>OY811971.1:3565710-3691869 GCA_963681505.1 Eunapius fragilis | reverse complement strand
GTTTGCTTATCTCTTATGATTAATTTTTATCCATTTACATTTTGCACACATTCTCAGCTCACAAATGCACATCATTGACACACGCATTCTTATTTCCATGCAGCCTCTGAGAGTGTTACAAGTTGTGTGCAGACATACCCAGAGACATGTGGCAGAGAAGCTTGCTTGCACCATTGGTGACCTTTGTGGTCATTGGGATAGGATCATGTACGTACTGGTGCCATTGACTTGCATGCATGGTGGGAGTGGGGGTGTGGTCACCATGGCGACCACTTTTTTGTGGTAATTTAGTTGTAGCGGATTTTTAAAAACCCACATCTACCTCACTTCCAGCACATGGTGCTGGCTCACATGAAACAGTGGGCTGGTGTGGCTGGCTACCTTGCCACATAGAATTCAGGGGGACAGACAGAACTTAACTTTGACCTGAGTTGTAAAATTGGGTACACATACTTGCATTGATTGCACAAATTTATGACATACAGGTAATGGGAAAAGGAAATTATTAATAAACAGGGCTTGTGATGGCACCAGTTTAGAAACAGGACAATCCTAGGGCAAGAAATGTGCACATAGGGGACCGACATAACACCCTCCCCCCCGAGGGTGGGGTGGGGGGGCAAACAGGGTTGCGGTCATGATCAGTTGAGACCTCCAGCTAGGGGGCCTTACCCCAACTGGGTTGTGTTCACATTTATTAATTCAAGCTACTAGCTTGAATCGCAATTTGCATTGGCTGCGTACTAGTACTATTAAACGTTACAGCAAGCAAAAGTAGCGGGAAATGTTTAACAAAATAGCTCAACATAACTGAGCTCCTTGTGTCCGTCTGTAACTGTAAAGCGCACGATATTCTAGCAAGCTCAGCTGTGCGATCGAGTATTAATTAGTGATAATATCTGTGGCTACTATTACCTTGCCAAGCACAAAGAGCTGTCGGCTAATGTCGTGTGGGCCGAAGTGTGGCTAAGCACATGGAACGGTGTGGCGGCAGCTGCTATACTACTACGCACGCATAATCATGGCAATTAAGCTTGTAATATGCCCTCGTTCCCAGAGGGGAGTGTCCGCTGTCAACGCGTCGGTTCCATTCCACAGGGTCTGTGATCGTGAGAGGGAATAAATTGGAGAATTAAACAATGTCCGCACGAAGCATTTTTCAAAATTTCAATTTTCCAATTTTTAATTGAAATTTTGAAATTTTGAAAAAACCTCGCTAGATCAATTAATCACGTAGTGAAAATTACAAATATCATCAAAAATTGGCAATTAGTGCGTCAAAATTGCAAATTCCAATAAATTGAACAATTGAAATATTGAGTGGCGGTTTCTTACACGGACCATAGTGCCCCATATCTCTCCTTGTCAGACATGCGTGGAAAACTTAGGTTGTATGTCCTCTTGCCACAATAACTCTGACATTTCAATAAATTCTAGATCCACAATCTGGTGCATGGGAAACCTGTGCTGGAAGCCCCGCGGAAGGGCCGCAACTGAAGTTGACAAACCAACGTTATTGTCTCCGTTCGATGGGAATGTCCACCTACTCTGGAGTGGAGAACGCCGAACCTATAGGGTTAACATAGTACAACAGTCCGGTGCCCCAATGTGCGGGCCGTGCCCCCAACGAGCGGGCGAACGCCCCAACGATCTGGCCGACACCCCAACAAGCAGGCCGCGCCGATGCCCGACGTGCCCAACGTGCTAACGTGCGGGCCAATGCCCCAATGCACAGACCCATGTCCCGTCAGTATGCCCCCAACTAGCGCGGGACGAATCCGACGGCGAGTGCCACCTACGGCCAACAACAGGCCCGGCGCACTCAATAAAAAGTTGGTGCGGCCATTCGTGTAGACGTGTATCGAAGTACTTCCAGCTATGGGGGTCTGGGGCGGAGCCCCCAGAAGCTAACGCTTTCCTAGAATCTGAGTACGCAAAATTGCATGTATGTTGCTCGTATATATATTGCAATGAAATTGTTTTGTGGGTAACCCGGTGCAATACATTGGTGTGCATTATCTGGTTACATGATTTTGTTTTGCAACAATGAATAATAATTAGACGTCGCTCTGGACAGCACGCCCATTTCTCACTCTTTTCATTATTGGTGCCCCCCCCCCCCCCCCCCCTTTCAAAATTCCTGGATTTGCAACCATGCAATGCAATTATTATTAACTCCTTGCTAACCGTTCTGAGCACGTTGTTGACTAGCCTCGTCCCCAGGCCCTATTTTTATATTAATGTTAGCGGGGACAAATAAATAGGGGCGGTATCGATTCGCAAGGTCTTGGTGCGCATGCGCTAGCCATTCTCCAGAATCTGGAGAATCGTGCACTGTTGTAATTTGGTTTGCTCCTTTCCGTATCTTACTAGTCTGATCATAGATAGTTTAGAGATGAATTGGAAGCACGGTTAATTGTCACGAATTATCACCTACACTCCGTGATCTGCTGGTATGCTGTGAGCATAGATAGTTGCGTGTACTTCAGATACTAATTCTATGGCTGAGGCAATGACAAAACCCGACGAAATACTGAAAAGAGCTGTTGAAAATGTGTTAGCTGACGATGGCTTTAAGATTCAGACTCCATCGTCGAGAAGCGCTGTTGAAAATTAAAAACCTCGTACATAAATCACAAAAATCTGCATTGTTTGAGGCAGCGTATTAAGAAAACCAAGTACTATTTTCAAAAAACGAAAAAAGTCCCTCCTGGAGCTTTCACTGAACACTTAGGATTGGTTCGTAGAATTACAAAACCACATAGGATGGCTCGTAAACAGGTACATGCACGAGGTATACTAATTTATGCCCTCAACTACTATATGACGGTGTTACACACGATCGGATGAAGATAAAACAAAACTAAAGAATATCCCTCCTAGAGAAATGACCTCTATAAGCATAGAAAACATAATAAACCTTTGGAGACTCACCCGTTTCTCACAAAAGGTACATAACTACACAACAGTGGTGAAATTATCGGTACGAAGCGCGCGTAGTACAAACAGTGGCTATTTTAAGGTCAATACCTTACAGAACACTTAACGTTCAAATAGGCGATGAGGAATGTCCACCAAAAATCAGTATGGCACAGTTTGACGACTTTTGCCTCGATTTGCCCTCTAGAAAGGTGTGATTCACGCGATCACGGAGTGCGCGCGTAGTCTTAATGGCTCACGTGATGCTCTTCCAATCCATCTCTAAACTATCTATGGTCTGATCGAGTATTCAGCTGAGTTCTGTGAAGCGGTAGCTTATTCTCTGAGGTGTGTTCACCTGGAAAGCCTAGTACTCAAGGCCAAGCAGGAGGAAGCACTTTTCCATCTGTACAATGGTCGGGATGTGTTCGCTTGGTTTCCTACTGGGTACGGGAAGTCAATTTGCTACCAACTCTTATGTTCGACTTCAAACTGAAGCGCACCACTGCTCCACAAGATCAACGTAGCTCAGTCCTAGTGATTTCTCCACTAGTTTCCCTGATGGTCGACCAAGTCTCTGGTCTACAGAAGAGAGGTGTTAATGCTGCAATACTCTCTGGAAACAAGGGTAAGTATTCCTATGTTTAACAACCAGATCTAGATGCCAATGTGTCATTGAAGTTTTCTTCTTATTTGTGCAGATGTGGATGCCTGTCTGTCTCTCAAAGCCAAGAGCAAGCCTCTCAAGGGAGGACACTGCTCTTGCAGCACGAGTACTAGCAAACTCGGTAAAGTTAGCTCCCATGTTCCCTATTATTTCTTTGTACAGCTTGTTCACATGCTCATTGTGGAGATCACAAGGAATGTTTCAACCTTTGCCACCATGTGTATTCACAAACCTTCCCCAGGTCAGCTGGTGCACAAGGTTAGGCTGGAGAGTAACAAGTTGGAATTGTAGTCTTAGAGCCTCAAGTGCATATTTCGTCTTCCTTTCTGCATGGAAGTGAAGCATACACAACTTCCAACACCAGGTGACATGTTCTCCATCTCCTTCCTTGCAAGCGTCGGTGAAGAGATGGACTATAGCTGCAAAGTGGCAGAGGATCTGTGCATAGCTGTGTACTCGATCACCAGTGTCTGGTACACTCTCATTGAGAAAAGCCTCTTGAATCACTGTAAACCTTCTAGCCACCTTCACGGTCAGGTCATTCAACAAAGACATGTTTACGATTATATCCTTTATGTCCCCGTCAGGTCCTCCTATGTTGAGCTCTCTACATGCAGCTGCCACTATGTGTCCCTTGAACACAGTCAGTAACGCATCCTGGCATGCATGCATGTCATCCTTTGGCTTGTTTGCTTTTGGTAACCGTCCAAGTCTTGTAAAGAGTTGGTTTAGCGACCCATGGTCTCTTGGACTGATCTTCACAAGCTTTTGCCAAATCAACTGCAGAAAATCAAAGGTACATGTACATGTAATATACTTATAGTCACACTGAATTATCATGTGTATGTAATGCACTACATGTACTTACCAACATGAAGTTCATGACACAGTGCCAGTCCTCTACACATGACTCCAGCTGCTCAAGTCGACCTTCTCGTGTGTTGGAGCACATCACATGACGCTTGGCACCCTGTTCTCGTTCACAAGTGACATGGTCACCCCCTGTAAGAGCTACATGGCTGTACGATGCTCCTAAGTATGAGGCCATCTCTCTCATTATGTGCACCATGTCACTGCTCTTGGTCTCATTCTTGTGCAGCACATCCAACACAAGGACATCAGACTTGTCTGCCATCTTGTCACTGTAGGTGTGTGGAATGTGAGGGACAACAAACTTCTTCAGCTGACGCAGATCCTTCACGTAATCGCACAGTATTCTAGCAACAAGCACCTCCATGTCACTCAGAATAACCTTCATATCCTCTCAAGATGGCAGAAAGCAGTCTAAACGATGTGACATGAGGCTAGGTGGTGAGAACTCAGGCAGAGGAGCCGGAGGTGAGATGCGGGCCTTTATTGCAAGTAGGCTGAACATGTGTCTAAGTTCCCCGTGATGGTCACTCCTGATGTCTTTTACATTGCACTGCTTGTCCACATTGTCACCTACAAACTTCACAAAAGCCCCTCCCCTTAGCCATTCATCCATCACTTTAGTATGTTGGCTTATTTCATTTACTTGCTTGAGAATGGCATTGTAGGAGAGAGTAACATTCATGTGATTCAGCTGTGTCCAAGTCTGTAAAAAAGTATGCTGTTATTTACATATTTCCTTTCCATGCCACACACAAACATATACACTTGCACACACCTTCTTGTGAATGTTATTTGAAAAGAGAACACTGGATACATACGACTGCACCCCACACATAACTCTGTTGCGCTCCTTCAAGAGAATGGCCACTGCTGTGCACAAGCCTGGGTACTGTGCATCCCCTTTCTTGTGCTCGTTCCAGCTGGCTGAGCGTTGTGTCACTACACAGTTATTCATAATGCTGAAAAGAGTTGGCGCCTTGCTGCTAATCTCTGAAATAGCTTGAGTCCATGTGAATTTCTCAGCCTGCTCGAGGGACATATGGCGGAACAGTGATACTGGCTGTACGTTCTTTTTGCACAACAAGGAGCACTCATCATTAACCAGTCGGGATACTTTGGACACAGCAACCTGTCTGAGATGAGGATTGGCAAAAAAGCTCTGCAAATCGACTTCATGTTGCCACCAGCCAATGCCTTGACAATCTTTTCATATTGAGGACTGACAACTGTGATCACATCAGCACCATTTCGAGGTGAGTACACAGAAATCTGTATACATTGTGCACAATAAGTATTAAGAACATTATAGTTTATAAAATATTTACCTTAACTGATGTAGGAGCAGCCATAGCATCTTCAGTTGAGTTATAACATACAATTACGCTTGCTTCCGTAACTATGGTGCATGTAAATTTGGTTGATGAATTTACATGTATGTATACAGCTTACCTTCAGCGGAATTCTGAGGTACATTTGGGGCACCAATCACATGTAGCTCTTGGTCTCCTGGGCCATCTGTAGTACCTGGTACCTGATCATTGATACTGTCACTCAGTGGCTCAGTGCAATTATCAGTCTGTGCTGTTTTTAAATGCATAAATAAATCAAGTGTGATGCATTATGTTTTATATTTCCCTTACAGTTATGGCAATCAGGATAAGTAAGTCTTCTTCCAGGGCGCTCAGGAGTCAGACGCTTGGCCACAGGTCTACACTGGCTGGTGTGAGGAGATGCCTCAGGGCCACTGGTGTCCTTGGTTCTTTTTCGTGTGATCTGGGCTTGTGAACCCATGGGGTGAGGCTTTATTCTTCTCATAACTAGCCTTGGCTGTTCTTATAAATGACTCTGCTGACAAAAATTTCCTATTGCAGATCCCGCAGATGAACTTAGTCAAACCATCATCTGGAGCCACTGGGACATCAGCAACCTTGCTGAGCCTTTCTGCAAGACCTGAATTCAAAAAATTTTGTAGAAAAGAGTGCTATCCAATGTGTGGGAGGCACAACACTGCCACAAATCCTGCAAGACCTTGACTCTTTCTTTGTCTCCATTTCTTAGCATTGATTTTGTTATATTTCGAAATGGAGCGCTACGCAAATCCACGGGCGACGCATATACGACGGTCTGGGACGAGGTAAAGCTTATGCGGAGAACTGACTAAATATACGGAAAAGATAACAAACCAAAGTACAACAGTGCACGATTCTCCAGATTCTGGAGAATGGCTAGCGCATGCGCGCCAAGACCTTGCCAATCGATACCAGGCCCTATTTTTTGTCCCCGCTAACTTTAATATTAAAATAGGGCCTGGGGACGAGGCTAGTCGTTGACTCGCGGTCGACGGGGTCTCGACCGACTTGACGCTTTCGTCACGACGTTTACCAGCCATAACCGCTGCTCCTCCTTGAAGGTTTCCATCCTGCGGTATGCTCTCTTGCACCGACATGCCAAAATCTCAGAAGTATAGCTCAAAAGAAAATCTCACCGGCAGCTGCTGAATGATCCCATGATGTGATTTCCTTATCGTCAGCAGCCGGTTAACTCAGTTTACCTTAAACTTTATTATTTATACCATTTTCAACACACATGCAATGAAACTGTCAGAGGTGCATAACCATGTATAAATTCTCTTCACATAAGAAGTTTTATGAACATGCATGATAATCAACAATACAAATGCAAAGTTATTTCATGTATACTGTAGCGGTCATAAAAAAAAGTTCCGGTTGAACTGCGTTGCCGTTTCCATTGGACGGTTTGATGGTAGACGCACCGGATTTCGGTACCGTAGTTATACAACGCTGTTTAAGTCAAACTCAACACCGTTTTTTGCACCATAATGCACGACATGCATGCTACCTACTATGATTATATTGATGCTTGCATTCTAAATAACCCTTATGTGGCATACTTTAACTTCACCTCACAGCACGTACGGACACCCGAGCGTACTTGCTTTCAAAAGGCTATTCGATCACTAGTAAATTTTTCAGATTTCAACAGCACTTATACTGATGATGTGTAAATCTTCAGCCTCAAGCTAATTTTTCGCGCAAGACTCTATCTACTCACTACCACCTCGATCCATCACACGGCTGTGACATGGAATGTATACATTCCATGTCACAGCCGTGTGATGGATCGAGGTGGTAGTGAGTTTCCTGTACTCATCTGCGAGCAAATATATTTGCTCGCACGAATGCAGATGAGTACAGAAAATGTGGCAGAAAAAGGCCGACAACACGACCCTGTTGTACTAGTGGCCCCCAAATGTGGGTACAAATCATGTACAAACAATGGGGAAACAGAATAGAAGCAGAATAACACTTCTGAAGAATGGTCGACGTTTTCACACTTACGCGAAAGCCAAAAAAAAGCGCACGGCATGGCGTGTCATTAGCGTACGCTCCCCGCATCTGAACCGTTTTAGTAAAACTGTCTACGAAACGGCATGCATGCAGTTCTACGTGAACTCTTTAAGACCACTACTGTATGGGGGTGGTGTGTCTATATATATCCACCTAATACGATTGTTCAGGTTTGTTTGCATGCATATGTTACACTGATACACTCACGTGGACCACATGGTCTTACACAGATACATGCACACTCACATGGACTCACAAGCTCTTGCACACTATGCAGGTTTATTCTGTTTGCTGCATCGCCCTATATCTAGAAGGGTATATGGATTGGAGGTTCTGAGCCACACCCATGTCATGGTGGTAATGGCAGAAATGAGCATGTTTTGTTGGCTACTATTTTCAGAGAGAAGGTAAGGCAACATTCTAGCTTATTGTGAAGCACTACACAATTCTAAGCTTGTTGTGTGGTGTCTACATGATGAGTACTATGTGTGTTTCTGTACAAAAAGCTCACTCCCACCATGGCTGTTACAGTACCTTGGTGGAAGCAATGTACAGAACTGAAACTGTTACAGTCACTGGCTGCAAACTGATCAATTGTGAATTAAGCCAAGTTGGACTGCAATGCAACATTTACTAAGGCATTCACACTTTATGAAAGGTTAAATATGTATGGTCCGTGTATGAGGCATCAATAGGCTGCCTGAGGGGGGCCTTTCCCCCATGGATCCGCCACGACTGGTTATCTGTACTTTCTACCCTAAATACATGACTGTACCGTGTGTCCCCCAAACTGAATAAAGGAATGCTAATAGAAATAATGGCATTACAATGTAAACTCCAGTCAATTAATGTAGTTGATAATGTACAGTTTTAGAAATTGCCTGCTCCTATAAGTTATATGTAATAAGAAAAAGACCTGCATGCTACTCTTTGAAAACCACGTAGACATCAATCAGTCGCGACGCTGCTTCCGTCTTCGCCGGAGAGAATACGGGAGGAAAGCCGACCTGTTCCGTGCTTTCGATTCCACCATATACTGACCCAATCTTCACACGACGCCCATGTGAGCGGAGTCTGTCTAAATCGAATACTTCTGCACTCAAGTTAGCTTCGTTCTCCGGAAGACGAGCGCTGGGTAGGAAAATGGCTTCTGTTCCAAATGATGTGATACCAGTCCTCTTGAAGAAATCTTCTGAGCGAGGACACAAGACCTATAAAATAAAACAGAGTTTTAATGGTCGGAGGTTTAGGTAGCAACTATACTTGTGTGTAATGTCCTTCGTTATCCAGCTTTACTACAGACACATCAGTCGTGAGAGGGATTTTGAAGAGAGTACTTGCTTGATCCAACTCTGTCAAAAGGAAAAACAATTAATATCATGTTTTTAAGTGAGCATGCATGCACATGCGGTCATGGTGAAAAAAATGAAACCTCTTTATTTATTAATGAATGTACGATTGTGGGTTACTTAAAGAACCCTTCGTGCATAAAAGCATGAGGCATCAATTATAATATTAAAATACCAGTTTAGGAAATTAAGTCGTTACATACCTCCCTCGGGAGACTTAAAGAAGTAGCTGACCCCGCCAAGCAGGATGTTGTACATAGCTGCATCTTTGGGGCTGAAGAGTTGCACACTAGCGCATGAATAGTTGTTATAAAGTTGGAAGAAAGATCCCACTTGAAATGATGGTATTGTCTTCGCCTTTCCATGTCCAGGAGGATTGATCGTGACGTCACCTGAGCTGAAACTGAAAATGATTGGCTGCAGAAATGGCGCGTTGGAACCATCCTGCTGGAACACACCGCTCAGAATCAAGGCTCCCGGGAAAGCCTTCTTCTTGTCGGCATCAGAATATATCGATTGCGGCAGAAACGTCGGCACCACGGTGAGATCTCGACGGGCCAATTGTGCATCGAGGCTGTGTGCGTTGTGAGCGTCGCTGGTACAGTTGAAAGCATTCAATGTAACCGCAGCGATGCTCGGAAGCTGAAGAGTTCCGTTGTCGGGATTGGCTTCTGGCTTTGGAACGTTGAATGCCACTATTGAACGAGTGTATTTGAACGTGTCAGATGGATCGCCGCCGTAATTACCCTGAAAATATGCAAGTATATTGAAATACATGTACAATCTTAAATGGCATTCAATTTCCATGCAACCATTAGTGTTGAATCGCTATGAATGACCTTTAAAAGCTGGTATTGTACATAGCAGTGGAACCAATATGATATCATACCGTGAAATGTTGTCCAACGATGAGGTAAAAGCGGTCCACCATGGGCAAAACCTTCTCGTATTGGGCCGGATTGAACAGCATTTCTCCTCCTGTTATCTGCGAGAAGTAGCAAATCTTTTACTCGAGCATGCATGTTTGCGCGACTAAATTCCTGGCACGTTGCACAAGTATATCTATCATAATTATATATTATATATGGGACAGTGTCCAGCATAATCACCCTTCTGGCTAGTTTTTCAAGTTTTCAAATTTTTTGATTTTCCTTGAACACCCATGAGCTTCTGTCAAATGGTCCTACGCATCCTATTTCGGACTATCCATCACAAAGTTATTAGGCATTGAATTTATAATTAGTCATACATTTCAATGCGAGCGTTACTTTTCTTTTGCTTGTTCTGGAAATTTTGAAAAAGTACCATAAGGGTGATTTAGCTGGACACTGTCCCATATACATATATATATGCATGCATATCGATATGTGAACATGCATTCATTCGAAAGTGTGCACGTTTCGCTGGCTCATGCGGGGCTGGTATACGCCATGCCGTAGTGGATATCTATTTACAACCCGCTCCCTGGACCGATATACATTTATGCAACAGTCACAATTACATGTCTTTGTACCTGAAAAAGGGGGTTGCTCGTTTGCAGTACGAATTCTTTGATGTTTGGAACAGTTGGATCAATCCCGGCACTTTTTACAATGGCGGAAATCACACCGTCCACATTAATTACGCTCAACTGCAATATAGCACATTGCATCAGTGAAGAGAGAAAGGAAGTTTGTCACGTGATCAGCGCTCACCACATCGTAGGTAATGTTCATATTGCGATCTTCTGACCACCCATACCCTCCAACGATGTAGAGGTAGTTTCCTACTTGTTGCGCTTGAGCGTTCATGACGCTAAGAGATTCATACAGACCATGGGGAAGTGCCGCAGCGAAGGTAATGTGGTTCTTAAGATCTATCACAAATAGAGCGTGGTTTTGGTCCATTTTGTGGAAGTTGCTTTTTTTTGTATAGAATGTATGAAGACCAGCAGTTCTGAGAAAACAAAACGATAACAAACCTCAATATTATGCATGTATATATGTATAATAATTATTATTAATATATTGTTTTATATTATCATATGAGAACTGCATGTACCGTTATTAACCGCATTATGCACACATACATACATACATATTATGTATCTGCAGATCAATGCATCATCATGTACGCAGGAGTTCTGCACGCTTACCTTCCTCCCACCAGCAACAAGAATTGTTTGTCAGAGCTGTAGGCCGACTTGAATGACTGTAACTTTGGGTAGCGGCCTGTGTCGAACTTAACGGCAATTTTAGGTTCATGCTGACCTTTCGCTCCTGGAACGTCTCTCCATGCGATGATGCCATTGTTAGGATCGGAAAATGTGTTAACCTGAAGTTCAACCGTGAATGGTATGGCAGGGTTCTTCACTGGCGCCAAATGAAGCCTTTCCAAAGCGGCTGCATTGAGTGTAGAATGTTCGCACATGTCTTTCGATGCCACGTGTTTGAATATCCTCTCGTATTATGAAGCGTATTGCAACAAGATGCATATCTCAGTGCTATTTATATATATTCACCATTTCATAGCTATAGTGCGCACGAAAACCTATAAAGCTACACCACAATTAACGACTTTTATCTTTTACCCCGCCCATTTCTACGGAAACGTATCACCTCGATAATATGGTGACTTCATTATTGCATAGATGTATGTCGAACAGCGTGCATGCATTTGTAGGATACTATGTTGGTCGTGTGCTAAACATAAAACTATTACATTTTATTTTCAGTATTATTATATATACACCCTTTAACTTTTAACTTTGCACTTCAATACTTAGTCAAAATCTTTTTCATAAAGAACCTACCACACCACCGCACGATGCTTCCAGGTCTATAGTATGATGCTTCAAATTCTTAATCAGCGTTCTTTTAGCTTTGACCCCTATCCCAGGGGTGCAGTACTTTAGAACAAGTATAACAGGAAGTTAGCAGAGAATTACTCTTCATCCTGCTCCACCAAGGGTCTATTCAGAACACTTGTTTCTTGCACATTGCAAATGTTTTATTTAATTAGTGCGTGAGTTTTTTTTCCGTTGGCTTAGACCCTGGTGGGGGAGCTTACTGCGCTCCCCTCATACCCCCTAGCTGGTCGGGAGGGGGCACCCTCCCCGGGACGATGCATGGGGGTGGTTGCCCCTCCCCCCGCCGTACCGAATTTTTTATCTGAATTATGTGGTCCTCAAATGATGCTCATGTGAATCCCGACCTCGAAAGACCATTGCTTCCTCAACCATGTCAATGGCTCTTCAAGGGTTAAGACGGACAAGATATTAACCCTTGAAGTGCGGAAGGCACCTTTTTGTGCCCATGAATTTGATGCAGAGTAATGTTATAGTCTCACAATTTTAAAACAACAACGCAGTTTCATCAATTGCAGCTGCCACTCAGAGCATGTTAGTGTACATGTACTAAATATTACTTTATTGATATTGCCTACCATAGAGCTAGAAGAAATTGTAAACAGGCTTCTTTCCGTCTGGTACACATGCAAGAAACCCTGCGCGCGCTTGGAATACTGTTACAAAATAAAACCACAGACGGAAAGAAGCCTGTTTAGGAATACTTCTAGCACTATGGAAGGCCATATCAATAAAGTAATACTTAGTACATGCACACTAACATGCTCTTAGTGACATGTACTATATATCACTTTATTGATATGGTCTTCCATAGAGCTAGAAGAATTCGTAAACAGGCTTCTTTCCGTCTGTGGTTTTTCTTTGTAACAGTATTCCACATGCGCGCGCGGGGTTTCATGCATGTGTACCAGACGGAAAGAAGCCTGTTTACAAATTCTTCTAGCTCTATGAAAGGCCATATCAATAAAGTAATATTTACTACATGTACACTAACATGCTCTGAGTGGCAGCTGCAATTGATGAAACTGCGTTATTGTTTTAAAACTGTGAGACTATAACATTATTCTGCATCAAATTTATGGGCACAAAAAGGTGCCTTCCGCACTTCAAGGGTTAAATCCGGTGGAAGGATGGGGGCGAGGGGGAGGGGTTGTCAGATGTGTCAATTGGAGGGATTACAGTTGGAGGGGGATTTAGATGCATTGACTTCAATAATTGCCAGGTGGTGTCATTGTTGGGAGCAATCCCTAGCTGAAGAATTCAAAACTTGGTCAGCCTTGCCATATAAGCCATTCTTTGCATGCTTAATGGCAGACTGGATGTTGCAGTCAGAACCTTTTGTATGGGTCTGGAATGCTTTGGATTATTCTTGTATGGCAAGGCTGGCCAAGTTTTGAATTATTCAGCTAGGGATTGCTCCCAACAATAACACCACCTGGCAATTATTGAAGTCAATGCATCTAAATGCCCCTCCAACTGTAATCTCTCCAAGTGACACATCTGACAACCACCCCCCCCCCCCCCCCCCCCCCACCCCCCATCCGTCCGTCTTAACCCTTGAATAGCCATTGACATGGTTGAGGAGCAATAGTCTTCCAAGGCAGGGATTCACATGAGCATCATTCGAGGACCAAACAATTCAGATAAAAAATTCGGTACGGGCGGGGGGAGGGGCAACCACCCCCATGCATCGTCCCGGGGAGGGTGCCCCCCTCCCTACCAGTTAGGGGGTATGGGGGAGTGCTGTAAGCTCCCCCACCAGGGTCTAAGCCAATGGAAATAACTCACGCACTAATTAAGTGAAAACATTTGTAATGCAAAGGTAGACCTTGGGAAGGTCCAGCTGTATGCGTGCATGTATGTGTATGTGTGTGTGTGTGTGTGTGTGTGTGTATGTGTGTGTGTCAGCATTAAAAGCTGTGTTGTTAAACAATACAGTGTTGGTGGTGTTCTGGAACGACTTTGGATGAGAGTAGGTTGAGACAGCGGCTTGTACTACTATACGTGTTGTGCTATATCATGTGACACGTGTGGCTGACGTCACGTTAAAGCTGCATTTAGAGGCATTGAAGGAGTAAATGTAATATTCTTCATATTGTACAGATTCCTGCTGAAGGATATGCAAACCAAGCCTGCCATCTGGAAGGTCAAGTAGGTCCAGCGAGCATTACTCACTTGATTTCTTGAGCATAGGTGCCCGTGGGAAGGAGCGTAAGAATGCTAGTTGAAATTGGAGAGCCCTAGGAGGCCAGTCATGGTGCCATCAAATTGTTAAGTAGGTCTGCATAGCATGTGAGTGTGCTCATTTTATATTAGATTGTGCAATGTGGACCCTTTTTGCTAGCATCTGGTGGTGAGTGATGGAAGGGTACTTTTTATGTTCTACAGGTGTAATGCAAGGAAGTGACAGTTAGGCTTGGTTTTTGCCTTTAGATGGGGACATTCCAAAGGGGAAAGGACACCTTTTTTCTAAATAGTGTAGCTAGGATGCTTCCTGCTCAGTTACATGTATTTATCTGGTCAGTCAATGGCACCAATTAATGATCATCTGAGACCCCTATGTTAAAAATACCCATGAGTTCAGCATCTAATACTTAAGAAGGTAGTGGGAATGGTGTGTGTGTGTGTGTGCGTGTGTGTGTGTGTGCATGTGTGTGCATGTGTACTGTTTGCGTATGTACTTTAGTTTTATCCAGCATCCAGGTGAAAATGTGAGGATAATCAACACAGCCGGAAATGTCTCAGAATTGTGCCAACTTGTTAGAAATTTCAGACACACACAGCTTTATATAGGAAGAACTGCAAAATGATTTGGCACAAGTGTAACACTTAACCTTATGTCATTTTTTACACTGGTTGTGTATGCAAATTAAAACAATTACTGTTTTGCATTTTAATTTAATACATTGGATTTGCACATGTACTGCTTAACAAATCAATGTTATAGGTTTTCTGAAAGATTCACAGGTGCACACATTTAGTTTGCATTTATAATCAGCAATGTACATGTAACGTGTATAACTTTATGATTTCAGTTTTCAAAGATTGAAGAGGGCATGGCGTAGTACCTTTGATAGGACCCTTCCACCCTCTTCACAAAATGCTGGATCCACTATTTATAGAGCTAGATCTTGTGATTGAAGAATCAAAATGTAGGGACATCACACACTATATATAGACCAAACGTGTATACACACCAACACACATCACAATCACATAAATATGTATAAACTAATCTAATTAGGCATGGTGACAGGGACTCACCCAAGATGCATTCTCACATCACCTCTGTCCACAATGACACCACGTACCATTGTCACACACTGGGTCCTAGTGATGAATACTATGTGGTACAGGAATGGGTGTGTGTTACTAGCTAGTTATTGACCCCTTTATGTGATGCACACAACTTTATTGCAGACACACCAAGCCATAGCTATGTACATGCATACCTATTGTTCTGCATAACCATAAAATCTTTCACCAATGATGGAGTATGAGGTGTATTCAGTACATCTACCTAATTCTGGTCAATTTGGACAGCTAGTTCAGACCCTTAGCTTCATATGCATCCTTATGTAAATGTTCATCAACCATAATGGTACAGTTTATCAGTCACACATTAAATAGCAAGATCTTCATATGAGTGAAGCCCAGGTTCCATTTTGTTAAGAGGGAATTAATGGAATTGGTACATGTCAAGATGTATGATTGAGCACTCTTGCATTGGTGGGCTTTATTTACGAAAACTTTAATGCACAATAACTTGATACAAGTGGCCCAAATATTCGTGTTATGTAGGGATCAATATGCACTCACTACTAAAGAAACGTCAGTTAGCTTCAATATTTGCTTTCTAATAATAATGATGATAGGTCATTGTAGATGCACTAATGAATGTTGAACAGAACTTTCATTTGCAACTGATGCTACATAAAAAAATATGTGGTACGACAAATTAGAATACTGTTATCATTTCTTAATAATTTATCAATTACTTAATAATTTGTTGGTCTGCCAATAGAGCCTTCTATCAGCCTTCCCCCTCATGGGACCAATGATCCTATCCATTGGCTTCGGTTTACACTGGGAGCCCAATGAGTACAAGGTGGTGGTTGGATTTGGACACATCTGGCAGGACTGTGTGCCAATTCTGCCCAAGACACAATACCCTCAATCCTCCCAGCCACCATGCAGTGACCTGCAGGTATGGGGAAGATGTTGTCATATGCCACCACCTGGCAATGTGGTTGTCAAACTATGTATTCATGCTCATCTGATCATAAGTTTCTGTGTGGTGAAGGGCACAGCCATACTGAGCAGTGCTAATCACTGGTTGGCACAGAGACAAGCCTGCTGTTCAGGACGTCACTATTGCATGCATCACCTCTCTGACCTGCAACCTTGGGCGAGCCATGTCACAAGGCTGGTGCTAGCAGCCTGTAAGCTCCACGCCAATGGACCCAAATACCAGGATTTAGGTTGGTCCTGCATTTGATTGGCATGGAGGCATACAGCCATTGGGACAAGGAGGCTTGGGACCCCCCTCCATGTTGGCATCTCACCTGGCCTATTACCAGTCCTCCTCAGAGCCAATGGTACTATCAATCACACTTGAGACCTATATCACTGCATAAAAATTTGGATTTACACTGTATTTACTCTTTTTCTTAATTTTAATTTTGTGGTAATGAAGAAAGGATACAACACTAACGTCCAACTACATTAAACTAGATACAGTAAATAATAAACTTATACAAAAAACACGTCATCTTCACTGTCCACCTTCATTGTCCCCAACACGGAAACTGCATTACCTCGTTGGACGTCAACTGATAGAGGCAAGCATAGGAGTCAGCTTCACCAGACATCTGCCTCAACCGATGGCCCAAATGTTCAGTTGTCCTTGGTCCAAATACTCCAGTTGTCTCTATTGTCACTGGAGTGAAAAGTGGCATGAGTCAATTAAGGTAGAGCTCTATTCATCTTCTTATCTTCTGCCTGTTGAGCAACTGCTCCAACTTGCTGTGCAGCAATTGTAGAGTAAGATGGTGCAAAAGTATCTGGACACGTTGCATCCCACACCAGAAGTTGGCCACATTTCCAAGGGACAATTGAGACACCATCAAGTCGCTTCCCATCTGAGCGATACAGACCCGAAGGCTCCAGACGTGATGGATCATGTGCCGCAGCCAAAGCTCTGTGTATGATGTCATTGACAGCTGAATGGCGGTGGTACTGTCCTGTGCTCTTTCTGCAGCTTAAACCACTCTTATTCAAATATGTATGTAAATATTGTATGTGACATTCCGCTATAGTAAATGAATCCTTTATATTTACTATTGTGTCAATGTAACCATATGTACTAACACATTTGCATCACATATTTGATTAATTTGTAAATACAAATTTTATGCAGTGAATATTTGTTGTAGGCCATGTGATGCGATGGATGTCTAACCAGCTGGGTGGATGCCTATCTAGCTCACTTTAGATCTAGCTCTAAATATGGATCCAGTATTTTGTGAAGAGAGTGGAAGTGTTCAATTAAATGAGTTATGTATTAAACCACTTATAATATGAAAACATATATCAATGACATGAGCACTTGCAAACCTTTCTTTTAAAGCTATTAAAAGATACAAATAACATTGAGGACGTGTACAAATCCGATCTATTCATTTAAAAACTTGCATACACAGCCAGAGTAAAAAATAAAAGCTTCAGTGTGACACTTGTACAATCACTTGGCATATCATCCCATATCAATTGGTTAAGGCCTGTGGCTTAGAAAAATTGGCACAATCCTGGCTGTGTTGATTATCCTCACACGGTCACCTAGATATGGGATAAAACAAAAGCACACACACACACTCACCACACACATTCCAACTACCTCCTTAAGTATTCTGAACTGTAATCTTGCACATGGGTATATTGTTAACACTGGAGTCTCAAATGATCATTAATTTGTGCCACTGACTGACTAGATAAATACATGTATTTTCTGAGCAGGAAGCATCCTAGCTACACTATTGAAACAGGAGTATAAAGAAAAAGTAAGGGGAAAGTAGGATAGAAGAATTACCCAAAGATCTTAAAATTTACTCTATTCTCATTCGCAGCTGATTCCCAGTCTACTGCCTTAATTTGTAATCTCCATGCTATCCTCAGAGATGTCATTCACACCTCAAATGCCTGACAAGTGAACAGTTCAGAAAATAAAACCTACTGACCACATTCAAAATATAAGCACTCTACTGCTTCCCTGCCTGCACACATACATACACAAACACACACAGTCACACACACACACAGACAACACAAACAACAGACATACAGATGCAATACACACCAGATACAATTATAGTTGTATATTCTCTCTTTTGAACAAATGGCTGACAAGTGAACTGTTCCGAAAATTAAACCTACTAACCACATTCAAAATATAAGCTCTTTACAGCTTCCCTGCCTGCACACATACACTCTACACACACACACACGCACACTGACACACATACACAACACAGACAATCAACAGACATATACATACACATACAGATGCAATACACATGATACAATTATAGTTGTTTATTCTTAGCAAAGGAATGGACCAACAAAGTCAATCAACACTTCAGCCATAATATGGCCACCAAGCTAGCCACTGGTAGGGGGACAGGCTTATCAAGTGGGGGGCAATACCAAAGAGCTGCCTCATTAATTCTATAATGGTGTCAATGATGCAAAACTGAATAAATCTCTTATGAGTCTGAAGATTAAAACTGCAAAGCTATTTATATATTATTATTAATTAAGGTATGTACAATAAAATTAATGCACATATATACACGTTACTACACACGAACTTGCACAAAACTACCCTAGCCTTCAAGCAAATCCATTGTTGTAGCCAACCTAGCATTGAAAGCACGGGCATTGGCTCGAACTAGTGTGAGGCTTAGTCTCCCATAGATGTTATTCAACATTATAGTCTTTGCGGAATGGCTTTTAGCCGCAAGTCGTGATGCGAGTTCTCCAAAAAACTGGCCTGCAGTTCTTCCCCAAGCACCAAACGTCTCCACCACTAATGGTACACACTTCCATCCCATTTCGGAGCAGATAGTATCATTGGATATATGCTTTCTCTCTTCTGTTTGCCTTGCTGCTGCACCTGCCACCACACCCACTTCAGACAAAATGTTTGATTTAAGCGGAGAGGTGATGGACACATCAATGGCTGCAGGCTTATCACTATTGGACCAGCTTGGGATGAGTATGTCTGCAGGTCTAGTTAGTCTCCTTTCATGACCCAAACCTGCACCTGCTTCCAATTTTGGGTTCAGAAGGGCTCGCTTGCAAAAATCAAAAATAGCATTGCACAGAGCATTGTGGCGCGCCACTACATCTCCCCCAAACTTGCAAGTAACAGCGTGGTGTGCGTCCAGAGCTTTGTCTGGACAATAAGCACATACCCCTAATTCAGGTGTTAGAGGAAGACCAAGCCACCATTTGATGCCCCACTGCATTTCGCTTGTACTCAAGTCGCAGCCCTGCCTAGTGGAGGGAACCACCTGAAGCCATGAGGAGGCATGCACCGATGAAATTGAGAGTAAGCGGGCCCGATCGGCCAGACTGCCAGAGTTATACAGTGCATGGAATTGGCAATTCTCAATTCGTTGTGACAAATCATGCTGAAAATGAGACTTCGTTGGCAACTGAATAGATACAGTATCCTCAGCAGAAACTTGGAGATTGAACAGGTTAAGTGCATCTATAACATACTGGCTAGATGCCAAGTCTGGGGAAGAGGAACTAACTGAGCCTAGTATGCTGCTGTGGAGTGAACAGCTACTGATCTTAAACCAAGCCCTCCTCTGCTAAGGCTTAAGCAGGCTTGCTTCCAACCCGAACTTTGTGGTGACAGATTGAGGGCCAAGCACTCTGTGAAACAGTGGTGAATGCTATCATCAAATTCAGACAATGATGACTTTATTAAGGTTGGAGGTGTAACACGTGAGATGTGTGTCAGTTTGCAAAATGCTACACACTTTCGTAACAATGCAAGTGCGCAGTCTTATCTGTTGGAGGACAATACTGGGGCATAGTGTCTAGCAAAGAATCAGTTTTACCAAGGGGTGGGGTAGGGGAGGGGCACACCCACACACCCACACACACACACCCACACACCCACACACGCACTCGCATGAATTTTTAGATAATCTCAGATCACACACCTCCACACACACACACATGCAAAGTGCGCTACGCACGCGCGCACACACACACACACACAAACATACACACAAACATACACATGAATTTTTAGATAATTCCATATCCTTAGATCTCATATCACACATGCGAGCGCACACTTCACACACACCTCCACACACTCACACATGCGAAGTGCACGTAGGCACGCACACAATCACGCATGCACACGCACACACACACACACACACACACACACACACACACACACACACACACACACACACACACACACACACACAGGCCACACCAAGCAACTCAACTAACCCAATCTTGCCCGGGGTACAAATAACACCCAGATGACACAACTGACTAGCGTCTAGAGATATTTAACTCCTTCTTGTCCAGGGCACAGACCAACCCAACTGGTTACATAAAGAGATTCTCCTAATATACATCCCAGGAAAAAGAGCCCACACACACACACATACACATACACACAAATACAAACAAACACACACACGTGCACACATATTCATGCCCAGGGTATAGACCACACCCAGATTACATAAATGACTAGCGGCTAGAGATATTTAACCCAGGGCCAACCGGTTAATCTGCATCAGATTCTTAAAAGAGATTCTTCCTAATATACACCCAGGAATAAGAGCTGGTCGTATGTGTGAATGTTTGTGCGCGCGCGCGTGGTGTACTTGTCATGCGCAATCGTGTGAAGATATAGCAACGGACCGTTAACTTACGCAGTCGTAGAAAACAGGTTGATACACGCCGAGTGCATGTTCGTCGATTTAGTACAAAGAAATTTTCAAACGTTTTGAACCTGAGGCACATTACGAGCATTTAGAAAACGACACGCTCCTCCCACTCAACACACGCACCAGCACTTATAACTTGCTCTACAAGGGCGCGCCCACCATTGGCATGTTATTAATCATTATTGGCTCTTAATAAGATTATTACGTAATTAACAAAAGTAATTAATTTTGTTGTTGAGTCTTCTGCTCGCAAGATGAAAGTGAAAAATAAAACAATGCGTTATTTATATTTTTAAAAATAATCCTACTGCGTTCATGTTAGAAAAAAATCAAATACTTCACATGAGTTTTCTATGTACAGACGTCTATGGATGTCCGAAATTGCTGGACATGATAGCCTCCAAAGATTTGTCTGAATTCGAATTGTATTTTTCAGTGCGTTATAATTAAGCAACGTTATGCAAAAATCAAGACAAAAATTTAATTACTATCGCAAGTGATGATAATTTCAAAACTGTCGTTAGCTTCAATAAGCAGCATTTCGTTGATAAACTCATATCCACTCTAGCATGCACCTCAGGCCCACACCGTCCGACAAGGGGTGGATGCGCATCAATTAGCACAGCACTGAGAAGGAGGGAACAAACCCCGTAGAGAAAATGTGTATGATTGATGCATTGACTCGTAACCATGCACCATAATATGAAACAGCGGGGGGTTACATCATTCATGCTTAACAATAGGGCCACGGCTGCATGCAGCTGCAGTGTCTGTAGTTTGAAAGAAAACAATCTGTTTCAAAACTCTGCATCGCCAAAGGTTGCCAAATTAACCGGGTCGATTTCCCCCGTCTAGTCTGCAAATAAACCTTAAAGGTCACCAACTCCTAAAGCAATTGGCATTGTGACGTGAACGCATGCAACAACATATTCTAATAATATAATTATATCATCAGTCATTTGTGTACGCGGTTCGAAGTACGTACATATATTTCAATGAATAACTAAGTAACTATGCCATTTATTATCATTCTCTTAAATTACATTATTATTCAGTATAAATACGAGTCGATATAAAGAAATACATCAGTACGAGTGCATGGGTACATACAGGCGAACACTATCATTTAGTAACTGGTAAGCTATAGTTGTCGCTATAATGTTTAACTCTCATTACATTAGTATACATCATACACATGTTCGATCGTTCGCTCTATACAGGTTCTATAGGATGTGGTTATTGCTTGTTGCGTTCCTCTGTTATGTCACGCTGGTTAATGGAGAAGGAACAGATCTAACCCGCCTAGAAAGGGCGGCAGGATCGAGAGTAGTGGAGGCTGTTGTTGGTCTGATACAGGAAAGTTCCATTTTCCCTAGTGATAATACGTTTATGCGTCGAGTTGCGTATGTGGAGTCCAAAGACGGAACGGAATCCTTCACCTACCGCGCTGGCTACGACGGAGGTATCTGGCAAATTGACCAAACCGCCTTTCTTGGTACAATGGACGTCACCTCTCATCCGGAGCTGAGAGAAAAGTACAACATGATAGCGTCTCGATTTGGAATCGAGTGGACTAGCGTTTTGTGGAGCGATTTGCGAAAACCCCTTCATTCAGGTCTGGCAGCACGGCTGTTTTTATTCACTCTAGCGCCGACCAGAATCCCATTCGGTGTTGAGTTGCAAGCGAGCTACTGGATATCTTATTACAACACAAATCGATCGAACAGAACTGCTGCAAAATTTGTACAAGATGTCTCCAATCTAGAGAAAAGTTCTGGTAAGTTTATTTCTATAAATAAAGTACACGTTCTGGAGTCAAGACTGTACGGATTCCAAACACAATGGGGGCCGGTCCAACATGAATAATAATGGAGGGGGGGGGGGGGGGGGGGGGGGGGGGGGATGCGCAAAAGCTTTTGGAGACAGACCCGCGTTGGTGGCAGTAGTTGTAGCGCTGGTTACTATGGTTCCCCGTTCGCTTTGTATTGTCGCCATTGAATACCGTAACCACGTATACATTAATTATTTCATATCTCAGTTTAAATATCGCCATAATATTAAACAAAGCAGCATCATATCTTGAAAGTATATGCATCGTAGTTGACACATTAAATGGGAAAGTGGTGGTCTGGTCTGGCAGAAGTTCAGCCACACATACCTATGAGTAATGTTAATCCGTAGGATGAATTTGCGTGATCAGTGTAAAAATGCGCATGACTGCTAAAAATGGATGTCATATACTTACGGACAAACGGTATACTTTCGCGCCCTTATAAGTCCCCTTCAAAAGAAAATAATCAAGCTTGATTCTTTTCTTTAGAAGGGGACTTATAAGGGCGGGAAAGTTACAAAGCCCTGAGGAGCCTTCATACTGATGCCAGCAATACAAAACAGCCGACCAGCAGATGCTACAGCATGCGTGGAGCTAAGGCTAGATAGAAGGGTAGCTGTAGCAGTATTCAAATACTTAAGCCATACTATGGCTGTAGAAATGTAATCGTCAAAACTTTAATGAGTTTTCTAAGGGTGGTGGAAGAACCGTGTGTTCTATACAAGGCTGATGAATACAATTCACGGTTAGGATTGCACTTCTGAATCATGCAATTCAATGAACGCGTGTGCGGGAAAATTTTTTCCCCGCGCAAAAATATTTACTTGTACATCTAATTTCAGTGTACTTTACAGTGCTACATACTTATTGTTTACAGCCCGCGAAGCAAGAACTCTTGATGCTATGTTTGTAGTTGACCAATCCGGAAGCATCGGAGGTGCTAATTTCCAACTGGTTCGTGAATTTTGCATCAATCTAACAAAATCGTTTGACATTGAAAGGAGTAAGACACAGATTGGTGTGCTGGGTTTCAGTTACGATGCTAGCATCGTCATTCCGTTGGGTCAGTATAGTACAACTTCGGCTCTCGTTCAAGCCATCAGCTCTATACCTTACCCAGGAGGGAGTACGAACACTGCTTCAGCACTTACACTGCTTCCCACGGCCTTCACCAGTGCTCGTACGTCATCACAAGGGATCCCAAAAGTAGCTTTTGTCATTACTGATGGGCAGTCAGATGATCCGACAGCCACAGCGAACGCTGCCAATATTTTGCATTCGTCTTACAGTTCCATCACGGTGTATGGAGTTGGAGTTGGGGGTGGTATTAGTACAACTGAACTTGGCATCATCGCAAGTGACAAGAGCAAAGTGTATGACTTGTCTTCGTTCTCAACGTCTCAATTCCAAGATCTTCAGATCTCTACCTATACCGACTCTTTCAGTGGTAAGATTTTACGTGCTACAGGTGGCTATAGGCCATAATAATATGCGCAATATATAATATTATAGTAACTGGAGGGGGGAGGGGGGGGGGAGTGGACGAAAGGTGTTGGTTCCATTTGTTAACTTACCTGATTAATTAATTCTTTTATCCAATATCCACATAGTACCTGCAAAAATTCTGGTGAACGAAGGTGTGATGTCTTCAATCGACAATAGCCTTACTACATATTTCTCTATGGACATCAATTCACAAGGACTAACCCTCTCGTTGAGTGCTAGCAAAGGTGCCCTGTTGATGTACGCCTCGTGTACCCTGAGTACCCCAAATGAAGCGTTCTACACCTGGAAGCTGTCGACCGACACTACGACCAATAAATACGTTTCGTGCAGCCCTACGGCAGCAAGCACCAGTTCTGTGCTCTATACAAGCGTCCGAGGTTATATGGCTAACAACATCTTCACCTTAAACGCGAGCATAGGAGATGTCTCTATCCCACAGCGTAAGCGTATACCACTTATTAATAAGTATGGGGCGCGTGCACGAGAAAATGAACCTTCTTTTTTTTAATTCATGTATATGGGATAATATGCCCATTCTCGTGTAGGCCACTATAGTTTTCTGGCATAGCGGTGGTATAGGACGAGGAGGTTGCATTGTTATCACAAATGAAATTTCGTAGAGCAAAAATATATGCTATCAACCGAACAGATGCCATGCGTACATTATAACATGCCGTTCGAATCGCTATAACTCTACCATGCACGTTCTATCTGCAGCACACCCTACCACTAGTTTTCCGGTTCGGCTCGAACCGGTATCGAATGGTTCGAGGTTCGACACGGTTTGATGTTTGGTTCGAAAAGATTCGCTATCTAATACACATAATGTACACGTTTGTGCGTCCGCGTTTATAGTACAAAAGTAGAACCGAAAAATATACGGACGCGCGCGCGAGTCAGTGCGACCGCTAGAATCGATTAGCTAATTAACAGCACTACAATTTATAACTGGCGACGGCGAACCTTTCAAGGTTCGGTTCGATTGCAGCCGGTTCGGTTCGACGTTAACCGGAACGCTACCTACCACACCATTTCTTTATGGCAAATTTTAATTTTGTCATTTATGTCCTCATCTTATACGGTACATAGAAAAAGAAAACCTTTATCCCCTGCAGGGATGCATGCAGAACTGAAATATCCCTCAGCGGCAGGAGAGCTTCAGAATTAGAATATACGAGAGTCCTGTCGCTATAATTTGTTCTGTCCCCGTTAATATTTTTTTCTAACCGTTGAGAAGATATAACTGTGCAAAGTGCGTGCACGCGCATTTTCCAGCTTGATTCCCGCCACTCAAGGATCATCCGGCCGCCCATTAAATGCATGAGAGGGTGGGTGCACGCGTAAATCATTGGAGCGAATCGAGCGGGAAAATGCATGTGCACTTTGCACTTTGCACAGCTGCTATATATCTTCGCAACGGGTATATAAAGTAAATAATCAACGAACAGAACAAATCAATATATAGTGAGTGACAGGACTCTTCGACGTAAAACGTAAATTAACCCCCCCCCCCCCCCCCCCCCTTCACCCAAGCACGTCTTTTGTGTGTACCATATTATTATATTATGTTATACATGATATGGGGGTCGTGGCAGCGAAAAGGGACCTAGCGTATATTATTAAAAAATTTCCAGGAAGGAGCATCATGCAAAGTTGACACATATAATTAAAATGTACGCGTAATTACAAATTCAGTTTACTGTAACTCCATGATGGGTAGACTAATCCCAGTGCGTAAGAAAGAAATTGTAGAGGACATAGATGTCTCTTAGAAAATGAAATATGTGCTAGGTCTGCCACAATCCCATGCACATATATGGCACGCACAAAAGGTGTGGCCAAGAGGTAACGTCTATAGGTGGGATGTCACAGGGAAAATGCGCATATATAAGGAGAGGACGTAATAACATCAGCTATAGAGAAATGGTGCGCATAAGGAACACATGCATACACGTGTACACACACACACACACACGCGCACGCACACGCACACACACATGCATACACGAACGCACACACACTGACACACACACACACACACACACACACACACACACATGCACACATGCACCGTATAGTGTTTTTTCTCTTCTCTTTCGTGCAGCTCCAGCGGGCCCCCCTCAACACGTGGCTGTTACTGCCACAACTAAAAGAGAAATAACGGTTCGATGGAGCCCGCCTTTTGAGTATCACCAGAACGGATTCATCGATCAATACCAGATTCGCCTCATTGGAAAGGGTGGAAATTTACTTGTCCTGGTCAGTTCATCGTCTCTTAAGTACAGTTTCAGCAATCTATCGCCCGGATATTTTTACACCATTGAGGTCTGTGGACACAACTCCGATGGATTCGGTCCATACAGCTCACCGGTCTCCATTGTTACGACAGGTAAGTCAAATTAAGGATTACTGTAATGGTTAATAATCTTTAGTCATATTATACCGTATTACGCAACCATTTTGACTTCAGGGTCCAGTGGTGTGGCCGTTGTCATGGATGTCTACCTTGTTGTCATGGTTGTCTTTGCGAGAATTCTGTAACACCATGCAAGACTGTTTACTCGATCTTAGTCCGTAATGCATGTAGGCGATATATCAGTACTGACTGGATTTGAATTAACGTACTGAAATTCTTTGTTACCTAGTATGTTTGTGTTAGCGGTTGCAAATTTGCATATACATGCTTTACGTACCAGGAGAATGAAAATGTGCGTGTACTTTCTTTATAGGATTATCAATCTAAATATGATTCATCATTGATTAAAATGATGTAACAGTGAGTATTAAACTTGAAGTTTATTGTGGTTATGCAGTTTACATTTAAAAATTTAATTTATTGTTTTGAATATTAACATTACAGATTATTCTGCAGTTTATAAATCTAACCATGCATTATTAAACAAGTAATTAGTTGTACATATTAAAATTAGTTATCTAATTACACCTTCAATTTTAAATTTTCATTTAATAACTGAGAGATTAACTTTAATCTTAATCTTGACTAGCTTTGAAAACAGAGGGCTTTGAATATGTTTATTTATGAGGGTTATAGAATTTCCTAACCAAGTACAATATTAATTGAATTGGTCTATGAATACTAATGACTATAATCTATATTATAGAAATGTAGTGCTTTCGGAATATTTGATGCTTCAAAAACGTTTTAAAGTCACTGCAGAGAGACTCCAACGGCTATACTTTATAATTGCTATCAATTTCTTGGAGAACTATCGTAAGACATCAGTAGCAGCGTTACAAGTTGAAGACTGACTTTTGTGAGCTTATAATAACAGTTCAAACTTTACGTCATTTGGGCAGTTGCAGCGGAGGCGGCAGACTAAAAATTATCAATGCATTTGAATATATTGGTCTAAAGGCCGGCATACACGAGGCAACATGTTGCGTGCAACACTATGAATTTTTGTAAATTTCTTGTAAAATATCAGTAAACTAATGTTTTACTGAAAATATAATTGCATTCATTGAGTTGCACGCAACATTGTTGCCCGGTGTATGCCGGCCTTTAAGGTAACTAAAATGTGTATGCTTTGTAGCGTTGGTGGATCATTGAGGCTGCTGCCGTCTGCTAAAGCAAACACGCGCGTTTAAAGCGCACTACAGGGTGCTAAAAATTAAAAACACTTTCACGCGCCCACACATCCGATTTGTCATTATCTTTTTAACATTTATATGAATAGCAATTAACAGCGCAACAATAGACTCTATTAAAGTTCTAAAAAATCTGAATCCTATACATTTATGACATGTAGCGCGTTCTGTACTATACATGTAACTCAAGCGTTTCTATAGAAAACGGATCCTGAATTTTTCGGTTGGTCCTACTCCGACCTGAGCGCTCACTACACCCCGGATGCAGTCCATGCGTAGGTAGACGTTTGGAAATTGAGCTGACATAATGCTGTATTGTCCAGCTGTTTCCTGCCTCAGCACAAAACTTTCGTATGAGCCAGCCGGCCCGATATTGGCATTTACGAGTCCTGAGGTACCATTCTTGCTAGGCCCCCTTCCGTCCAAACGGAGAAAGACGTCTGGAAATTGGAGCGATTCGATGTTGAACACGTTCGGGTAAGCTGCCCTCACGATAAAATAGTTGTTCTTATCTGCTGCGCCCAGCTGACATTTTACCGCACCGCCAGGTCCGCTTGTCAGCCCGGTAGCATCAAGACGAAGGTAGAAGTTGGGAAGAGCGACGGATTCGAACATGACTACCAATCCTGCTCGACCTATTTTTGCGGTGTGAAAATTCTAACACCGGCGTGCATGTATGGATTTATAACTCACTCAAAGCGGCTTCAGTCTCCACCATATCTGATTCCGCCTCCGACGTTAGGCCGAGTTCCTCGATAAATACTGGACCTAGTACATACGATTTTTACTTACAGGCACATGATTTGGATCATGAAATCGACATTTTAAATACATAAATAAATATTACAACACCTCGTTTTGATCAACGAGTTTAGCTAGCGAAATTAATGTTAAAGTTAAGGAAAATCGTTTTTATAGGCTGTATCCCTCCAATGATTTACTGGAGGAAAACTGTGTCCCATTAACTTAATAGGAGGCGGGCACGTAAATCGTTGGCATGAATCGAGCGGAAAAATTAATGTGCACGCGCTGAACTTGATCTTTGCAACAGGCAGGGCAGCAATTAACGAAAAGGACAAAGCAATGGCTTCTACGCATACAGCGATTTTGATGCGATTTGAATTCTCCTGCAGAAGGATATTTAAGTTTTGAATCCCTCGTTTAAAGCATCGTTATATAACTTTGTGTTTATAGCGAAACGGCTTTTTTTTTTTTTCGTGTATAACTCACTTGCTACCTTCGACTGTATTTTTTTAACATGATGGTGCGCAGAATGATGTCTCATTGCCGCCCAACACACCGTGAGCCATCCAAGGAAAAGCGCGCTTCCTCCTAGTAGCTTCATATCCGGATATCTTTGAGTTCTGCACAACAAGTGAATGAGTGTGCCCAAGACTCATTCTCTTTATATCCCATGCATAATACCCCATCGGGAATACCATGACTATTGTCACTAGGCAATATGCAATTGCGCATTCCAATCCCATGTACATGGTGATACGAATGCTGTGGATACGCATGAATGGTTTTATATCTGACCTCGAATTCACGACGTCACCTGATTATTGTACTTTTAACAATATAGTACGCCTTATGCATTGGTTGGCTGAGTTTACCTTGAGTTTACAATGGACATGCCACGCAGATGGATAATGTACAACAGTACAAGAGTCGGCCCGGGTCCCATGGTAAAAATTCCGAAGAGAAAGGTCGCATTTCTATCGACGAAACTGAGAACTGAGTTACGTATTGTATTATACGAAATATTGATTGATACATTTTGTCAGGCTGAATTCCAGCGCTGAACGTACATGCATGCAATATCGCGCCTACCGATGACCATGTATACAAACAAAAACTAATGTGTAAACATTGTTGGACAATCTTTAGGCTGAACATTGCGTGTTCATGTGTGTGTGCGTGTGTGTTTACCAAGTACATGTGCATGTGCAATTATTAATGTGTTATATATATATATATATATATATATATATGAGCTGGGACTGCGAGCTGTATTGGGGTCAACAGCGCACCTCCACCCCTGCATGGCTGTATGATTTACTTGACTTTTTTCATATACATCCACCTAACCAGTTTTAACGCGGCCATAAAGCGGCTGTCGGAGGGGTGGGACATTGAATTATTTGTTCCTCAATTATATGAACGTGGCTTCACTTTGTTCAACACAAAAATTCTTTTCCACGTGCAAAGGTAACCATAGTTAGGCATGATGAGGTGTGCATAGTTGCAATAGATTTAGGTTGAGCCACAAACCACTTGTTCAGTTCATAACCAAAATGCTAAGCTTGGATAATGAAACATGGCTAGCACGGTCTGCCAAATTTTTAACTGATGCATCCAGTTTGAAAAATTTGGTCCGAAGTATCAACCAACTTATTTGCAGGGAAGTAACCATATAACACTGATAAACTAATGTTAACTTTAAAATTACTACACATTACGCCAAAAATCTGACATAGGATTTGCAAATCATGCACCTGGATTCAATAATATAGTTGCATACATGGCTAACTTTGGGATCAAACACAAATTCTAGTCGCGGATCTAAGGGGTTTAAGCCCCCTTCGATAATATCATTCATAGCACGAATAGGCAATCTGCATTGATAGTTGTGAAAAAAATCATCAACCCACCCTTCTTCTGCCACGCCCCCTTGGTATGCCCGTCCCTAAATAATTCTACAGGCACCGGATCGACCCGCAACAAGTTTAATCAGTGAGTCCTTCATACAAAGTCGTGGAGCACGATGCAAATCGATCCGCTCTTCGCCTTTATACCTAGAGTGTAAATGCGTTCGCAGCGGTTGCACGGGCATTAATGCCGTCATCTACTTGACTATTGTCTACCATAATTGGCTGTCTAAAACAGACAGCCGCCTTCATGCGCTACAAGCAACTCGTTGCTGGAATTGAAGAGTCAGCACCGAGTTGTTTGTATAGCGCATGAAGGTGGCTGTGAAGCCGCTGTGTGCAATGACACTTAAAAGTAGTAGCGAAGCAATCTAGATGCCACTGACATCTTGGAATGCCATGAGTACGCCATGGTCACTTGGCAACATGCAATTACGCATTTCAATCCCATGTACATGGTGATACGAATGCATGAGGATACACATGAATGGTTTTATCTGACCTCGAATTCACGACGCCACCTGATTATTGTACTTTGTAGTACGCCCTATGCATTGTTTATCTTGAGTTTACAATGGACGTGCCACGCAGATGGATAATGTATAACAGTACAAGAGTCGGCCCGGGTCCCATGGTAAAAAAATTCCGAAGAGAAGGGTCGCACTGAGAACTGGGTTACGCATATATACGAAATATGACTGATTGATACATTTTGTCAGACTGAATTCCAGCGCTGAACGTACATGCATGCAATATCGCGCGCCTACCAATAACTATGTATAAAATTAATGTATAACATTGTTGGACAATCTTTAGGTTGTGTTCACCACATTGCGTGTTCATGTGTATGTGCGTGTGCATGTGTTCACCAAGTACATGTGCATGTGCAATAATATTATATAATAATATGAGCTGGTATTACAAGCCGTATTGGGGTCAACACCCCACCTCCACCCCTGGCTGTATGATTTACTTGAATTGCGGTACTTTTTTCATATACATCCACCTAACCAGTTTTAACGCGGCCATGAAGCGGCTGACGAGGAACATTGAATTATTTGTTCCTCATTACATGAACGTGGCTTCAGTTTGTTCAACACAAAAATTCCTTTTCCACGTGCAATGGTAACCATATAGTTAGGCATGATGAGGTGTGAACAGATTTGGGTTGAGCCACAAACCACTTCACATAATGTACCGATTTTCTTCCATAATTGGCTGTCTCAAACAGATATTATATTCCATTTCAGCACCGAGTTGTTTGTAGCGCATGAAGGTGGCTGCGAAGCCGCTGTGTGCAATGACACTGCCTGGTGTTAAATGTGGAAGCGAAGCAATCTAGATGCCACGAACGACGTTGGTTGGTGTGTCAAGCCAAAATTTATTTACACAAAACTTCCTTGGCCACATTAAGGTATTCGTTATAGGCATTGATGAAGTGTGCATAGTTACCTACAAATTGGGTAACGGAGAACGGTTGAAAAACATGCATGGCGAAGCCATGCATGCACGTTTTAATTCAATTAATGAGCACGGTGGCCCTGGAGGTCGCGCTGTCGACCTATGAGCTTCGAGTGAATTTTGCGTAGCGCTCAAGACACAACCCTGTTTCGCCCAACGCAATGACGCAATTAGCGTTTGGACTGTAGGCAATCATATGAATTGCCTACACATATGAATTGCCTCAAGGCGATGACTCAATTTGCTCTAGAGAGGTGACGTTATTAGCGTTAGTCTCAAAGTTAAATCATATGCGTGCACGTGCGTGTTTACTGTGTCACATGATGGAGAGATGGTTAGATCCAATAGAACTACTTCGGTACAGATGACTGTCACGGAGTTACAATGACCTGAATTTAAGTTCAATTGCATGCGCCCTAGTCAAACTTGATCAGTGCTCATTCACGGAAAATTTATATAATATTTCTGACGATCCTGCATGTATAAATTCGCGGGGTACAACATGCAGGTGTTACGAAGATGCCAAAGTATCTTTTTGGACGCTACCATGAGTATTCATCTGAAACATCAAATGGTTCTTCTTTATGTACGTGGCTTCAGTTTGCCCTTCTTAATTGCCACACAAACGGCATAATATTCCTTGTGGCCACAAGGTAACTAGTTTAGGCATGACAACAGATTTGGGTTTGAAAATTGGTTTGAACATTGGTTTGGTCTCTAAAACCAGTCAATTTTTATTCCGATGGTTTGAAAAGTTCCATGCACGTATCAACCAAGCTATAAGGTTTAGTGTCTAAACAATTTAGACAATAGCAACGCTTACGTAGCAACCAATTGAAAGCTACGAAAAGATATGGAAATGATATACGCTTTAAAGAACAGTCGTCGCTTATGCAACACTGCTGGAATCAGTCACAGTGGGTTTTAAACCAATCGCTCATTGAGAGCCACTGCCACGTTGATTATTGAACGAATGGGTTACGCGCAGTTGTCCATACTTTTGCCACATGAATCAAAAACTGCCGGCATACATTCTTAATTCAAATACTATGCAAAATTCAGTACCTGGAACTGATTATTTCCATTCGTGTGCGAATGTAACTTTCAATAATTATATATATTAATTAAATACTATAATTTCCAACGTATACGTACGTACGTATACATCAGTATACGTACGTCCGCGTAACTCATTTATATACTCGGCCTAGTGCCTATTGGTTGCTAGGTATGCGTGCCTTACCTAGCAACCAATAGGAACGATCACCTCCCACAAAGGTACATAGCGGCCATGCCTGCCACAAAACCTACATGCCTGTACAGATAATAATGTCATCACATGCAGAAAGAATAAAAGCAACGCTATTGTGGTTCAACTTCACTCTAGGGGGGTGGTAATTCATGACTTTCAAATTCCTGGCCGTCCACTTGGGAGTTCATTCCCCATAAGGAAGGAAGATTTTTTGTGTAAATATTTTATTTTTTTCTTAAAAATAACACCCCATCTCTGCTAAATTTCTATCTATGTTAATTTTTATGTATTCGTTAATTCATACAGCTATGTTATAAGCTAATATTGATTAATACTTTGAATGATGCATACAATTAATGAATTATATCGTTTTCAAAACTCAACCAACTTGTCTAGACACTCCTGAAACCTTCCATTGATCTATCACTTCGCCTGCCTAGGTAGCACATGAGAACTCTACGGCTCTCTTCATCCTCCTCTTTCCATTAGGCAGTGTGAGTTGGATCTGAAAAAGTGACTCAACTATCTTTTAGCCAAAGCTGCTGCCATGTAACTCCTAAAGGAAGGGTTCTGGGCATCCATCAGCTGCTGACATCTCTGCAGAATGGTGGATCTGCTCACTGCAGGCAATGTGCCAAGTGGTCGTCTATGTTGGTTGCCTGCTCCTTCACTGGGTACTGCTGAGGGAAAGACTCCTCATCAATTCCATAGTCTCTTCTCTGTCTTGCCAGTACCTTTTGCAGATGGGGCAGCATTAGGTTGGTCAGTTTGATCACATCCTCCATGTACTCGTTTGCCATCTCAGACACATAGGCGGTCATCTTCCTCTGGCTTGTGGGTTTTTTTTAACACCCTGGAACAAGTCCTCTGTAACTCCACTGAACTCTGGTTTTGTGAGAATCTGGTGTAATGATCACTGATTGGTTGGTTCAGGCTGATGTGGAGATCCTTGTGAAATCCCTGAGGTTGGTATGAGTGGCTCCCTTCACTATGGTTCTAGTATAGAAGGGCTCCACTAGATGTACTCCAAAGCAGGCAAACACCACCAGAATGACCCTAAGGTAGGGGAGCTCCATTACTTCTCAAACAAAGCAGGCCAAGCGGTTGTTGATGTGGCAGTTCTGATTTAGAAACTCTACAAGGTGGTCAAAATTGTTGACAAGAACTGCTGCTGCTCTAGAAAGACAGCCAAGCCGTTTATCCTCAAACAACACATTTTGTTTAGTGAATAGTTCCTTTTACTCTTTCACAGCTCTTTTGATTTTGATTTGATTTGATCGATTGATTGCATACATATAAGCACACATACATATGCAAAAAGGCAAGTAGTGGCATGATGTGTACATGCACTTACAAACTACCTCTTGATTCTTCTTTGCCTGTCTCACCATTCCTCATCCTTCCAACACTGAATGTTTTCTTAAGCTTCTCCACCCTCCTCTGAATGGTGGATACTACTGACACACAGAAGACAGTGTCATGGAAGTACTTTGCATACACTTGCTTCGCAACTTCCCTGACAGCCATGGCATTGGTTACTGTGCTTTTGCCTTGTCTCTCCAGGTGGTATCTCACCATCCCTATTACACTCTTTACAGTGGGCAGTTGGTGGAAAGCTGGAAGTCCTTGAATTGGACAAAATCCCTATCAGCATCGAATTCGAATGCCTTGTCTCTGGATCAGGTTTTGCACTACTCCCCCCCCCCCCCCCCACGAAAATAAGGAATAAGAACCAGAGATTATAGAGTAGATGAACACAATTCGCCTCCTTAGGAGGTGCAAGAGTGACGATTAATCACGTTCTGAGCTTATCCTTTTTGTTCGCGTGCGTGTTCTCGTAAGCGGTAGTCGTTAATTGCCTATGCGTGGGTGTTAAAATGACTGATATGTTTTTTGCAGGAGGTGGGGTGTTTATTTCACAATAGACACTCACATCCTATACTGAATTTCATCTACATATGTCAATGAATAACTACCCAAGTGGACGCAACCCAATTCAACAATAAGTTATTTTTTTGCAATTACCCCCCCCCCCCCCCCCCTAGTACAGCCCGAGAACATGTAGTTACTATCTGACATAATAACTCCATGAAGTATTTGTATTGCGCGGACATGTTATAGAGGTTGCATAGTAACCGTATGTTAGAACAGGTGGTAGATTATATATGCAAAATTGGGTAAAACAGTAAAAAAAAAAGAGGAGCTTAGGAGGTAGACCAACTGTTCATCTGGCATATATATTTATTTATAGTAACTAAACAATGACGTGTATTGCGTAACAAAACAATACAAGACGCGCGTGACGTCATTGCAACTTCTCTATTGTACGGTAGTCATCACATATATATTCCACGGTCCTTAAAGATCTGTTGTTAAGAAACACATGCAGAGCTGATACAATTATTTAAAACCTATTCTGTTCAGTTTGAAAAATCGTTTTTAATTTCATTCGGCGTCACAAAAGTGCATTTACTTATCCGTTTCAAGGGAAATAGGGTCAATTGGTCAATTTCATATACCGTACATGCTTGCCGAGGCACCTATTCAAGTGGTTATATGTCCTCAGTCAGGATATTGCGCAAGCCACGTTGCGTACGTATACGCTTTAAAATAACTAAGAAGACACAGGTGGGACAACTGACTGGAACCTGATTCCCCCATCTGATAAGTAGTAATTGAAAGGTGTCATTGTCACTATACCGACATCAGTGAATTCATTTCGCGCCGGCGCGATAAGACATTAGAAAATAACAGTTTTCATACGCATTTTGGGGAATTGAATTGATGTTTGTATGATTACTGAATTCCGTCACAAGTCACTTTTCTTTAGCAAATTGAGAGTTGTTATGTAGTTTTAAAAAATGGTGCAATTTGGGGGTCTTTGCTTTAGTGTTGGGAACAGCGGCATATCTGTACATGACCCCATGGACCATACACAAGCCCGCGGCCCTTATATTGACCCATTCTACGCATGCATGCAAGTGTGCAAACCTCCCCACCCTGTATATGTCCATATAATGATATGTTGCATGGTGCATTATACATGATTAGTGATGATTAGCGGGGAAGCCGGTGCTTTCAAGTTTCAACCTACCATGCATATAGTGTGAAAAGTATCATTATCTCACTAGCTAGCTGGTGACCTGCGTCACACTGAACCCGTATGAAGGGAGGGACACCAATGCATAAAGTGAGGTAGCCATATTGTTGTATAGTCAATGCGGGCACCTCCGGCTGTATCAGGTCCAACATCTCCAATATCATGCAGTGTAGGAGAGAGGGGTACGCAATCCTCAGAACTGGCTGAGGGGGGGGGGGGGGGGGGGGGGGATGCCACGAAGCAGGGGTATCCCACATGGCATTGTCCTCCCGAAGGCTATACGCGGCAGGTTCAGTGTGATGCACGCCAAATAACAGCACTAGCAGTGTCCCATGCAGATCTGGATGATGATCAGGGTTAACAGGATGTATGACGGAAAGCGTGCATGGACTACGGCCCTTCATATACATGTACATGTCAATGTAATGGACACATCGGATATACATGTACGGGGAGGGTTTAGAGGGTAGGGATGCAGTGGAGGGTGTGTGTGCTTGCAATGCACTGACATAAGGGGCTTGTATAAAGTCCATTAATGGGCCTGTCATTTATGCAGTGCTCAGGTTCAACCACGGCTGCCACGATACGTAGAAGACAATGATATCGCGCCGGGTTATCGAGATATTGTAGACTTCTACATATCGCGATATATATATCGCGGCAGCTCTGAGTTCAACAATGAATATGAAGGTAAAGCACATATAAACATAACAAAAACTACTTAAAGTAAAGTGGCTTATGACCCAGAATGATTGGTATGGTACACACACAACCATTCATATGTGTCCCAAAAGCGACTAGTGCGGCTAAACTGTATAATGCTTTCAAAGATGTTATTTTGAAATGTCATTATTGTTGTGTCCAATTAGAATTATTATTATAGTCAAGCAGATGCCAGGTCGGTATATATAACGAACAGACAAAGAAATACAACCTACATGCAGGCAAACACTGCCATCAGCTGCAGTTAGTTACTGGTAAGCCATTGTTCTTCGTGTCAATTTCAAATCATACATGTACATATCATTTATTGATTCACAAATGATTTGATTTATTGACAGTAATATATCAAGCGCACTTGTGTAATCATGCGTTGGTTTAACAATTGATTTAATAAATCGTGAAATCAATACTGAATTGATTTGCGGCTCGCTGTGATATACATGACGTGTACTTTCACTCTAAAGGTCCTTTAGGATGTTGTTGCAAGCCGGGTTAATTTTCGTCGCGTTCCTCTGTTATTTCACACCTGTTAATGGACAAGGAACAGATCTAACCCGCCAAGAAAAGGCCGCAGGATCAAGAGTAGTGGAGACTGTAGTTGGTCTGATACAGGAAAGTTCCATTTTCCCTAGTGATAATACGTTTTTGCGTCGAGTTGCGTACGTCGAGTCCAAAGACGGGACGGAATCCTTCACCTACCGCGCCGGCTACGACGGAGGCATCTGGCAAATTGACCAACCCGCCTTTCTTGGTACAATGGACGTCACCTCTCATCCGGAGCTGAGAAATAAGTACAGCATGATAGCGTCTAGATTTGGAATCGAGTGGACTAGTGTTTTGTGGAGCGATTTGCGCAAACCAATTTATTCAGGTCTGGCAGCAAGGCTGTTTTTATTCACTCTAACGACCAGCATCCCATTCGGTGTTGAGCTGCAAGCGAGCTACTGGATATCTTATTACAACACAAACCGACTGAACAGAACTGCTACAAAATTTGTACAAGATGTTTCCAATCTAGAGAAAATCCCTGGTAAGTTTATGTCCATAAGTAAACATCCGCTACGTTAAGCCATGCATGCTGCGTAGTAGTTAATTAAATGCATGAAGTCGCGATTGCTCTTATATTGCCGCCAGAAGTGATGTTTGTTCGTAAATGTGACAAATCAATTCATGACAAAATATTACCATTTATCAACTTTGGTGTATGTACATGTATATGAGCGTATGACATATACACATACAAGTGCCACCATTATGCCACTAACATATTATTAATATTCTAAAAGTCCTAAATAAAGGCAGATGATGATCTCAAAAGAATAGCTCCAGCATTGGCGTGCACCAAAATCAAGCTGAGACGACCATAATATGAGGTCGTGGCAGCGAAAAGGGACCTAGCGCATATTCCAGCAAGGACCTTCGAAGTTGACGCGTGCACAAATTCAGGCCACTGTAACTCCATGGTGGACAAGCTATAATACCCAGCGCGTAAGAAAAAAGTTGTAGAGAACACAGGATATCTCTTATTAAATGAAACAATTTGAAAACTTGAAAAAATATGCGCTAGGTTCCTTTTCGCTGCCACGATCCATATTAATATTCTTGTGTATATGCATTGAAAGTTTGCACTTCAAATCCCTTATTTGGTGTTCCTGCGGTCACTGATTTCAAAGTTTAAAAATGGCAGTACAGTAGAACTGATCCATATCAATCCCAAATCACCATTCACAAATTCCTGAAGACTTGAAATTTTATATAACTAAAGCTAGGCTCAAATTATAAAAGGACATCCCGAATTTTTTTTCCATAGCCCATTGCGAAATTTTAGGGCACGTTATGACATGCGATGACTCATATCTATATATGATATAAACATTCCTCCTTTGTGCTTTTAAGAGTGATATACATTTATTTATAATAATTTTTGAACGAGTTTGACCGACATAAGTTCATTCATATCTGACGAGTGCATATTAGACCAATAACCAATCGCCTGTTATGTGCTTTACAATACTATATTATATATGATATGGGACAGTGTCCAGCAAAATCACCCTTCTGGGTAGTTTTTCAAGTTTTCAAGTTTTTTAATTTTCCGTGAACTCCAAAGAGCTCCTATCAAATGGTCCTTAAACATCATAAATTGGACTATCCATCATAACGTTATTAGGCACTGAATTCATACATTTCAATGCGAGCGTTACTTTTCTTCAGCTTGTCCTGGAGAATTTGAACAAGTATATCTCAAGGGTGATTTTGCTGGACACTGTTCCATGCATATCTATATATTATATATTTTTACTGTTTACAATGCATATACTATGTACAGTCTGCGATGCAAGAACTCTTGATGTTCTGTTTATACTTGACCAATCCGGAAGCATCACAGTTGCTAATTTCCAACTGGTTCGTGAATTTTGCATCAATCTAACAAAATCGTTTGACATTGAAAGAAGCAAGACACAGATTGGTGTGCTGGGTTTCAGCAACAGTGCTAGCATCGTCATTCGGTTGGGTCAGTATTACACAACTTCGGCTCTCGTTCAAGCCATCGGCTCCATACCTTACCCAGGAGGGAGTACGAACACTGCTTCAGCACTTACACTACTTCCCACGGCCTTCACCAGTGCTCGTACGTCATCACAAGGGATCCCAAAAGTAGCTTTTATCATTACTGATGGGCAGTCAAATGATCCAGTAGCCACAGCGAACGCTGCCAATGTTTTGCATTCGTCTTACAGCTCCATCACGGTGTATGGAGTAGGAGTTGGGGGTAACATTAGTACAACTGAACTTGGCATCATCGCAAGTGACAAGGGAAAAGTGTATAACTTGTCTTCGTTCTCAACGTCTCAATTCCAAGATCTTCAGATCTCTACCTATACCGACTCTTGCAAGGGTAAGATTTTACTTGCTATGGATGGACATAAACATGTACAGTAACTGCTCATTATGAATATAATGTTATAAATATCCGGTGTGGGTGGAGTACAGGAGGATAGAAGTACACGATTGTGCTATAAAGTTAGGCATTAGAATTACAATAAAATATAATAATAATAGGGGTCGATTCCAGTTGTTAACTTGTTAACTAACAGATAAAACTTTATTCAACATCGACATATATAGTACCTGCAAAAATTCTGGTGAACGAAGGTGTGGTGTCTTCAATCGACAATAGCCTTACTACGTATTTCTCTTTGGACATCAATTCACAAGGACTAACCCTCTCGTTGAGTGCTAGGAAAGGTGCCCTGTTGATGTACGCCTCGTGCACCCTGAGTACCCCAAATGAAGCGTTCTACACCTGGAAGCTGTCGACCGACACTACGACCAATAAATACGTTTCTTGCAGCGCTACGACAGGAAGAACAAGTTCCGTGATCTATACAAGCGTCCGAGGTTATATGGCTAACAACATCTTAACCTTTAAGGTAGGAAGTCCGGAAGTTTCAAAAACGCTCAATTTTTTTCTACACTGGAGAGGTATGCGTTGTGATGTCAAATTTGAATTTGTTTGATTTTTTTTCCAAACTTTTTTGGATGAAAAATAATAATGAAAGTTCGAAATGCAGTTGCTATGTCTTGACTCCGTATCATCTTTGCAACTTATTATTATGGAATTTAAATGATGTCGTATATATATATACACAATTAACTTTTGCATAATTTATAAAATCAGCAGGTACATATCTTAAAGCATACCTGAAAGATAGAAAATCACAACAAAAAAATATAGCTAACTTTGTATGTCGCAAATTTCTGTTTTAAAAATTCAGGGAGATCTTAGCATTTGGATCCATCTTTTGTACGAGACAGAATTCCGATATTGCATTCCGTTCAAAACATACGAAATATTCCTATTAAAAATCTACCCAGAGATTGTTTACACAATGTAATTTATTCATAGCACTTAGACTCGTATCCAGCCCCTCCATGGGTTGATTAGGTCATCGCTACAGTGATGACGAGACCAGAAATTTCTATTTATAAGAAAGGGGGCGTCTCCTAACTATTATGGAAAAGTTAGCGTCATTTTGACATTGAGTCAGGCTCGTGACATTTTGACCAAAAAAATGGCGTCGGACTCCGATATCAATGACGTTATGGGGGAGGGGGGGGGGGGGAATGAAACTTCACAATGACGTTAAATAGTTTGGAGACGCTCCCTATAATACGTGGATATGACTTGACCAACATCGTTCCCACGACAGCGCACAGTGGTAACAGGTAGACGGCTTACTTATTCATTTGATAACATTGGTGTATGTGCATAAAAAATGGTTGTGAACACAGAATTACTACTTTTGCTAGTTCAAGTGAACATATCTGGTCTAAGCAAAAAACTGTTAGCTTTATGCTACAAACTGCTTTTTTGTCAGTTTGCTGGATGTACATATGCAAAATACTCCCGTGTCCTTAAGTATGGATTAGGGTTGTGCAGCATGTGTCAGCAAAAATACATATTACAAAACCATTCAGAAACTTGTACCTATTGTAAACTTGTTTACTTAATACACAATGAAGACTGGAAATGCAGTCACATGAAGGGATGGAGTATGGTTAACTAGAGGATACTTTAGTATGAATTCTACAGCTACTTTTAAAAAACTACACAAATCACTCTTTGTTATATTACATTGCCTGGTATGGCGTAGCAACATAAATCACAACGTGATCAGCATTTAAAATAGCATGTGAGGGAATGTATAAAATGTTTATTTTCTACTATACTATAGTGATGAAGTTCGTGATATATACTTCCTTAATACGCATTGCATATGCATATGGATGTAATGACACCACTTTACCAGTTTTCATTAAGCATATGGGGAGACGGATGATTTTTCTGGACACTTCACAGTCTTGGAAATAAAATCTTCATTGTGTGCTCAATTGAAAGAATTTGATGGACAAATCTCTGAGTGATGTTGTATGGACATGTATATGTATAACTGTAAAATCAATGGAACCACATTTACCATTGACTTGTGCTACGTTATTCCTTTTGCATTTTGATTTATTAAACTATTTGTAAATTCTTATAGAGAGGCGGGATTTGATTGTGTCCAAGTATGTCTAGTTGGTTAGAAAGTCGAAGCTAGCGGTTAGCTCCCACAAAAGGCCTGGGTACGAGACTAACCGCACAGACGAACCGAAGATGATGACCGACCATCACTGGGTTACCCATCACGATCATACAGCCTTCATACAACGTATGTTATTCTGGGCAATTGCAGGCACAGGCCCATAATTGCCCGGTTATAATGAACCTAAAATATGCTGGATCCGCCAGGTCAAGAAAATTGTCCAGGGTGCCTCCATATGAAGTTAGTCGTGTCCTGGGGTGTGTGTGGGGGGGGGGGGGGGGGGGGGGGGGGGGTGCGTACAACGTACTGTCCAGAGGGTTGTGTGCTCACATGAGCTGACCAGGGTAGATGTATTTTATAACGTGTCTTCCGTGGGGGTGTACGATTATTAAATGTAATAGCCCAACGTACGTACATCCAAGATGGCTACTGTCCCCTTCAGTTGATGCATAAAAATACCTGTGTCTTGGATTACCTGTTCATTATCCCTTTGATCAGCCTTGGGGGTTATTGTAGTGTTATTTTCTTTGTGACAAACATAGTGTGAAGAGGGATACATAACGTGGGAGGAGGGGGTGGTTATTGGCTTTATATAGGAAACACTAGGACTAGGAGGGAATTATTCCCCAGGTTACCCTGCATCTGTCGTAAACGGGTTGTTAAACATCTCTCCTCCTGATGCATCTATAGCTGAGGTCATGTGTACAATGCATGGCAGGGAGGAATCACCTCCTCTCTCTCTCTCTCTCCTGTTCCCTTTCTCCATTTCACTCACTCCCTCTTTCACCTTCCATCCCCCTCTGATCTCCATGTCCCTTCCTCCAGGCATCTGCTTGGAACCTCACTCCCCAGATAGCAGCCAATGGCATCCTTACCCATGACCCCCACCAGCAGTCCCCATCCAGAAGTCCTAGGACATGGAGAGGGAGACCCAAGGACCTCCACCATCAAGGCCCAGAGCGGACCCAATCTCATGACCTCCGGCAGTCCCTCTCCCCAGTCTACAGCACACAAGCCTGGAGCGAGGCCACCAATGGGGTGGCAGATGAGTTGGTGGTGCTGCGTTCTGTGACGACCTTGTTATCTATATGCAGACAGCAGCCCCGGGAGTCCCTGTCCTGACACCTCTGGATCAGCAAACATAGTGGAGGCAGACAAGGCTGTAGTGGTGAAGCAGGGGATGGCTTCAGCACCAGTAGTTGCCATGATAACAGCAGCTGCTTTGTTGACATCGGACACCAGAGGCAAAGAGCGTGCCACCTAGGATGATTGGACAGTATGAACAAGGTAGTCCACACACTCTCACATGGTCCCATGGTCTACACACTGCCGGGTATATGTATCATTTCCGAGTTAACGCAAGGAGACAAGTATAAAACAAGAGCGGGCCCAGCAGCATGTATAGAGGTTGTGCAATGGGCGGAGCGAAGTGATGTTATTTGTCTGATCCACCATTTTGAGTGTCGAAAGCAATAGTGTGGATAAGGCTTGTTGTGGGGTGAGTGGGCGGGGGGGGGGGGGGGGTGCCTTGTATGTACATTACACATGATCCATGCACCCCTACTACTAGCAATGGGTCTATTGAGTGTGCATAGAAATATTTGTCAGGCTATAAATGTATACTGTCACCATGCAGGCATCAAGTCATTGCAGACATACATTTCTAGAAGTACTGACTGACCAGACAACCCTCAGTCCCCACGACACACACCTTGTTCCCCTACAGTACCCCGGATGGCTCACGTCTCTTGACGGCTCACGTCTCTTCCCCCACGACACACACCTTGTTCCCCTACAGTACCCCGGATGGCTCACGTCTCTTGACGGCTCACGTCTCTTCCCCCAGGACACACACCTTGTTACCCTACAGTACCCCGGATGGCTCACGTCTCTTGACGGCTCACATCTCTTCCCCCACGACACACACCTTGTTCCCCTACAGTACCCCGGATGGCTCACGTCTCTTGACGGCTCACGTCTCTTCCCCCACGACACACACCTTGTTCCCCTACAGTACCCCGGATGGCTCACGTCTCTTGACGGCTCACATCTCTCCCCCCAGGACACACACCTGTACCCCTACAGTACCCTGGACGCTCACCCCAGGACACACACCTATACCCGTAGAGTATCTCAGACAGTCCATAATGATTATCTTATTACACAGGAGACCCCCTGGAAGATGCACATTGTCATGTCACAAGCGGCTCGTTTTATGCATTTGCTATGTGTGTGTATACATGTTATATTATAACCAGTTGTATCTTTTATTAAAATAATTATTGCATATTGTATGGTGACAAAATGACGTTATCTTTTCCTTGGAGACGCCCCCTTACTATATACAATCTACTCTAATATCTATGATACAATCCATGATTATATAGTCCAGAAAGCGCCTACAGATGGGCTTAGCCCTTACAGTGCACGAGGTAGAAAATCGTGGTTACTATCTAATGAACTCGGACATGCCAAGCAGTAGCTGTTGTCCGTCAGCAACGCAACTTCTTACGCGCAGACACAAATAGCGCACATACATAACACACGCACATATAAACAACACGCGCGCGCACATTGAAACGCATACACAATCGATCGCGCGCGCAGACACATTTACCACGCATTATGAAAATTCACAACAGAGTCCGGCTAAGAATACGGACACACCATAAAAATAATTTACCTGCCAATTTTATATAGCCCACCCTTAACAGTTAACCTATAACCAATAATAAAAATGCAGATAATTAGATATACGGAACAAATGGCGGTCTTAATTTATTTGCGAAACGCTAATGTTCTAACTATTTGGAATATGGCGTCGAAATTTTTGATGCCCCATAACTTTTCCTCGGTTAACATTTTGACAAAAACAAAAGCACATTTGAAATCGCCACATTGTCACCTATCCAACCATGGTATTACTATTTGTTTTTGAAACATAGGATTTCCTACCTTAATGCGAGCGTAGGAGATGTCTCTATCCCACAGCGTAAGTGTGAATGTATGCATTTGTAATATGCATGACCTTCGTTTATTTATATAAGGGGTCATGCATGTCTATTTAATTCGCGTGCACATGTAGGCCCCCATTCTGTGCATGATGCCTATAGTTTCTGGACATATAGAGGCAGTGGTTTGTTGTTTCACGAGATGTGGTGATTGTTATCACAATGAAGTTTTCTTCTAATTCAATTTGCGAGTTTTTTTTTTACCGGCGCCGCACAAACCGCTACTACATACATGCATGCACAGATATATATATCTTCCCAACGGGTAGAGCGAGCTAGCTAGGACCTAAATAGGACAGTAATAAAATGTACCATATAGAGAAATGGTGTGGATATAGGGAACACATACACATGCATGTATACATACGCGCATGCACTAACTTACTAATATAACACACACGCATGGCACACACACACACACACACACACACACACACACACACACACACACACACACACACACACACACACACACACACACCATGCTCACATGCATGTATAATAGCGTTCTTTCTCTTCTCTCGCGTACATACATGCAGCTCCAGCGGGCCCCCCGCAAAACGTGACTGCTACTTTCGCAACCAAAGGAAGAATAACGGTTCGATGGAGCCCGCCTCTTGAGTATCACCAGAACGGATTCATTGATCAATACCAGATTCGCCTCATTGACGGTGGAAATTTATTCGTCGTGGTCAATTCCTCGTCTCTTCAGTACAGTTTCAGCCCTTGCACATGCAGCCTGTCGCCTGGATATTCCTACGCCATCCAGGTCAGTGGACACAACTCCGATGGATTCGGTCCATACAGCCTACCCGTCTCCGTCATTATGACAGGTACGTCACACATTATACCGTATTACGTAATCCCTTTCATTTCAGGGTCCAGTGGTGTGGCCGTTGTCATGGATGTCTACCTTGTCGTCATGGTTGTCTTTGCGGGAATTCTGTAACACAATGCAAGACTGTTTACTCGATCTTAGTCGTATAATATATAGTGTGTTTATATATAGGCTGTGCATACTGACTCTAATTGAACATCTGTTGGATGTTATTGAAAAATTCGTTATTTTATCGGCGGAACCTATACGGCCCGGCCGGGCTACGCCGCTACGGGAGTATATGAATGATGCGGTATATGATTAATTGAAGTCATTTTTTTTTAATTAAAAAAAACGTATAATGTACATGTATGTCTAGCTACGCGTCGGGTTTACTAAGGGGAATTTGAGGATAACACAAAGTTGCAACCGCTGCATGCATCGAGACGTTGTGCATGTAATTGATCGAAATTATAAGTGCAGGAACTGAATATTGTACTTGTGAGCTTGAAAGTTTTGAATCTGTTCAGCATGCAGCTCATGATGGACTACTGATAAGCGACGCTATAGTGCCAGTGGTTCCAAAATTTTCAAAGTTACTGAGAATGCATGCATGCATGCCTATAACTAAGCGTTGTGTGAGACCGCCGCTGATGCCCGGCGGTAGTCTCGTACCCAGACCCAGATTCCCAACATGCTGCGGGTGGATTACATCACCGCTACGTGGAAAGTGGGTCCGGCGTATAGATCGAACTTTCCTATGGAACGCCAAATGAGTCATAAATGTGTGATAAATTTATCGACAGCTTTTGATCATCGATCGACATCAATCGACAGCTTTTGATCATCGATCGACAGCTTTCGACCATCGACTATGGAACGCCGTTTGGGTCAAAATTGATCACATCTGTAATTCGATCAAATTTTTTGGATCGACGTAATTTTCTAACCGATCATTTGCATTCGACGCTTTATCTCATTCGATCATGCGGATTCGACACAAAATTCTTTTTGATGGGATTAAATCGATGGTTGATGATCGATCGATCGATCATTCGTCGATCGATCACCGATCTGGATCATTCGATGGGGAACGAGGTGGTACGAGGTTAGGCTGTTACCAGAATATAGGTATACCGAGACTTGGACTGGAGTAATAATAGTCTTCTTCGTTGCACAGAAATGGGCTTTGCAGCTATGAAACTAGTGGGGCGGCAGAGACGCTTTCTTAAGCGGAACATCCCTAAACTTATATAAGCGCCTCGTTTCGATGAAGAATGGTATGGAGGAGGTGTGAGCATATAGTTTAGCGTAGCTGTAGAGCTCTACGTGTTTTTGTGTGTGCGCATTCAAGTGTTGTAGGCCAATGTGTGTATAGATTAAGGTCTTTAATCTAGTGTGTGTGTGTGTGTGTGTGTGTGTGTGTGTGTGTGTGTGTGTGTGTGTGTGTGCGTGTGTGTGTGTGTGTGTGTGTGCGTGTGTGTGTGTGTGCGTGTGCGTGCGCGAGTGGGTTGGTACCTCTAGATATATTTAAAGCTCTGTGTGCATTTTAATGGGAGACGTAGGCGTGTATGGGCCTACATATGGATTGGTGCCACCTTCCTTGTGAGGGGTGTGGGGGGTTGGTGGCAATACATGAAAGCATCCAAAAGGACCTCTTATCAATAGAGGAACAAAAACTGTTGTGTGGATGTGGTATCTGGACCCACGCCCATGATACATGTACATATGGTATACATATGCTATGCAGACATATGAAAAGGCCTACATACGCATGAGCGCTCCCGCCACATGCCTTCCATGGTACGTATCCCCTTCCCAGATCACATGACAATTGGTGCAGCGTTGCCTGTGCACGCCAACTTAATAATAGCACCTGATAGATACATGTACATGGACCAATATTGACCACAACAACCACAATCCAGCACAACGAACACATCCACCACTAAAATCCACATATACACCTCCACAACATCCCAACATCACTTACAACAAAACAATACACAATCACACAACACACAAGGCTGGGCAGGGGGCTCACATATACCTATATTTTAAAGGAGATGTGCCCACATCTCCTTAAGGAAAAAGCCCCAGTGGAAAAACCTCTAATAGGAAAAAATCCACCATACATTGGGGAAAAACCTCTAACTAGCACTGCCCAGCCACATACAACATCAAACACATTCAGTCTACAAACAGTCCAACAGCTGCAGCCTTCTCTGTGCCCAGGGGTCATCTGTCATCGGTCTCTGCTCTTGTAAGAAGACACACACAATGCTACCCTTTGGCAACAAACAGAGAATAAACAAATAAAAGTAAAAATTTCTGGTGCATGCCGTGCACGAACGCTTAGACTGAACAACAGTCTCCAGCAACTGCTTTTACCAGTGCTGTCAGCTGCCACTTAAAGCTGCCTCCGCCAATCATATGGAGAAATGGCCCATACATCGGCGGTCATCTTGCATTTTATTTCAAATTGACTTCTAAACTAAAAAATAAATAAATTAAAAATTGGTCTGAATTTGAATTTTGTTTTTCAGTGCGTTGTAAGTATGCAACGTTATACAAAAATCAAGACAAAAATTTAATTACTATCGCAGGTAATTATAATATTCAACACTGCCGTTAGCTTCAATAACTACAATAAGCAGCATTTCGTTAATAAACTCATATCCACATGCACCCCAGGCCAGCCCCACCTCATCTGACGAGGGGTGGATGTGCATCAATTAGCACAACATAGACGACCAACCACATTTTTGTAAAGGTGGGTTATGTACAATTGCGGATTGTTACTAAGTGCAGAATGGCATATTGTTACTCTTACAGAAGTGGCGGATATGCATCGGTACTATGCTTACATATAGTACACGTCACGTTCACCATAATACTGATTGTTTAAACTTAACGCACTGACACCGATGGGGGCCGGGGACTGTGATCGCATATTGTACTCCTTCCAGCCAATCAATTTGCCACCCCCCCCCCCCCCCCCATAATTCAGGAACCGCAGTATACCCCGCAATCATGACCTCATCCTTTGATCAACCTGTTATGTGTCTTGTGGCTTCTTGGGGTGCATAAATTTGTTACTGGGACAGGGGTTGAACTCTAACAGGCATTTATTAGAAGGGGTTGGGGGTGGGGCACCATTGAGTCTCAAAGGGGAAGGGGGGGGGGGGGGGCACGGCCCGTGGGTGCCCATGACTCCAAGTTCACAAAACACACAGTCACACTCAGAATTCTATATTGCTCACCCAACACACCAAATCACATTTTCACCCCCAACATGAGCGTACACTCCCAGCATACACAACTATATGACCCCCATCAGCATACACACCCAACTCATATTCTCCACTAACCACAAACCAGTATACACTAGCAACAGTGTATACATTCCCAATGACCCTACACACCAGTATAGATGGGGCGGGAGTGCCCTACACCTACCTTATTTTTGCTCCTCTTGGCAATGAAGGTATAACAAGTTACACAACCCATGCACAGAATTGGCTCGCTTGGTATAAATTGCTCCTAAAAGTTTCAACTTAACATTTATCTCATTCCCCCCCCCCCCCCCCCCCCCCCCCCCCTCTGATGTTTTTTCTCGATGATGGATCGTGTCACTTGTTATCCCTTAATAACAACATGTACACACCAGGTTACACCACAGGCACACCAGCACAACGTATAGCCGGCCAACCACCTAACCTACACATTGTTAGACCAACATGAGTTTAATTCACACACACACTCACACACCAATAGCTCTACACATCACACACCAGAACAGTGAGCATAACAGTGAACAGCACAGTCAGTCCCACACACTGGGTTTCTTTGGATAAAAACCTTAGAGGGGGAATTTTAAAAATTTGCTGCTAAGGCAACTCTCAGGTTGTATCACTTATTGCCAAGGGGCAACAATACAGCAAATGCCCCACATGCACCCCATACACCAACTCATATGTACACCAAAGGCATGCACTACATGTAACAACAAGATAACATATGCAGTTCCCTTCATACATGTACCCATAATTCTACATGTGGTGTGTTCCCCTATCAGAGGTCATCTGCCCCACATAAAGGGGTAGTGATCAACAGGATAGGCTAAGAACACTAACAGTTTCTTTTTATTTATTTTTCCTACCCTGCTCCCTAGATGATCAGTGTGATACAGCCAGCATGACAAAAAGCTTCAGCAACAACTCAAATAGAAGGGACATTGCAGGCTTTGTGTGGTCATCAAGTAGCTGCAAGGCTCTGCGGACTTCATGTGATGCATGCATGTAGATTTGTGGTGTGCTTGGCATTTGTATTTGGTGATGTAAGATCTGTATGTGTGAATGTGGATAGTTGCAGAAGGTGCTGGTATGGAACTGTGGACAATGATGGACTAGCTTAAAGCAGACAGGAGGCTTGGTCTTTTAGATAAGAACTATGTATATAGGTAGTTATGGGTGATTATGTAAACTTTTCCTTCCCACTTTATAAAAACTTTACCTGTTGAGTATATAACAATACAGATGCCTGTGCATGTAATAATATAACATCCAGCCGTACAGGGGCGGATACAGGGCCTGAAGTGTACAGTTCCCCCCCCCCCCCCCCCTTTTGCGTATTGCGGGTCTGACCTGTAAACCCCCCTTTTTGAAAATCCCCTGCCGTATGATGCATTATGTTATTATAAGGTCATCTATTAACCAAATTCGAACCCCCCTCTTCCTGAAGGCCATGTACCCCATTGAAGCTTTGTTAGAAATAGCCATTCGTCCATGAAACAAATATTATGAAGTGTTCATGGCAAACTCCTTTGTGTAATCGCCACCCAGGGCCCGTGGAGAGTATTAAAAAGGGGGGGGGGGGGGGGGGGGTGGGGGGGGGGGGGGGTGGGGGGGGGGGGGGGGGGGGGGCAGATTTCAGTACTCCTCCATGTTAGCAATTAAGTTGTAACACAGATGGTTTTCCTTCGCAGTTATTCATAGTTATAACGTGCATATAAATACACAGTAAAATGCACAATAATACCTCATATCGATCTATTCAGGGTGATTGGAAAGTCGCGCAAAATGGTATAACTCCAGAATTGAACATATAAATAAACTGAGCAGTAACTTTTTAATTTGATTCATGCTTGAACAAAGCCAAGTTTTCAATTAAGCTACGAGCGGTTGGAAAAGATCTTTCACTAACTGCCTTAGTAGCTGGATTGACCAAGATCAGTTTAAGTATAGTAAAGTCTGTAACAATCTCCGTAAGATGGCACTTTTTCACATTGCAAGTATGGCTATCCTCGGGTGCAGGTATGTCGTCTGGTAAAGTATTGCCATCCAATACACGGTCATCATCTTCGTTTGGCACATCTGCAGTACCACGTGCTTCATTACTCGAATTAAAAGATACTGCCGATATCTTTAAGCATGCTTGGATTACTAGGAACATAGCTATGCCATATACACTGCTTTTTAAGGAGATTCGCCCATTGCGTATGTAGCGGACCGACCTGGCAATTAGAGCTCGAATCCAATCGGTTGGCTGGCTATCGTACACAAGCAAATATATTTCGGAGTTTCCTAGCCCTTCGTCAAGCAAACAATCAATCACTATAACTTGAGGTGGATACACTGCACAATAAAAACAAAAGGCTGGTTGCCTGCATGCTTGTATGTGCATAATTATACTGCATCGATAATTTATACATTTTTAAAAATAAAAATAATCGGCCAAAAAAGTGGAGGGGGAGAGCAGCTGCCCCCCTTGCACCCCCCCCCCCCCCCCCCCCCCCCCCCCCCCCCCCCCCCGGCTCCGCAGGCCCTGCCACCTCACCTCTGTCTTTGCAATAACATGTTAATAATTCCAATTAGTGCAACCTAGCCACTCCTACAAGTGGTCATGCATGCTAAGTCAGTATATTACTTTGGTCATTTAACTACAACATCAAAAAACAGCTAGGTCTGGGCATGGCTGACTGACGATAAGTGGCATGTGATGATTGTGTTACGCATCTTGTATGTGGGGTGTATCTCACTAACCATTCAACGGAAGTACAATTTGAAGACCCTTCAGCTCTGATGATAAATAAGTACACTGACTGCTCTCTTATAATCCGTTAGCACCTAAGGAAAATATCATTTGGTTGGGAAACTATTGATGACTGAATAACGAAATGAGATAAAATGAATGGACATTGGAAACCTTGCATAATTAATGTGGAAGTGCGGATATAAGTACCTAAGATGCTAAAAAACTACTCATAAAATGCCAAATAGTCCCACATTGCAAATCCGAGAGCACCTAGTCAATATTTGGTTTTGTTCTGCAGTAAGTTGCAGTAATGCGTCAATACATTTTCTATGGACATCGAAATACGCAATGACCGAGTACTGCGTAATCCTTTGACCGCTCGATACCTATGTAAGTTACGAAGCACAACCCCGCCAATGTACCATCCCGCTTGTAACCATGCATACCGGCCATATTATGGCGGGAGCTTATTTCCCGTCTAATTCAATGCTTTCAAATGTATAAGTAAGCGACAGGGTAATAGCTTTCCGGTTGTTGTGCACTAAATAGAATACCACACCACATTACTGAGACAACACGTAAATGTAAAATAGTTTGTCTGATCAGGTAAGTATGTTAGGCCTACTTACACATACAAACTGATAATGTGTGAATTTAATGAGGCAGTAAGATCTATATACTATCTCTGACATAAGCGATCCGCGCCGAACAATATATTCGTGACAACTTATATACTCAAGAGGGAAAACGTATAAAACCGATCGTAATTTAACTTGCCATTCAAAAGTTGCTTAGTTTTGTCAAGATGAGCTGGATGTTTGCCCTTCTAAGAGACCACGCACACGTGGGCGTTTATTTGTTTCCTTGAATAACGCCCACGGGTGGTATTTGATTAACGCCCACGGGTTGATCTGCAGTGGCGCATATTTATAGTTACAGTAGCGGCTCACGTATAAGGAAAACCACGCACCCGCGTATAACGAAAAATAATTACATTCATCTGGAAAAAAAGTAAGCTGTTAGTGTTCTTATGCCAACCCTCCGGATTGCTACTGCTACTCCACATAACGAAATTCAATGTCAATGAATTTGCAACTCGTTAACGTTGCTACCCCTCCGCCCCCTGAGAAAAGAAACTGTCCCGTATCTGAACGAGCGCATCTGCGTAACCATGAACGCTTCCTTCAACAATTCAAGCGTTCAGGGTACGGAGATGCGTTTGTTTAAACACGAAACAGATTTTTTTTCCCCAAACGGGAGGGGGGGAGGGAGGGAGGGAGGGCAATTCGCGATAGTTGGCATTCAGCAAATGTCACTCGCTGCATAGTTGTTAGGTAGAGCACTAATTTGATAAACGTATCCATAATTTGGCGCATTGAGCGGGATTGAAAAGGGGGCGGGGTGGGGTCTTGCCAGCAGGCTGAAGCTACTTCAAGGTATGTTGTGGTGGGCACACATGATACTATATCATTTACTCACCAAGGGTTCCATAGTGCGGTGTGATTATTTTGGCAAGCCAGCTCCTGCAACTTAAAATGTACTCATGAGCCAGATGTGACCCGGCCAAGAAATGATTACCATGTATGTGTAACTGGGATCACTGCACTCTTTCTTCACCCATGCATGCACAGCAGTTAATTGTTTTGTTGCGAATTCCTTGAAGACAAAACTGTTGGAGAGGAAAGGGGAAATTTTGAAGGCTAACCTTTGCACTGCCAGTGTCTTATGATGCATGAAATTTTACTTTCAGGTGCTCATTGCCTCGATTGCAGTGCTGGACGGTATACCTGCACAGGTAAGAAAAACAGCACCATGCATCCAAAGTGTAATACGTAGTGTCACATGTTGGCAAAGCCATGAATACCCCCTTGCAGATGTAATATTGGGGGGAAATCTAAATACTCTAACCTGTCCAAGTGGGTCAACGCAATTTTTTTCATGCCCTGAAAACCCGTCAATCAAAAAAGCAACAGGGTCGTGAGTATGCTTTCGAATGGAAGGTAAGAATACTTCATTCCACCACTTGTTGTAGTTAGCAGTGTCGTTCCATGCATTAGGCTGAAAGTAGTACGGAAGGCAGGATGGAGTTTTTTTAAAGCAACGTGGCTGTTTTGCCGATCCAATAACAACTGGGGTCATCTTACAACTACCCGTCGCATTTACGCACAAAATAACAGTCAGACGCTCCTTGGCTTTAATGGCTTTGCTACCACGCCCAGTTTGGCGCGCATCTCCCTCACACAAGTAGCTCCGATTAGGAATAGCTCTATAAAACAAACCCGTTTCATCTGCATATTAAAAATATTGCTTATGCTGTACTGGGCAAGCTCTGTCCTAAGTTTATGCATTTCACGCTCCGCCGTCACCAAATCTACATCTGCTGCTTCTCCATGTAAACGGGCAGACACTGCTACATTAAAGCGCCACCTCCACCAAAAAAACCATCCATCTGATGCACAAAAGTTCACTACACCAAGTCTTTTGGCCTCCAATGCGGCACGTGCTTTTAGCATGCTTCTGGAAACAGGTAGTGGTTTCCGTGATCCCTTAAATGCTCGAATGGAACGAAACCACTGAAATACCGCTTTGTCTATACTTGGATAACGAGATCTATTAGTGGAAACCTTTGAACTACCAGGTATGTCACCCTTCGAGATTGTTCGCTTGAGCGAGTCTGCATTTTTGCGGATGGTATATACTTGGCTCTTGCTAATACCAAGCTTCCCAGCCACATCAACTACTGGTTTACCTGCAGCCAAGTCATCCAACACAGTCTTCTTCTCAACTAAGCTGAAGCACCTCCGTGGCTTTCTTTGATGCGCCATTTGCTGCAAAACCGCATACACTATTTCTAAATAATGAGCATCTTCGGCATGTGCATATGGCGACGGGATGTAAGTAGTATTACCATGCATAACACACTGCCTACAGTTGCCGGCACTTTGGTTGTGATATGTGAAATTGTGCGGTGGTAAGTGATATTATTTGACACCCTAGTACACGGGTGGCGCACGAACGTATGTTTAGTTGAAGTAAGTTCACATGCACAGCAAGGGGGTATTCATGGCTTTGCCAACATGTGACACTACGTATTACACTTTGGATGCATGGTGCTGTTTTTCTTACCTGTGCAGGTATACCGTCCAGCACTGCAATCGAGGCAATGAGCACCTGAAAGTAAAATTTCATGCATCATAAGACACTGGCAGTGCAAAGGTTAGCCTTCAAAATTTCCCCTTTCCTCTCCAACAGTTTTGTCTTCAAGGAATTCGCAACAAAACAATTAACTGCTGTGCATGCATGGGTGAAGAAAGAGTGCAGTGATCCCAGTTACACATACATGGTAATCATTTCTTGGCCGGGTCACATCTGGCTCATGAGTACATTTTAAGTTGCAGGAGCTGGCTTGCCAAAATAATCACACCGCACTATGGAACCCTTGGTGAGTAAATGATATAGTATCATGTGTGCCCACCACAACATACCTTGAAGTAGCTTCAGCCTGCTGGCAAGACCCCACCCCGCCCCCTTTTCAATCCCGCTCAATGCGCCAAATTATGGATACGTTTATCAAATTAGTGCTCTACCTAACAACTATGCAGCGAGTGACATTTGCTGAATGCCAACTATCGCGAATTGCCCTCCCTCCCTCCCTCCCCCCCTCCCGTTTGGGGAAAAAAAATCTGTTTCGTGTTTAAACAAACGCATCTCCGTACCCTGAACGCTTGAATTGTTGAAGGAAGCGTTCATGGTTACGCAGATGCGCTCGTTCAGATACGGGACAGTTTCTTTTCTCAGGGGGCGGAGGGGTAGCAACGTTAACGAGTTGCAAATTCATTGACATTGAATTTCGTTATGTGGAGTAGCAGTAGCAATCCGGAGGGTTGGCATAAGAACACTAACAGCTTACTTTTTTTCCAGATGAATGTAATTATTTTTCGTTATACGCGGGTGCGTGGTTTTCCTTATACGTGAGCCGCTACTGTACATAATAGATTATAGTCTATGGCTATCTAATCTAGATCTACATGAACCTACTTATTAATAATCGTTATTGAACGGTCGACAAAACATGGAGCAGTATATAGTAGCCTGACCATAGATATTAACTCTAATATCTATGGTCTGGCAAGCGAGACTGAAGCGAGTAATATACGCAAATAATGCTAGGTTTTGTGACTTCAAAAGTGCTGAAGTTGCAGGGCTGGAGGCGAAATTATCACTCTTAAGTTATATGTGTAATCCAAAGCGGTGTATTGATATACTTATTGGCAGATCAACTATCTTTGTGGCATAGAGGGTGGCTGGGAAGGGGGGGGGGGGGGGGGGGCAGCTTGTGCTAGACGCTTAAATTTGCCCCCACCCCTTCCCATAAAATAGCCCACCTTGACAATTATGTAGTAATCTTGTACACATTGAAAAGAAAAGACAAACTGTTGCAATTAATTGATTATCTAAGCTCATTGCAAGAATACAAAGAAATGAAGATTATAATAATTGATCTTAGCCCGTACTAATAAGAAACCTGCATGCAAAACAAATCAATCCCACCACCCAGCTCAAATGCATGCATTCCAATGTTATTATAAGTGTATCAAACTGTCATGCACATACCAACACAAAGCCACTCATGCCACTAATCTCAAAAGTAGGAATAATGCATGTTATAATGAAAAATCTAGAAACACCTTACAAAGAAACACAGTTAAGCTAACATATATTGACATTAACTTTTTGTTATACATATATATACATTTTTGTACTAGCATTCATTACATTGTAAATTGATGACCAAATAGTGAAATTGTGTTTTATGGTTTGAGCTAATATAATTTCTACTTGGGTGTTTAAAAGTACAACTATGCAACTACAATTACATTTTTTTAAATGTATACTTAACCTTAACTTCCATTTACTTTGCTCTTTAGGTCATTCAAACTTGATTAGTTGTTTCTCAGGCAAACGTATAATAAAATTCAGTCAGTATATAGGTAGAAAGATAAATAATAATTAACCCATACACACTGCTCGGTGCAATTCGTTGCCTCTTGACAACGTTGTTTTTGCGTTTTGTCATCTGATTCAGTGACACATGAAGCATAGGAGACGTACAACAGCCTACTGCCTTTCAGCTCCGCTATGCCTTCAGTTACAAATAAAAACTTCTGTCATACCTTAGCATTCTGTTTTAATATTCCGAGTGCAATTGGCGGCTACTGCTGAGCTTGTGATGACGTTTTTGACGTAGTGACAGATATAAGTCTCAAGCAAAGTGATTGTAGCATCTGAAGGAACTGTGTGCGCTTAATGGACGGACGTATCGTCTGATGGGATTGCGACCTTTCGCTACTACATTCACTTCCATGCAACCTCTCCATCAGGGCGCCAACATTTGATGATGCTTCTCTTGACAAATACACCACCGGACTCTATATAAACTGCTACATTCAAATCAGCTAATTTGCCGTATTTTTTTTTTTGGCAAAGTATATATATTTTTTGGGCCGAGAAACAACTAATTGAGTTTGAATGGCCTTAGTGGAGAAGTGGTTAGTTGAGCCATTTGCAAAATGGGTTAGTTGAGCCCTACACTTTAACTGCAATCTTAAATAATGGCATTAAAACAATGTTTTATTACTCATCTAACAGAAATAGTGAGCTGGGCTTATTTGGCATGCAGCAGTCTCAGAGGCATTCTGTTTTTATAACATGGAGTTGTGAATCATGTTTAAAACACTTGCCAAGGACTCTCGTTGGTGAGGTGTCATGAATTACAATGTACTGTATGAATTTGCTTCGATCATAATTTGACAATACCTAGCAATTGGACAAGAGATGGGAAGGCCTAGGTCTAGCCATGCTAGCATACGCACCAAAATTTGGCTTAAGACACAATATGGCTCCAACTGACCCACTTGGTTGGGTTAGTTGTGCAATTTGACACCTGTTAAAGTGAAGCATGTAGCAGAAATACTCATGTGATGATAGGAGACAGATCTTTGTAGCATGATTGTATTTTTTGCTAACTATATAAACGGCATGTGAAATTAAATTAATAACATTATTAAAGATCTGATCGTTTAGCTTGTTGTTGTCTTTAGATGATAAATTTATAACCCCCATAAAGCTTATTTTGCTGGACACTTTAAAATACAGTTATATTCTTATAAGGCTGTCTCCTAATACCAATAAAGTTAGATTTTGTCTGCATACATGTATGTAAATTGCAATTGTTCATGTTGCATGCACAGATAATGATGTAGGAGGAGCAGGTGAGGCACCACTGCTACCTGCAGTTGACCATTCATTTTGTTTCATGAGGGTAAGGTTGACAAAATAAACTCAGAGTTTGGGTTAAAAAAATTCAGTACCCTACTGCTGATCAGAAGTTTGAACCACTTCATTAAGCAGGTTTATAACCTTGATGTGATATGTACATCTGCTGCCATGTCTGTGGTTTTCTTGTGCCTGGGGAAAGTGATACCTTGTTGGTCCTTGTAGCCGAACTCAGCAGTGCAATCTGTGGGCTGATATATCTTGTGATTATGTCAGTCATCCAAAAGAACAATTTAGTTGCTTGTATACCTGAATATTTGTACTGTTGCAATTGTATGATGCTAATTAGTTAACATAGCTTCAATGGTTTTCCACTGAATTTCAGTTAGTGTACAATATGTATGGTAGTAAATGAAATATTGGAAGGACATCTATTGCACAGACAAGTGTAGTGAACAGTCGCCATTTGCACAATGCGCGCTTGCGCAGTGAGCCAAGATTTGTCTAGAACTGCCAATATTTCAGTATAGAAAGATTGATATTATTTTTGTATGGTGTCTTTGATTCTGCTGTGATTTAATACTATTGGCTACTATTACACAAGCATACAGAATATGCTAAATGTTTCCATGGTGAGAATTGGGAGGTTAATAGAATATGGTCTACAACATTACAGTTTGATTGTGTATGAGTTGAAAGATGGACAGTATTGCAACAAAGACCCAATATGAAGAGGCATGGCACAATAATCTTAGGATATTTTGTATTGGTCTTTCTCAAATGTCTGCATGATGATTGCCACATCCATTCCATACAGGCAGATTCATGTATTAGCTAACACATCCATCATCTTCTCCAGTCACAAAGGGTATATTTTTCGCTAAACCTAACCCTAATAACTAGACAGGATTAAAATTAAGTACCTCCAATCCTGGTGTATGGCTGGAATCTGTGCAACATGTGATGCTGTGTGAGTTGACTATTAATAATCAGAGAGGAACTTTGTGTTTGGATTAGTATTTGGCAGCATGGCGCGTGTAACCTCTGATTATACCCATTGTCTGTATGGGGTACAGTCTGCTAGTTAGATACTTTCATATATGATGGATTCTCTGCCCAAACGTTGAGGGAAGGAGAGCCCTGAACTGGGTGGAGATCAATATTAAAATTATAGGCTCAAACTGACTTCCATGGATGCTTTCATGCATTGCACAATAACACACCAAAGAAGGTGGGAACATTCCATATTTAGGTTTCTAATCCATGACCTGTTGTATGAGTCGCCCTCTATTACAGCCACATGCCCTAGGAGCATGCAAATCAGGGTATGCCTGGTTTTACAGCAGCTCGATAGGCGTTCTAAAAGCAATAACCTTGCTACTCAAATCATGGACTGTCTATTCTTGCCCTCCACCCAGTAGTGGACACCTGAACCACATAAACATGTATATTCCTAGCTGGGCATAACACCTCGCCGAAATTCTAAAGCAGAGACAACTCACACAAATTGTTATGCTTTCCGCTTTGGCAATCAAATGAACAACACTTCCCATAGGACATTTTGAACACATGCTCCAATAGGCTCTACATGTTATGGCTCCCATTAAAATGCATACAGAGCTTTATATACTAATATACACATGCCTAGAGGTACTAACACACATGCACACACACACACATGCATGCACACACACATACACACACACACACACACACACACACACACACACACACACACACACACACACGCACCCCTAAATAAAAGACCTTTAATCTTTACACACATTGGCCTACACCACTTGAATGTGCACACACAAAAACACGTAGAGCTCTACAGCTACGCTAAACTATATGTTCACACCTCCTCCATACCATTCTTCATCGAAACGAGGCGCTTATATAAGTTTAGGGTGTTCCGCTTAAGAAAGCTTCTCTGCCGCCCCACTGGTTTCATAGATGCAAAATCCCATTCCTGTGCAACGAAGAAGGCTGTAATTACTCCAGTCCAAGTCTCGGTATACCTATTCTGGTAACAGCCTAACCTCGTACCACCTCGTTCCCAACGAATGATCCAGATCGGTGATCGATCGACGATGGTCGATCGATCGATCATCAATCGATGTCCATCGATTTAATCCCATCAAAAAGAATTTTGTGTCGAATCCGCATGATCGAATGGGATAAAGCATCGAATGCAAATGATCGGTTAGAAAATTACATCGATCTAAAAAACTTGATCGAATTACAGATGTGATCAATTTTGACCCAAACGGCGTTCCATACTCGACAGCTTTTGACCATCGATCGACAGCTTTTGACCATCGATGATAGGTGGATCGATGATCGATGCATCGACTATCGATGCATCGACTATCAATGCATCGACCATCGATGCATCGAGTATCGATGGCTGATTGATCGATGGCGATCGATCAATCACACATCGATCGACAGCTTTTGATCATCGATCGATCATTATGGGATGTGATTTGTATTCTAATTCAACGCACATATAGCGTGGGCGAAGAACAGCATAGGCGTATCCCGATTATTCTCTATACGTGTGCTGTAGGCTGCCGTACTTTAAAGGTTTGGCTGAAACCAGGGCGCACTTGCCACATTTGGGACGTCGATGCCGATGGCTGCTATGCTGCAATATACATTATGGTCCGAATAATGAAAATGAAACAGCTGGTTGGTCAACAATTTACATCATTCAAAGCCTTTATGGTTCAACAACCCGTACACCACTTTTTTTTTTCTTCAGAAATGGTGGATGGTATGCATATAGAGTATCAGTATGTAGGGGCCAACCTTTTTGTGTTAATTAATCCATTTGCATAGCCATTACAGCAATCGTATAGCGACAGGTTTTCTAAAAGCATCGACGGATCTCGTTTATCGAATTAATTGAAGGTACTTTGCATGTCTGATCTGTACGTATACGTATGTGTCGTAGGAGAAATTATTATATGCATGGTGGCGTGAGAAGTATGTAATATACTTATGTAGATCTAGATGTTGGAAAATTGGCGGCCGATGCAATTAGCGTGTAAGCAGATAAGTACTGCAATAAGTAAATAAGAGTGATGTGGTTGCTAAACATCTATGTGGAAGATGGTCAATTCAGTAGCAACCCTCTTGTCAGAACGCCATGCATGCATGGTCTAGCAGCCAACTGACTGCTGGAGAGGGGTGTGCTGGACTTGGATATACAGAGTCCTCACACCATATCTAATGAATCCATCAGGAAGGAGGCCATGTTAGACAATTGAGGGTTGTGAACCAATTGTGCATGGTCATAAACTGTATTGAGTCAAGGCGTGACAAATTACATGTGCGCAGTGTGTTCTCTGATATTGCAGATGCATTACTGATACTTTGTTCGAGTTACAAGGCCAGCTATTGCCCATGATCAATGGCAGCATTTTCTTTGTAGGTGGAGGGACACACTAATAACTACTATGCATATTTACACACAGTGTCACAGTTTGTCCGCCATAAACAGACAAGCATGACAAGGAATGAGTGGTTGTATGAAGGGGTGGTATTGTGTGTGTGTGTGTGTGTGTGTGTGTGTGTGTGTGTGTGTGTGTGTGTGTGTGTGTGTGTGTGTGTGTGTGTGTGTGTGTGTGTGTGTGTGTGTGTGTGTGTGTGTGTGTGTGTGTGTGTGTGTGTGTGTGTGTGTGTGTGTGTGTGTGTGTGTGTGTGTGTGTGTGTGTGTGTGTGTGTGTGTGTGTGTGTGTGTGTGTGTGTGTGTGTGTGTGTGTGTGACTATGTTTATGCATGTGTGTTCTGGAGTATTTGATATGGCTCACCTTTGGACTGTGGCCGAAATATGACTGATTGATACATTTTGTCAGACTGAATTCCAGCGCATAACGTACATGCATGCAATATCGCGCCTACCGATAACTACGTATATAAACAAAATAAATTCAATGTATAAACATTGTTGGACAATCTTTAGGCTGTGTTCACCACATTGCGTGTTCATGTGTGTGTGCGTGTGCATGTGTTCACCAAGTACATGTGCATGTGCATGTGCAATTATTAATGTGTAATATTATAATATGAGCTGGTATTACGAGCCGTTTTAAGGTCAACAGCCCACCTCCACCCCTGGCTGTATGATTTACTTGATTTTTTTCATATACATCCACCTAACCAGTTTTAACGCCATGAAACGGCTGACGGAGGGGTGGGACATTGAATTATTTTGGCTTCAGTCACAAAAATTCCTTTTCCACATGAAATGGTAACCATATACTTAGGCATGATGAGGTGTGCATAGTAACAACAGATTTGGGTTGAGCCACAAACCACTTCATATAATGTACCGATTTTCTTCCATAATTGGCTGTCTAAAACAGATATTATATTCCATTTCAGCACCGAGTTGTTTGTAGCGCATGGAGGTGGCTGCGAAGCCGCTGTGTGCAATGACACTGCCTGGTGTTAAATGTGGAAGCGAAGCAATCTAGATGCCACGAACGAAGTTGGTTGGTGTGTCAAGCCAAAATTTATTTACTCTTGGCCACATTAAGGTATTCGTTATAGGCATTGATGAAGTGTGCATAGTTACCTACAAATTGGGTAACGGAGAACGGTTGAAAAACATGCATGGCGAAGCCATGCATGCACGTTTTAATTCAATTAATGAGCACGGTGGCCCTGGAGGTCGCGCTGTCGACCTATGAGCTTCGAGTGAATTTTGCGTAGCGCTCAAGACACAACCCTGTTTCGCCCAACGCAATGACGCAATTAGCGTTTGGACTGTAGGCAATCACATGAATTGCCTCAAGGCGTTGACGCAATTTGCTCTACAGCGGTGACGTTATTAGCGTTTAGTCTCAAAGTTAATCATATGCGGGCACGTGCGTGCTTACGGTGTCACATGATGGAGAGATGGTTAGATCCAATAGAACTACTTCGGTACAGAAAGAGCTAGGTCTGACTGTCACGGAGTTACAATGACCTGAATTTAAGTTCAATTGCATGCGCCCTAGTCAAACTTGATCAGTGCTCATTCACGGAAAATTTTAATTTATATAATATTTCTGTTTGCAATAACGATCCTGCATGTATAAATTCGCGGGGTACAACATGCAGGTGTTACGAAGATGCCAAAGTATCTTTTTGGACGCGACCATGTGTATTCATCTGAAACATCAAATGGTTCTTCTTTATGTACGTGCTTCAGTTTGCCCTTCTTAATTGCCACACAAACGGCATAATATTCCTTGTGGCCACAAGGCAACTAGTTTAGACATGATGAGAGTTACAACAGATTTGGGTTTGAAAATTGGTTTGAACATTTGTTTGGTCTCTAAAACCAGCCAATTTTTATTCCGATGGTTTGAAAAGTTTGGTTCCACGTATCAACCAAGCTATAAGGTTTAGTGTCTAAACAATTTAGACAATAGCAACGCTTACGTAGCAACCAATTGAAAGCTACGAAAAGATATGGAAATGATATACGCTTTAAAGAACAGTCGTCGCTTATGCAACACTGCTGGAATCAGTCACAGTGGGTTTTAAACCAATTGCTCATTGAGAGTCACTGCTGCGTTGATTATTGAACGAATGGGGTACGCGCAGTTGTCCATACTTTTGCCACTGGAATCAATAACTGCCGGCATACATTCTAAATTCAAATACTATGCAAAATTCAGTCAACATATACCGTACATGCTTGTCGAGGCACCTATTCAAGTGGTTATATGTCCTCAGTCAGGATATTGCGCAAGTCACGTTGCATACGTATACGCTTTAAAATAACTAAGAAGACACAGGTGGGACAACTGAATGGAACCTGATTCCCCCAACTGTTAAGTACTAATTGAAATCGTGTCATTGTAACTATACCGACATCAGTGAATTCATTTCGCGCCGGCGCGATAAGACATTAGAAAATAACATACGCATTTTGGGGAATTGAATTGATGTTTGTATGCTTGCTGAATTCCATCACAAGTCACTTTTCTTTAGCAAATTGAGAGTTGTTATGTAGTTTTAAAAACTGGTGCAATTTGGGGGTCTTTGCTTGTGTGTTGGGAACAGCGGCATATCTGTACATGACCCAATGGACCATACACAAGCCCGGCCCTTACATTGACCCATTGTAAGCATGCATGCAAGGGTGCAAACCTCCCCACCCTGTATATATCCATATAATGATGTGTTGCATGGTGCATTATACATGATTAGTGATGATAAGCGGGGAAGCCCGGTGCTTTCAAGTTTCAACCTACCATGCATATAGTGTGAAAAGCATCACGATCTCACTAGCTAGCTGGTGACCTGCGTCACACTGAACCCGTATGAAGGGAGGGACACCAATGCATAAAGTGAGGTAGTCATTTAGTTGTATAGCCAATGCAGGCACATACGGCTGTATCAGGTCGAACACCTGCAATATCATGCAGTGTAGGCGAGAGGGGTACGTAATCCTCATGCAGAACTAACTGGGGGAAGGGGGGGGGGGGGGGGGGGGGGGGGGGGAGTATCCCACATGGCATTGTCCTCCCGAAGGCTATACGCGGCAGGTTTCAGTGTGATGCAAGCCAAATAACAGCACTAGCTGTGTCCCATGCAGATCTGGATGATGATCAGGGTTAACAGGATGTATGATGGAAAGTGCATGGACTACGGCCCTTCATATACATGTATATGTCAATATATTGGACACATCGGATACACATGTGCGGGGAGGGTTTAGAGGGTAGGTATGCAGTGGAGGGTGTGTGTGCTTGCAATGCACTGACACAAGGGGCTTGAATTGTATAAAGTCCATTAATGGGACTGTCATTTATGCAGTGCTCAGGTTCAACCAGGGCTGCCACGATATGAAGAAGTCTATGATATCGCGCCGGGTTATCGAGATATTGTAGACTTCTACATATCGCGATATACATCGCGGCAGCCCTGAGTTCAACAATGAATATGAAGGTAAAGCACATATAAACATAACAAAAACTACTTAAAGTAAAGTGGCTTATGACCCAGAATGATTGGTATGGTACACACAACCATTCAATTGTGTCCCAAAAACGACTAGTGCTGCTAAACTGTATAATGCTTTCAAAGATGTTATTTTGAAATGTCATTATTGTTGTGTCCAATTAGAATTATTACTATAGTCAAGCAGATGCCAGGTCGGTATATATAACGAACAGACAAAAGATATACAACCTTCATGCAGGCGAACACTGCCATCAGCTGCAGTTAGTTACTGGTAAGCCATTGTTATTATTTACTCTTCGTGTCAATTTCAAATCAGCATGTACATATCAATTTTTGATTCACAAGTGATTTGATTTATTGACAGTAATATATCAAGCGCACTTGTGTAAATCATACGTTGATTTAACAATTGATTTAATTGATTTAATAAATCGATCCGTTGTGAAATCAATACTGAATTGATTTGACGCTCGCTGTGATATACATGACGTGTACTTTCACTCTAAAGGTCCTTTAGGATGTTGTTGCAAGCCGGGTTAATTTTCGTCGCGTTCCTCTGTTATTTCACACCTGTTAATGGACATGGAACAGATCTAACTCGCCAAGAAAAGGCCGCAGGATCAAGAGTAGTGGAGACTGTTGTTGGTCTGATACAGGAAAGCTCCATTTTCCCTAGTGATAATACATTTTTGCGTCGAGTTGCGTACGTGGAGTCCAAAGACGGGACGGAATCCTTCACTTACCGCGCCGGCTACGACGGAGGCATCTGGCAAATTGACCAAACCGCCTTTCTTGGTACAATGGACGTCACCTCTCATCCGGAGCTGAGAAATAAGTACAGCATGATAGCGTCCAGATTTGGAATCGAGTGGACTAGTGTTTTGTGGAGCGATTTGCGCAAACCAATTTATTCAGGTCTGGCAGCAAGGCTGTTTTTATTCACTCTAACGACCAGCATCCCATTCGGTGTTGAGCTGCAAGCGAGCTACTGGATATCTTATTACAACACAAATCGACTGAACAGAACTGCTGCAAAATTTGTACAAGATGTTTCCAATCTAGAGAAAAGTCCTGGCAAGTTTTTGTCCATAAGTAAACATCCGCTACATTAAACCATACGCGCAATGCATGCGGCGTAGTAGTTAATTAAATGCATGGAGTCGCGATTGCTCTTATATTGCCGCCAGAAGTGATGTTTGTACGTAACTGTGACAAATCAATTATGACATAATATATTATTATTTATCAACTTTGGTGTATGTACATGTATATGAGCGTATGTCTACACAGAATTACATACAAGTACCACCATTATGCCACTAACATAATATTCTAAAAGTCCTAAATAAAGGCAGATGATGATCTCAACAGAATAGCTCCAGCATTGGCGTGCACCAAAATCAAGCTGAGACGACCATAATATGAGGTCGTGGCAGCGAAAAGGGACCTAGCGCGCATATTCCAGCAAGGACCTTCGAAGTTGACGCGTGCACAAATTCAGGCCACTGTAACTCCATGGTGGACAAGCTATAATACCCAGCGCGTAAGAAAAAAGTTGTAGAGAACACAGGATATCTCTTATTAAATGAAACAATTTGAAAACTTGAAAAAATATGCGCTAGATTCCTTTTCGCTGCCACGATCCATATTAATATTCTTGTATATATGCATTGAAAGATTGCACTTCAAATCCCTTATTTGGTGTTCCTGCGGTCACTGATTTCAAATTTTAAAAATGGCAGTACAGTAGAACTGATCTATGTCAATCCCAAATCACCGTTCAAAAAATTCCTGAAGACTTGAATTTGTATAATTAAAGCGAGGCTCAAATTATAAAAGGACTCCCCGAATTTTTTTTCCATAACCTATTGCGAACTTTTAGGGCGCGTTATGATATGCGATGACTTATATCTATATATGATATAAACATTTCTCCTTTGTGCTTTTAAGATTGATATACATTTATTTATAATAATTTTTGAACGAGTTTGACCGACGTAAGTTCATTCATATCTGACGAGTGCATATCACGAGTGCATATCAGACCAATAACCAATCGCCTGTTATGTGCTTTACAATACTATATTATATATGATATGGGACAGTGTCCAGCAAAATCACCCTTCTGGGTAGTTTTACAAGTTTTCAAATTTTTTGATTTTCCGTGAACTCCAAAGAGCTTCTATCAAATGGTCCTTACACATCATAAATTGGACTATCCATCATAAAGTTATTAGGCACTGAATTGATAATTAGCCATACATTTCAATGCGAACGTTACTTTTCTTTAGCTTGTCCTGGAAAATTTGAAAAAGTATATCTCAAGGGTGATATTGTTGGACACTGTTCCATGCACAACTATATATTATATTTTATATTTTATTTCAAGTTTTACTGTTTACAATGCATATACTATGTACAGTCTGCGATGCAAGAACTCTTGATGTTCTGTTTGTACTTGACCAATCCGGAAGCATCACAGTCGCTAATTTCCAACTGGTTCGTGAATTTTGCATCAATCTAACAAAATCGTTTGACATTGAAAGGAGCAAGACACAGATTGGTGTGCTGGGTTTCAGTAATAGTGCTAGCATCTTCATTCCGTTGGGTCAGTATAACACAACTTCGGCTCTCGTTCAAGCCATCGGCTCCATACCTTACCCAGGAATGAGTACGAACACTGCTTCAGCACTTACGCTGCTTCCCACGGCCTTCACCAGTGCTCGTAAGTCATCACAAGGGATCCCAAAAGTAGCTTTTATCATTACTGATGGGCAGTCAGATGATCCAGTAGCCACAGCGAACGCTGCCAATGTTTTGCATTCGTCTCACAGTTCCATCACGGTGTATGGAGTTGGAGTTGGTGGTGGTATTAGTACAACTGAACTCGGCATCATCGCAAGTGACAAGAGCAAAGTGTATGACTTGTCTTCGTTCTCAACTTCTCAATTTCAAGATCTTCAGATTTCTACCTATACCGACTCTTGCAAGGGTAAGAGATTTTACTTGCTATAGATGTACAGTAACTGCTCATATAAACATCCGGTGTGGGTGGAGTAAAGAAGTATACGATTGTGCTATAAAGTTAGGCATTAGAATTACTTAAAAATATAATTATATACATTAGTCACAGCGATATCGTACGGAGGGGGGGGGGGGGGGGGTGGAGGGGGTGGATAGGAGGGGTCCATTCCAGTTGTTACCAAACACGTGAAATTTTATCCAACATCGAAATTTATAGTACCTGCAAAAATTCTGATGAACGAAGGTGTGGTGTCTTCAATCGACAATAGCCTTACTACGTATTTCTCTTTGGACATCAATTCAAAAGGACTAACCCTCTCGTTGAGTGCTAGGAAAGGTGCCCTGTTGATGTACGCCTCGTGCACCCTGAGTACCCCAAACGAAGCGTTCTACACCTGGAAGCTGTCGACCGACACTACGACCAATAAATACGTTTCTTGCAGCGCTACGACAGGAAGATCAAGTTCCGTGATCTATACAAGCGTCCGAGGTTATATGGCTAACAACATCTTCACCTATAATGCGAGCGTAGGAGATGTCTCTCTCCCACAGCGTAAGTGTAAATGCATGCACTTATAATATGCATGACCTTTGTTCATTTTTATGGGATCATGCACGTCTATTTGCGTGTAGTTTCTGGTCACATGGAGGTTTGTCGTTTCACGAGATGCGGTGATTGTAATCACAAATGAAGTTTTCTTCTAATTCAGTTTGCTAGCACTATATACGAATCTATATTCCGTACTTTGCACAGATGTATCATCCCAACGGGTAGAGCGAGCTAGCTAGGACCTAAATAGGACAGTAATAAAATGTACCATATAGAGAAATGGTGTGGATATAGGGAACATGCACATACACATGCATGTACACATACACACATATATACACATGCAGGCATAGACACACACAAAGAAACACACATGCACACACGCGCGCATGCACTAACTAATATAACACACACGCATGGCACACACACACATACACACATACACAAATACACACACACACACATAAACACACCATGCTCACATGCATGTATAATAGCGTTCTTTCTCTTCTCTCGCGTACATACATGCAGCTCCAGCGGGCCCCCCGCAAAACGTGACTGCTACTTTCACAACCAAAGGAAGAATAACGGTTCGATGGAGCCCGCCTCTTGAGTATCACCAGAACGGATTCATTGATCAATACCAGATTCGCCTCATTGACCCGGAGCACGGTGGAAATTTATTCGTCGTGGTCAATTCCTCGTCTCTTCAGTACAGTTTCAGCCTGAGCAGCCTGTCTCCTGGATATTCCTACACCATCCAGGTCAGTGGACACAACTCCGATGGATACGGTCCATACAGCCTACCCGTCTCCATCATTATGCATGACAGGTACGTCGCATATGCATCGTATTATATACCGTTTTACGTAATCCTTTTCATTTCAGGGTCCAGTGGTGTGGCCGTTGCCATGGATGTCTACCTTGTCGTCATGGTTGTCATTGCGGGAATTCTGTAACACAATGCAAGACTTTTTACTCGCTCGTAGTCCGTAATATATAGTGTGTTTATATATAGGCTGCGCATACTGACTCTGTTTGAACATCTGTTGGAGGTTATTGAAAAAATCGTTATTTTATCGGCGGAACCTATACGGGCTACGGATGGAGTATATGAATGATGCGATATGATTGAAGTCATTTATTTAAAAAAAACGTAATGTACATGCATGCCTAGGTACGTCGGATTTACTAAGGGGAATTTGAGAATAACACAAAGTTGCAACCGCTGCATGCATTGAGACATTGTACATGTAATTATCGAGCTTATGCGTTACGTGAGACACCCCCCCCCCCCCCCCACCCCCCCCCCCCCCCCCCCGGGGCAAAGTCGGGATTAGGTGAGGATTTGACGCGTGATATCATTACTGGGCAACACATTTGACCATATAGTCGGGCACGTGTTTGACCTTTTATCAGACCACGTAGTACAGACATTTGACCGGTTATTAACCCCCAACCAGGGGCAGTTTGCTTTAATAAAGGTCAAATCCCTAGCTCCCAATGCCCCGGGGGTGGGGTGGAGGGGGGGGGGGGGTGTTTCTCACGTAACAATGATAGGTGCATTAGTCGATAATTATAAGTGCAGGAACTGAATATTGTACTTGTAAGCTCATGATGGACTACTGATAAGCGACGCTATAGTGCCAGTTTGCAAAGTTGCTGAGAATGCATGCATGCCTAACTAAACAAACTGTCGCGTTGTGTGAGGAGTTGCTGCGGATACCGACCGCCGCTGATGCATTTTCCCTGAGCCTATATTAACAGGGGCGGCGGTAGTTTCGTACCCAGACCCAGATCCCATGCAACAACTGCGGGTAGATTACATCACCGCTACGTGGAAAGTGCACAGATCGAACTTTTCGTCACTACAAGCAGCAATCTGATTGGTTCTCCAAAATCTTGGATTCACAAAATAAAAAGTTCGATCTATGCGCAAGACCCACTTTTTCTACGTAGCACCCGCAGCTGTTGGAAATCTGGGTCTGGGTACGAGACTAGGGCGGCGAGCTAAATAATACTTATATTCATGGCACCACCCTGATAACACCCTCAGACCGTAAATATACGTCATATATGTTCGGGCATCAAGTTTGTGTCTAAGGGTAAAGTGGAGGAGTGGACTATGCTTTGATGATGGGACTTCACTTCCTCCTATACAATCATGCAATAGACTTTAGCAATTTTTTTTTGTCTTTCTTTGACTGTTATTCGGACTTATTCCTACGTTGTTTGTCTGTACTGTATATATTATTTAATATTTTTACTCCAAAAAAAATACGTCATATGCATTTACACATCCGCAGTACATATTACACCGAACTATATTTGGCGGTGCAATATGCTTATGCAACACGACCAGAATGCTTGCATGTAGTGGTGTGGTATGGGTCTGGGTACGAGGCTAGTGGTGAGGTAGGCACTTATACATGTAGTGGTGAGGGTAGGCACTTATACATGTAGTGGTGAGGGTAGGCACTTATACATGTAGTGGTGAGGGTAGGCACTTATACATGTAGTGGTGAGGGTAGGCACTTATACATGTAGTGGTGAGGGTAGGCACTTATACATGTAGTGGTGAGGGTAGGCACTTATACATGTAGTGGTGAGGTAGGCACTTATACATGTAGTGGTGAGGGTAGGCACTTATACATGTAGTGGTGAGGGTAGGCACTTATACATGTAGTGGTGAGGGTAGGCACTTATACATGTAGTGGTGAGGGTAGGCACTTATACATGTAGTGGTGAGGGTAGGCACTTATACATGTAGTGGTGAGGTAGGCACTTATACATGTAGTGGTGAGGGTAGGCACTTATACATGTAGTGGTGAGGGTAGGCACTTATACATGTAGTGGTGAGGTAGGCACTTATACATGTAGTGGTGAGGGTATGCACTTATACATGTAGTGGTGAGGTAGGCACTTATACATGTAGTGGTGAGGGTATGCACTTATACATGTAGTGGTGAGGTAGGCACTTATACATGTAGTGGTGAGGGTATGCACTTATACATGTAGTGGTGAGGTAGGCACTTATACATGTAAAAACTGACACACACACATTTTACAAGCACCAGAATAAAAGACAATTGATTGTACGTCGAACAGAGAGCTGCTGTGTTCAGCTGATAGTTCCCCTATGTATGCTGCTACTGCTGTTGCTGTTGCTATTAGATACCTTCCTCTTTGGCCTGCTCACGTCTTCATCATCATCTGCATCATCACCACTAGGGGCTGTGTATAGAGTTTCATTCACTTCTTCCTGGGTGGGGGGAGGGGGGGGGGGTGGAATTCTTATAAATGAAGATTTAGAAGGTGATATGGGGGAGAGGTTAACTCCTCCATAGTAACACCACGAGCAGTGTGTATAAAGAGACGGATACCTGAGGTATGTTAGAATAGCCACCACTAGCTGTGTGACCTGAAGCAGCTGGTCCCCTAAAGGGGGAAAAAAAAAAAAGATAAAATACACGTGATGTCGCCCCGCCCCCACCTTTGTCTCAGGGCCGTGTTGCTATGGTCATCCTGATCAGAAAACACAAGCCTACCATTGCTTTGAGCGCTGACGGGTGTGAAGGGTGTGCGTATGTGTGTGTGTGTGTGTGTGTGTGTGTGTGTGCGTGTGCGTGCGTGTGTGTGCGTGTGTGGCGCGCGCAGATAATTAATTACCAAGTAAAGATGCGCGCGGCAGGTCTCGAAATGGCAACGCTCACGTTCTGCCAGCCGTGTTGATTTCCTCGTTGCTCCCGAGGTCCGACGCGTTCTCGTTCACCATGGTGGTGGGCGAGCTGCCAGAACCATCGCGGTCCAACTGCTCCAGTTCGCTGAGCATCCGAGAGTCCTTGTGACGCCTATACGGTTTCGGACATTTTTAACGTCGGCAAAAAAAAAAAAAAGTTAGCTTAAAATGCTCAGCGAGGGATACAGATATGGCTTAAGCTTAAAATGGTCGGCAAGGGATACATACACATGATGGTAAAATGGGGGCGGAGTGTTTAGTGGGAGGGGACAAGGACATTTTACCATGAACTCTTCGGTGTGAACTCAAATTTCTGGTAGTTACCGCGCCTTGTCGTTCCCTCCTTACCTAAACACTGCCCCATACCTAACGTAGTATACGTGGACGGGCCCGACGTGCAGCACACTTTTTGAGTCCTGCTACGGCGAAAAATTTCATCATCTGTTACACTTTCTAAATTAGCGTCTGTAATGGACGAGGAGAGCGGCTGCGGCGAGGAGAAGGAAGCTGAACAAAAATGCGAAACGAAGGACAAGCCAAAGAAAGTGACCAGAAAGCGTAAAAGCAGGAAGAAACAGCCCGCTGGGCTAAGGCGGCAGATACGAACCAAGTTCGATACGGTCGAGGACCTCAACCCAGTGGCTAGGTTGGCCCAGACAGACGAAATCGAACGAATACGCCGCCTTGAACTGCAGCAGAGCCTGACCGTTTCAGAAAAAGGCGTCTTCGAACCTGTCCCCTTTCACGGCGACGACCGGAAACCCGACCCGTTAGCCCGTTCTTCTTCCTCGTCTTCCCACGAGTACTTAGACAACGTGGTGCAGAGCGACCCAGACGTCTCGAGTGACTCCACGGAAGACGAAGGACCGAACGAGTCGCCCGAGGCGGAACCTCCACATGTTCTTCTCCCCCCTCCTGCCCCTACTCCACCTCTTCTTCCTCCTCCTCTTCCTCGCTCCCCGCCTCTTCTCCTCCCCGCCAGTTCGGTTGCTTCCGTAGAGAAGGGCATAGAGGCGGTGCAGCGGAAATACGACCTTTTGGGGAGGAGGGAGGATGGGAGGGTGTTGGTGAACGTGGGGCACCCACCCAAGGAGCCAGACATATTCCTGGCCCCGCAGATCGGGAGAATTGTTCAACAGCACCAAGTGAGTCTGGGGACTCAGTATATGTATAGGGGAGAGGGGGACGCGAGTGTGTAGGGGAGGGGACACGAGTGTGTAGGTAGGGGAGGAGACATGTGAGTGTGTAGGGGAGGGGACATGTGAGTGTGTAGGGGAGGAGACATGTGAGTGTGTAGGTAGGGGAGGAGACATGTGAGTGTGTAGGGGAGGAAGACACAAGCCAGTGTTTGTGTGTGTGTGTGGGCAAGCAAGTGCTCGTATAAATATGGCTGAATGCATGCGCAGACACACTCATGCTCACACCAGAGATAATATATAGATTATCTCTGGTCACACATAAAACAAATGGTCACACATTTGTATGTGGTCATAAACACTTGCCAACACCTTTCACTTCTCACTCATCGCAATGGTATGCTTTGGTTTTTTTTTTTTTTTTTTTTCCCCTAAGATTGGTGGAATTCGTTTTCTCTACGACAACATCATCGAAAACCTGACCCGTTACGACCACGTTCCTGGCTTCGGCTGCATTTTGGCCCACTCCATGGGTCTGGGGAAGACCCTTCAGGTGGTGGCCTTCATTGACGTGTTTCTCCGGCACACCCCCAGCAAGTACGTCATGTGCATTGTCCCTGTCAACACCCTACAAAACTGGATAGCCGAGTTCAACAAGTGGTTGCCTCCGCCCCCCGCGTTCCCCCCCGGGGGGGCTCTGTCGTCGTCGTCCTCGGGGGGATTAGGCGGGGGGACTGATGGAAGCGGTTCTCTCGAGGGCGAAGTTAGGACTAGGAGCTTTGAGATATCCGTGTTGAGTGAAACGTGCAAGACTATGGAGAGCCGTTTGCAGGTTGTTAAAAACTGGAGGAGTAAAGGAGGTGTTCTTTTGATAGGCTACGAGATGTACCGTCTGCTGTCCCTGTCGGTGCCTTCGCTCGGCGGGAACAAGATGGCCGTTAAGAGGAGGAAGCAGCAGAAGGACCCCGCTGCCGCCAGCGACACTATTGACCTGGAAGAGACGGAGAGAGAGATGGGAGTACTGTTAGGTGAGAGAGATGGGAGTACTGTGTGTGTGTGTGGGTGTGTTGTGTGTGGGAGGGTGTGTTGTGGGTGGGTGATGTGGATTTGTTGTGCGTGTGTGCATGTGTTATGTGTGTTTGCGTGGGTTTGTGTTAGGATAGCATGGTGTGTGCTTGATGCAGTCGTGCGTGTATCTAAATATTAGATGGCAAATAAAAGAAAGTTAACAATGTGCAACTATGTGTAGACACTTCATTTTGTCCCCTCTGTCCCTCTTTAACTATCTCTCTCTCTCTCTCCCTGCTTTCCCTCTCTCCCCCTCTCCCTCTCTCTCTCTCTCTCTCTCTCTCCCTCTCTCTCTCTCTCTCTCTCTCTCTCTCTCTCTCTCTCTCTCTCTCTCTCCCTCTCTCTCTCTCTCCCTCCCTCCCTCTTCCTCTCTCTCAGAGATTCAACATGGTTTGTGCCGACCAGGCCCTGACCTAGTGATATGTGATGAAGGTCATCGAATAAAGAACGACAGTAGTAACATCTCTCAGGCCCTGAAGAAAATCATGACAAGGTCACCGTGGTTACTACACACACACAACACACACAACACACACACACACACACACACAAATGCATCACACACAAATGCACACACTCCCACACGTACACACATACCACATACAAACACGCTTTAACCCTTAAACCATCACATAAGTACACATGATCATATCAGCACACATGATCCATCCCCTCACACCAGCAAACATGATCCATCCCCTCACATCAGCACACATCCATCCCCTCACATCAGCACACATCCATCCCCTCACATCAGTACACATGATCCATCCCCTCACATCAGCACACATGATCCATCCCCTCACATCAGCACACATCCATCCCCTCACATCAGCACACATCCATCCCCTCACATCAGCACACATCCATCCCCTCACATCAGTACACATGATCCATCCCCTCACATCAGCACACATGATCCATCCCCTCACATCAGCACACATCCATCCCCTCACATCAGCACACATCCATCCCCTCACATCAGCACACATCCATCCCTTCACATCAGTACACATGATCCATCCCCACACCAGCACACATGATCCATCCCCTCACACCAGCACACATGATCCATCCCCTCACATCAGCACACATGATCCATCCCCTCACATCAGCACACATGATCCATCCCCTCATATCAGCACACGTGATCCATCCCCTCACATCAGCACACGTGATCCATCCCCTCACATCAGTACACATGATCCATCCCCTCACATCAGCACACATGATCCATCCCCTCACATCAGCACACATGATCCATCCCCTCACATCAGCACACATCCATCCCCTCACATCAGCACACATGATCCATCCCCTCACACCAGCACACATGATCCATCCCCTCACATCAGTACACATGATCCATCCCCTCACATCAGCACACATGATCCATCCCCTCACATCAGCACACATCCATCCCCTCACATCAGCACACATGATCCATCCCCTCACACCAGTACACATGATCCATCCCCTCACATCAGCACACATGATCCATCCCCTCACATCAGCACACATGATCCATCCCCTCACATCAGCACACATCCATCCCCTCACATCAGCACACATGATCCATCCCCTCACATCAGTACACATGATCCATCCCCTCACATCAGCACACATGATCCATCCCCTCACATCAGCACACATGATCCATCCCCTCACATCAGCACACATCCATCCCCTCACATCAGCACACATGATCCATCCCCTCACACCAGCACACATGATCCATCCCCTCACATCAGCACACATGATCCATCCCCTCACATCAGCACACATCCATCCCCTCACATCAGCACACATGATCCATCCCCTCACATCAGCAAACATGATCCATCCCCTCACATCAGCACACATCCATCCCCTCACATCAGCACACATGATCCATCCCCTCACATCAGCACACATGATCCATCCCCTCACATCAGCACACATGATCCATCCCCTCACACCAGCACACATGACCCATCCCCTCACATCAGCACACATGATCCATCCCCTCACATCAGCACACATTATCCATCCCCTCACATCAGCACACATCCATCCCCTCACATCAGCACACATGATCCATCCCCTTACATCAGCACACATGATTCATCCCCTCACATCAGCACACATGATCCATCCCCCTCACATCAGCACACATGATCCATCCCCTCACATCAGCACACATGATCCATCCCCTCACATCATCCATTAGACTGGTTTACATTCATGGATGTACTGTGTAGTTATGCATAGTTGCAGTTCACAGTGGTTGCAATTTTTTTTTTCTTTTCCCCCTTCATTGGTGTGCATGTACATGTTGCTACGGGAACACCACCTGCTGGTGCGCTACTCTCTGAGCAGGTGTCGTATAATCCTAACGGGCTACCCACTTCAGAACAACCTGACGGAGTACTGGTGCATGGTTGACTTTGTCAGGCCAAACTACCTGGGCACCAAGCACGAATTTGCAGACCTGTTTGAGCGTCCAATCAGCAACGGGCAGTGTGTTGACAGCACCCCTGCTGTAAGTAGTTCAGTGTACCCAGGGCATGCTGTCCACTGTTTAGTATTCCCTAGTATACTGGGATATCCTGTCGTTTTGTAAATGCTTAGTAATCTTGTGTATTCAGATATTGTGTCATTTGTGTTGTAGTTTACTGGAGTATCCTGTCATGTTTAGTGTTAGAATAATCTAGGCATCCATACAAGTGGGATGGTCGATCGTTATTGACACAGTGTGGTACATGGAGGTACACCCCCACCCCACCCCCATCCCATCACACCCCCACCCACCACACCTCCACTCCCATTACACCGTTGTCACTAGACTATTGCGCTTGTCTGGATGTCATCAAGGGTGTTGCTGTATTCTGTTTAATATACTGAGATATCCTGTCATTATGTTTAGTGTACCAGGATATCCTGTCATTGTGTTTAGTATACTGAGATATCCTGTCAAGTTTATCTTCTTGGTAGGATGTGAAGCTCATGAGACATCGTTCCCACGTGCTGCACAGACTACTTGAAGGGTTTGTGCTGAGGTAATGGTGGGTGGGGTTTGTACTGATGTAATGGTGGGTGGGGCTTGCACCCTGATGTAATGGTGGGTGGGGTTTGTACTGATGTAATGGTGGGTGGGGTTTGCACTGATGTAATGGTGGGTGGGGCTTGTACCATTATGTAATGGTAGGTGGGGCTTGCACCTGATGTAATAGTGGGTGGGGCTTGCACCCTGATGTAATTGTGGGTGGGGCTTGTCTTTAAAAAGCACTTAGGCTGGGGGGGGGGGGTTATATGTGGGGTGTGATGTTGGGGGTTCCTTGACCAATCTGTTGTAGATGTGAGCTTTTCTCTTTCCACCTTGACAGGAGAGGGCATGAGATCCTCAAAGACTTCCTCCCTCCCAAGCATGAGCATGTGCTCCTTGTGAGGCCGTCTGACGTGCAGGCTGTACTGTACAACTTCAGCATGAACCAGATACTGCAAGGGTCTCTGCAGGCTGCCTCGTGTGGACCTCTGAAGGCATTTGCAGTGTGCAGCAAGGTGTGCGTGTGTGTGTGTGTGTGTGTGTGTGTGTGTGTGTGTGTGTGTGTGTGGTGATGTGATGGAAAGGTCTCTAAAGACTGCCTCGTGTGTAGTGAGAGATGAGAGGAAATGTGATGATGGGTGAAATGTGGGGATGGGTGAAATGTGATGTGGTAATGAGCAAGTGTGATGGTGGTGATTTAATGGTGCAATGGTGAGAGATGAGGGTATATGAGGTGACGGTGGGTGACCATTAGCTCATGAGAGAGAGTTGGTATACAGACTAGGTGTGTTTGAGTGTGTACATGTATGTGTGTGTTATGTGCGCATTTGTGCTTGTGTGTGTGTGTTGTGGGTGGGTGTGTGTTGTGTGTTGTGGGTGGGTGTGTCCCACACCTTGTGTGCATACAATGCTATTGGGTTCAGACCATTCCTTCAGCAGGGGAGGGTGTGTGGTTTACGTTCATATGACTATTGGGTTCAGACCATTCCTTCAGCAGGGGAGGGTGTGTGGTTTACGTTCATATGACTATTGGGTTCAGACCATTCCTTCAGCAGGGGAGGGTGTGTGGTTTACGTTCATATGACTATTGGGTTCAGACCATTCTTTCAGCAGGGGAGGGTGTGTGGTTTACGTTCATATGACTATTGGGTTCAGACCATTCCTTCAGCAGGGGAGGGTGTGTGGTTTACGTTCATATGACTCCGCCCCAGATCTGGAACCATCCTGACCTTCTCTACGAGGAAGCCCAGCAACAGCAGGACCAGATAGACAAGGCGGCCCTTGTATGTGACCAATGTACGGTCATCTTTAACTTACTAATCTCTCTCTCTCCTTCTCTCTTTCTTTCCATCTCTCTCTCTCTCTCTCTCTCTCTCTCTCTCTCTCTCTCTCTCTTTCACCTCCCTCCCACGTCAGACAACATGGCTGTCAGAGGTGGGGATATCCAACTCACTCATGTCTTCCAAGGAAGCGTCTTTGTTGGGAAAAGTTGACTGGGTAAGAGCTTGTGCATAATAGTGCTTTTTTGCTTGGGGATCCTTCTAAATAATGCCCATGCGGCACCGGTGTGTTGGTGTGTCTGATGATAACCTTTGAGCTTACACAGTGGACAATTATATGTCCATTCTTCTGTTGGGACAGAGCCGTGTGCTGGTGTCAGCTGGTTACCATGGCAATGTGTTATGTGGGTGTGTTGAGGCTATTATGGGCTTTTGTAACACATTGTTTTGTTCAGTGAAGGATGACGTCATTTACTAAATGTATAAGAAGTCTAACTTTGTACCCTCTACATAAAACATGTGTGCACACACGCATGCACACACACACACACATGCACACACACACACACACACACACACACACACACACACACACACACACACACACACACACACACACACATACACACACACACACACACACACACACACACAGCCTTCACACCTCATCCCTGCCTATCAACCTGGGATACTGGAGAACAGCTTCAAGATGTTCCTGGCTATACAGCTGCTGGAGATGTCTGTGCTTGAGGGCGATCGGATGCTCATTTTCAGGTAAGTTGGATGAATGGTTGGATTTGGACTGATGAAGGCAGTGTATTTGGTTAGTAATCCTTTACTTCACGGGCCTCTCCTCCCCAACACTTCCCCAACCCTTCCCTCCTCCCCAGCCCTTCCCTTCTCCCCAGCCTTTCCCTCCTCCCCAACCCTTCCCTCTTCCCCAGCCCTTCCCTCTTCCCCAGCCCTTCCCTCCTCCCCAACCTTCCTCTCCTCCCCAGCCCTTCCCCTCCCCAACCTTCAGGGAACAGTATTCTTTCCTAACCACATATATAGCCTATAGCCGCTGTGGTTGCTATGATTACTGACTTACATGTAACAAGAACAATTTGTGTCAGTGGATCTTAGCGGATCACTGAATTATATTAACAATTATGAAGTTTGCAATAGAAATCCACCTGTCTGATAAGGTGACGTTAAGCATGTCATATTTGAGCGAGGAAAATAATTATCTAAATGATGAGGCAGTGTTAGCTGATGGAGTGGTCCGCTTACGATCCACGATCCAATTATCAGCAAGCAGTGTGCATGTATGACCGAACTAGTACTGTAATACTAATAGTCAATAAATTTCCTGAGGTGGATGCTGCATATTAAACTTTTCCACACATCTTGTGCACCATACACACATACATACATTCATACATACATACATACATACATACATACATACATTCATACACACATACATACATACATACATACATACATACATACATACATACATACATACATACATACATACACACACACACACACACACACATGAGCAGTCAAAGTTTGGGTACGCTCTCATTCATAGAAAGGCTTCTCGCTGATCGCTACATGCCACTCCCACGTAACTCCGCCCCCTTCTACAACAACAGTGACGGCAGGGTGCCCTACTCCAACGAGAAGTGGGTCAGGAACATCAGCTACTACCGTACGTTAGGGAACCTCATCTGAAAAAAAAAAAACGTCTCTCCAGCTGACTATCGGGTGTGCTTCTTTTAGGGATAGATGGGAGCACCGCTAGTGTTGAGAGGGACCGGCTGATTAATAAGTTCAACTCACCTGCAAATAAGCAGTGTTGGCTTTTCCTACTCTCCACCAGGTTGTTTGATTGAATGGTTGGCATGTGTCTGTGAGCGTGTGTGTGTATGTGCATGTGAGTGTTTGTACATTGTATGTGCATGTGTGAGCGTGTGTGAGTGTATGTGCATGTGTGTGTGAATGTGTGTATGTGCGTGTGAGCATGTGTGTGTTTCTGAGAGTGTGTGTGTATTCAGTATGCATGTGTGAGCATGTGTATATGTGTATATGTATGTGTGTGTACATGTTCATGTGAGCGTGTGTGTGAGTATCTATGTGTGTCTGAGTGTGTGTGTATGTGTGAGCATGTATGTGTGTATGTGTATGTATGTGTTACATCATCACATGTTCTGTCGGTGTGTCTTGATGTGTGTGCCCACTAAGTACAGTAGCATGACCAGAGCCCTGCCATTCATTTTTGTACCTCTCTCCTCCCCTCTCCTCCCTCTCCTCCCTCTCCTCCTCCCTCTCCTCCCCTCTCTTCCCTCTCCTCCCCTCACTTCCCTCTCCTCCTCTCTTTTCCCTCTCCTCCCTCTCCTCCCTCTCCTCCCTCTCCTCCCCTCTCCTCCTCCCTCTCCTCCCCTCTCTTCCCTCTCCTCCCCTCACTTCCCTCTCCTCCTCTCTCCTCCCTCTCCTCCCTCTCCTCCCTCTCCTCCCCTCTCCTCCCTCTCCTCCTCCCTCTTCTCCCCTCTCTCTCACCTCCCCTCTCCTCCCCTTAGAGCTGGCTGTTTGGGTATTAACCTTATAGGAGCAAATCGCATTGTTGTGATGGATGTGTCTTGGAACCCCTGCTATGATGCCCAGGCCGTGTGCAGGTGGGTTGGCCGCTGTCATACATGTGAGGGTCGTGTGCCTTTGACTGTTTGAGAAAGGTTTCCACCTCTCACTCCCCACTCCTTTCCCGATCCCTTCCTCCGTCCCCTCTCACTTCCTCCCACCCTCCCTCCTTCCCCTCCTTCCCTCCTCCCTCTCGCCCACTTTGGCAGGGTGTATCGCTACGGGCAGGTGAAGCCATGTCACATCTATCGGCTGGTGTGTGACGGTACCATGGAGAGAAAGATATACGACAGACAGATATCCAAGCAGGGCATGTCAGGTGGGTGGGGCATGTCAGGTAGGTAGTACTGGGGGCATGTCAGGGGGGGTAGTACTGGCTATATAGGGGGTCATGTCAGGGGGGGGGGGGGTAGTACTGGTTATGTATGGAGTGGCATGTCATAGTGTGCTGGTCTACAGATCGTGTAGTGGATGAGCTGCAGCCGGAGAGACACTTCACCAGTACTGACATCGTGACCTTGTTGGCCCCGTTTGTGAGTGTCCCCCCCATGCACGCCCAGTCTCACCACACAACACCAAAACCCTTCCCTACCCAAACAGACCAACCTTCCTCCTCCTTGTGATCTTTCCATGGGGGCCAACAACTATCACTTTGATCCCCTGTTGGTAACCGTTTGTGCAAAATTTGGGACCCTGTTATCAAAGGTATGTGTGGTCTGGGGATGAGGCTAAAAGTACTTTATAGTCATGTTGAGTAGTCCTCTTCCCTCTCTACCTTGTTACCTTGTTCCCCCTTTTTCCCTCTCTCCCTTGTTACCTTGTTCCCCCTTTTTCTCTCTCTCCCTTGTTACCTTGTTCCCCCTTTTTCTCTCTCTCCCTTGTTACCTTGTTCCCCCTTTTTCCCTCTCTCCCTTGTTACCTTGTTCCCCCTTTTTCTCTCTCTCCCTTGTCACCTTGCTCCCTCTTCTTTATGCACTCCACGTTTCCTCCTCCCCATTCTCATGTTAACCACCATTTAAAATGTCTCATTTATCATCACGTGTGCTTCCACACACACACACTCACACACCATCCCATTGATTCCCCTCACTGTACCCCCCCCCCCCCACCTAGCTACCCTTCAAGCATGACTCTCTGTTGGCTGACAGTGTGGAGGACCGTATGACAGAGACAGAGAAGCAGGTTGCCCTCAAGTCTTTCCACGCCGACTGGCAGGCACGCCGCATGGCTGGAAGCAACTACAGGGGGAACGTGCTACCTACACCTGGTCCCAGGTAGGTAGGTGTGTGTGGAGGGGGGGAGTGTGTGGGGAATCAAGGGGATGGTGTGAGTGTGGGGTGTGGTTATGTATTTACTGCGCTTACACATGTACATGTGTGTGGAGAAGTGTGGGGGTGGGTATGGAGAATTGTGGGGTGAGTGTGTGGGTGTGGAGAAGTGTGAGTACATGTACATGTAGTATGTACCTGTACCCTCTTTGTTCTATTTAGAGCACCTCTTCAACAGTTTACCAAGAGCACCCACAACCCAGGTCCCCAGACCACCACCAGCGTGTACTTTCGGCGCTCCCAAAGCGCTTTACCTCAGCAGAACGACCATCCTCACCAGACTTACCCCTCTCAACCACCCCAACATGCCCCCTATCCCTCCCCGTCCTCTTCCTCACCACCCAACCCCTTCCCCTCCCAGGGGGAACACACTTCCTCCCCTGTTGTCATTTGCATCGACTCGGAGGACGATGATGATGATAGCAGACAAGATAGCTCCGCCTACCTGACCACATACCCGCCAGACCTTGGCTCCTCCTACCTAACCACGCCCCCTCCAGACCTTAGCTTCACAGGCATAGCCTCCACTGCTCACCCATTGGTGGATGTCCAAGAGCAACAGCCACACCCCACACCACGGGATGGTGGTTACCCTGATGACACAGAGCGGTTGTCCCTTGAGTGGCTCAGTGACCCGGACACCCTGCCCCCTGACAGCGCCCACGGACTGCTAACTCCGCTCTCTGCGGCTCTCTCGGCCCCTTCACTGGTGGGAGGGGTCAGTGTCCCCTACGGGTACAACCAGCTGAGTCACTTCCAGTCGCCCCAGATGCCTCAACCCCAGGGGGGCAGTCAGCAGGTTGCCCAAGTCCGGTTCCGAGTTCCCGAGTACCAGCATGTTCGCTTCCAGAATCCCCAACCCCAGTTCCAGGAGCAGGTGCCACTGCTTCGCGTTCCGGTTCCCGGCACGATGCCGCAGCTTCACCCCATTGGTCACACGTCCCAGCAGCCGACGCCTCTCCCTGCTGTGGATCAAAGGGGCTGGGTTAGACCGCCCACTATCACATCTGGCACCAGTACATCGTCACAAGGTTCACTGATCCCACAGCGGCAACGGAATCCCTCTTGCGACGACGATTCTCGTGCCCCCTACCTCCCCCCGCGAAGCTGCGATTCTCGTGCCCCCCCTTTGTATGACACCAACACCCACATCAACAGACGGCAACCACCATTCCACCTGCTCGACATAAATGATAACAGAACTCTCATGCCCCCGGGGGTGCACGAACAGTCCACCCAGCGGGGTCCGGTCGTTTCGACCCCCTCAGAACCTAAAGTGTTAAAATCGGTTTCAGCGCCACTGCCCCCCGCGGGGAGGAGGCGTGGCAGCGCGGCCCCCCCTCGCCAACGGAGGGGTGCGCTCTCGAGGGCCTCCGCAAACGGACCCCCGGCAGCCCCCTTGCCCTCGCCAATCCAGTCGCTGCCCATCCTGAGTCCATTGGCCGAGCGGCTGCTTAAGATGGCACAGATGAGCGCTGCCACGGCAACGGACAGGATGCAACACGAGTTGACGCCGGCGGTTACAACTTCGTCTCCTGTGGGTGTGGCTGATGAAGCACCTGTGTTGTCACTGGATCAGGTGGGAATGACCTTTGACCTCACCCACTAGTGGACTGTACACCCGTTGCGGAGGCTGGGGACGAGGCGTTGCGTCAACGGGAGATGATCGCTTCAATCCGCATAGAACTTTTAATGTGGTCACCGTGTATTGGGACAATGGTGGTCTTAATGTTGTATGTGCGACTGTCATATATGACATAATACTTCTCACACCCTCTGGACATGGGATTGCACACAACCCAACACACACACACTCACCTTACGCTTGATCACATGACCAGCCTACATGTTACTATGTGTGTCACATGATGTCACGACGTAGAGGAAATTGCGTGCTAGCTGGGAAACCATACGGTTTGATTTACTGGTATATGGCAATGATCTCCCTAGTACTTCCTATGAAGGTGTGTGGCACACAAGGTGGGACCAGGAAAGTGATGCAGACCTATATTCATCAGTATACACAATTTTAGAACAGGAATGTGCTAAAAATAATTACATATTATTAGCCGCCTGTTTCGTTTTCCAAGTCTTGTAATTATTTAGTCAATGACCTTATTCCGTGCTTTTGTTTATATAACCATCGGGGAATTTTCCAGTGCATGCAGAGCTAATCCATGGCAACAGAGATAATACAAGTTAATAAAAACCTTCTCTAACGAGAAAGTTGGTGGGCATATAGGATTGACAATGTTGGTGTAAAAAGCACGGAAACAAGTGTGACAGAAATATTACTGGAAAATTGAAATAGGCCTATATTTAGCCCAGTCACATTTAGGCAGCGCACGCCTGAGAAAATGGGCTAAATATAGGCCTATTTCAATTTTCCAGTAACATTTCTGTCACACTTGTTTCCGTGCTTTTTACACCAACATTGTCAATCCTATATGCCCACCAACTTTCTCGTTAGAGAAGGTTTTTATTTACTTGTTTCATAAGTTTTTTTTTCTCCGTGTCAACGAAGCTGACTAAAATTATCCATACTCCTGTATTTAGAACAAAGTAATATACCCATACCGTATATAGTACTTTTTCGTTGTAGCTTCTTTATTACCTTAAGGGGCACCGCGCCGGTAAATTCTGAAGCGATTGGTACTATCGCCGTTCTTTAAAACCATTCCTAGCGTGAGTTATATTTGACGGAGAAGAAGACGACGACGACCAACAATTTTTTTGGGCGTGGGCACGAGAAACAGGTTCTTAGTTGGTCTAGAAGCGCATAGTTTTATGACATGAAACTAGCACCAAAACGTAGATCTTGGTGTTGTCGTTCGATTGCTGCAAAGAGAAAAGCTATCCGTTTCTTCGTTGTCCCTCGCGACGCAACTGAAATTTTTTAATGACATTCATGACTCCTCAATCAATCCTATATTGAACCTGCTGACGCAGGTTCAGATATAGCAATATATGGCAATTGAACGATGGGGTCTGCGAACGAGTTAAGTACCACGTGTCTGAATTGGCTATTGAACGAGAGAGGAAGACCGGTGAGTCCAATGTTTTATTTAGTATGCCTATATATATATGTAGATGTTAATTTGGTAAAAATATTTAAAAGAGTACGAGCGAATATGAAGATCGAAAATCGCCGCTTGTTCGTACCGTGGCTCCGTTCACCCTCGCCTTTGAATGCTCTCATGGTCACAGTTGTGAATCTAGAAATAAGATGGACGGAGAGAGACATTTGTTTTAATTTGGAGAGGCTGTGGAACGGGGCCGGGGGGCGAGAGGAATCGATGGTGCACCCATTTGGACTTGCTAGGAAGTATGGAGAGCCTTTATTTGATTACGATTGGATTCCCCGCGACGTAACAGGAACAGAACTGGTATACACAACCAAAAATTTTTGCCCTTTACGGGTACCGTAATTTTCCTGTTACGGTATGTTATCGTGGTTGTTATAGGCAGACCATACATACTGTAACGATGGCGAATTATTGCCTATACGGTTGCGTCGGGTGCCAGTATTGTAAGTGCATCGTAACTATCAGGTTTTCTCCGTGCCGTAAACAGATCGTACCGAGGGCGTATAAAGGCTGATATCGGGTTGTATTTTATTGCCGCGTGGGCTGCGCTGGTTCGTAATCGCTTAATATTTATATTTCTTTAACTTGACTTGTCGGATTTTATTGTGCACAAAAAAGGTACAGAAAAGCATACTACCTATAGTTATGTTCGAAAACAAGCTTGCACATGTTTCTTCTTTCTTTCTTGTTGTGAACTGTACATTTCTTTCCACAATGGTTCATCATGGACGAAGAGACTGCTGCAAGTTAGTTTGTTGGTGCTATCCACAGAGAGAATGGTTCGTAGCAATGAGAATAAAGGACAGTCAAACCCGTTCAAAAGTGGTGTTCCCATCAGCCGGAGCCATTGCTTTGAACCCTCACACTATAAGCACAAATTTGCACCACTAGATATGTTATCAGGAGTGTAGTGTGGAGTTGACCCTAGTGGTAGATAAAATACATGGAGTAATCTTCATGAACATGATTGTTGTACAGTTGTACCTTGTTCACAGGATGTAGCTATAATCACCTGAGTGGGCGAAGCATTGGGCTATTCCAGTTTAAAATCGTACATGGGTACTGATGACTAATCTGCATACCACCGGATAATAGCTAGTAATCTTAGAATACTAGTGGTTATCCGGAGGTATGCAGAGTTACCCCTGTACGATTTTAAACTGGAATAGCCCATTGTTGTTAAGAAACCACCGCTCTGTAAGAACTGCACAACTGTCTGATAATGTACACAGGCAGAGTTTTTGATTCATTATGAGGAGCTGGCTGTGGGTCAATTATGGATGACAAGAGTCAAAGAAACATGTACCTTTTTGGAAACCTGTGAAGGGTTATGAGTGTGCCCCATGCATGACTTCAAGTTCAACAAACCTTTTTTCCACAGCCCGAGTGACAAACACTCTTTGCATTATTAAAAACCATCATGGGACAGTGTTGAAGAATTGTTCAACTGCCATAAAGCTCACTTAGCCTGCTGCCATATTGACCAAAAAGAAAAAAATTCAACACGACCTAACTTACACATGTATATATAGTACTGCATAACAGATAAGATGAGATAACTTGCTGCTTCTAAGGTAGTGAGAAGCTGTAGAGGAAATTGACAAGATGTCATATTTGCAGGAGACAGAACCTGGAAAAAGACAGTGTTTAGTTACTGCAATATAGCTTTTTAAAAAACATACTCTTTTTGGGCGAAAAACATCTGGGCTTGAAATTGATTGAACCTGATCGAGCTTGGTACTTCAACCCTTGCACTACGAAACATTTACACATATACATATATCCATAGCACTGAACAAAGACTGAAGAAAAAGAAGAGCGAACATTACTTGGAAATGGGATATAGCAGTGTGCTGAATGACAGCAAGCCTCCAACCATACTTCATTGTCTATAACCACACACCATTATGATAGTATAATGATATGCTGTCAATTAGCTCACCTGTTTCAAGTTCCAACAGGGCCTCACATTGTGGCTTCTTGTTTCGAAGGACTCTGCTTTTTTGGAACGCATCAGTTTCGTATACAATACATCATCCTATGCAACAAGGAAACAGCATTCACCAACGAGCTAAGAACTTACTTACTTATACCTCTCGCTGCGAATCAATATTAGTGTTGGATGGATCATCAGTCGCGAACGTCTCAACGTTAGAATATGTCTTACAAGCCTCCAACTTTGCGTTTGCAGACCGCACGGTGAACATGGTTCATGCGACACTGTCACAATGTGCTATAGATCACAGTAGGCACTCTTCCAGCCAATTCTGAAGCTATTGGGGAAATTTCCATTCGTCTCTATCCTGAATTATGCGTGGTCAAGAAAAAGAAGGGAGAGGATAATTCGTAACCATTTAATCTCACTCGTAAACGCTACGTAAATATGTACGTTCTTTCACAGATCTAGTTACCTTTTGAAGTACAACGGTTCCGCCATAACTATTATTACTTAATAAAAACCTGCACGTGACGTGGCTTATTTGCACCCGTAAAATGGCGCCGATATTTGGCTTTGTTTTACGTACCGCCTCCGGCCTGTCCACTGCGCTAGTCTACGGGACGTACGATATAACCACCCTTTTTTGGTCTATGATCTGACTTAAAGAAAAAGAGCACAATATTGTTGTATTAGGCATTTTAAACTTAATTCCATATACTAAGTACTAGTACAAAATCGGGACATACTAGTAGCAAGGTCTCAAAATAAGCATGCAGTTCCAATCATAAATAACCTATCAACGTGTTAGTGTTTATCTACTTTCCGTACACTACATGTCGTTACGGTAAGGGTATCAGCCTACTTCGGACACGTAAAACACACCGTTCCAACAAGTAAGTTACACCCGGCACTAACCATGTTATATCATACCGGGTTTCATATGTAACCATTTATCGGTACTCGTACGGGTTATAAAATTGACCCGTTACGACATGTTTCGTAGTTACATACCGATAATTCACCGAAAATTTTTGGTTGTGTACATAGGCGGCCCCAGCGCTTACCGAAGGGAGGGGCCAACGCCACGAAGGGCGCCAAAAGGGGAGGGGCCAACGTCACGAAGGGCGCCAGAGGGGGAGGGGCATTATCAATTTTGCAATCTTAGTCGTTTGTTAATCGCTATTTGTACACTCAGATGAGTGTTAGTAGCTATTTTACACATAGTTACATGTAGTAATCATATTGCAACGCTACAGTAAAAATTACTTACAGGGGTTGGGGGGGCGCCATAACCAGGGGAGGGGGGGGGCCATGGCCCCCTGGGGCCGCCTATGGTATAGGTTTCACGGCACGCTGAGGTTGAGCGCGCCTTACCGATGGGGTTAAATCTAATTTATAAATACGCGCTGTATCGTCCGTGACAATGGGTTTCGTAATTAGATTAAATAAACTGAATTACGGTATAAACAACATATGACGTACAATAAGCTCATTAAAAAACAACATCTAAAGGAGGCAGTTTATGCGTAACCTGTTACAGTAATGCAAAATCGTTTTGATGCTAGCTATAAAGCAACCACTTATTAATCCAATACTGCGTATGCGCAAAGAAAAGCACATCGGTTCACAATATACTAACAGTTGCGCATCTTGGTGCTTATTTCCGTTCGACGATTTGTTTGCCACTTTTTTCCAAATCCCGCCTTATGAACTCTCTGTTAAAAGATAAGAAGTGAACTTCAAAGAGTGGTTAGTCATGCTATGAATACCACAGGCTACTACGCGGCCTATAGCATTCATCTTCTAATTAGTCCGCCATATTGGTGCTCGGAGAAGTATATGGGGTTACTTCAAAGTGTCGTTTAAATATATATTGTTGTGGTCTAACACATGACTAACATTTTTAAAAATACTTGTGCCCTTGGAGCGTGAGTTATACGTATCAAAAGTACCAAAACTATATTTCCGAGCACCAATATGGCGGACAATAAAGCAATTAATGCAATTAAAGCCCACGCGTCATGTGACCATGAAAGTGCTCTATAGGTTGTACAACGAAACAAATCACAAACGGTTTTTAATGAATGCCGCGTGTAGTAAGAGTAGGTTCCATATAGGAATCCTGGCAGTATCATGAATAAAAAACGTCACTCGCATCTAGCGGGACATCCAATAGTCGGGTCACTTCGCTCTTAGTGGCAATCGAGCAATATCAAAAAGGAGAACAGTTCTGCGGGGTCAAGTCACATCAGTTCTATCAACTTTTGGCATGACATCGTCCAATCTTGTTCATAACTAACCATCTTGTATGTATCATGAAGATGTGCAAAGTTTGAGCTCTATAACACTAACCACATTTGAACTTTTAGGAAAATTTTGGAAACAAGTAATAAAAACATTCTCTACACAAGAAGGTTAATTTGGTGGTATATAGGAATCAAAGGTGATGATGGTGTAAAAAGCAAGGGAACAAGGCTTCTGATTGAAAAGGAAAAATGAAATAGACCTATATTAGCACGCACATTTAAATATGACAACATGCTGCTATAATAAGGTCTATTTCATTTTTCCTTTTCAATCAATCAGAAGCCTAGTTCCCTTGCTTTTTACACCACCATCACCTTTGATTCCTATTTACCACCAACCTTCTCGTGTATAGAATGTTTTTATTACTTGTAACAATTAGGGTTGTATGCCTGTCAAATCCTAGATATTGTGAAAGATGTGCTTTGAAAACCCTGCTTTCCAGATTACATGTGTTGCTAGGGAGTTAATTAGTCACGTTGCTAGGTAAATAACATTTATAGTGGGTGTGGGCCTAATGTCCACGTTTCAATGCAATTGTAACAGCCGTGATGTGCCTTTTGAAGTGAGTTTGTTACAAAAGGTGTTCGTGTCATAGTGACCAGGAGGTATCATTATGCGCAACATAATGATATTTGTCATTAACGGCTGATGTTATCCTTATATGTATATAGCTCACCCAAGAAAGATGAGCACAGCTGGACAGAAGCATGAGTGTTCTGAATGTGGGAGGGCATTTGGTCATAAGGGAGATCTGAAGAGGCACATGGTTGTCCATACACAAGAGAAGAAATATCAGTGTTCTGAATGTGGGAAGGCATTTGGTCATAAGGGACATCTGAAGAGGCACATGGTTGTCCATACACAAGAGAAGAAATATCAGTGTTCTGAATGTGGGAAGGCATTTGGTCATAAGGGAGATCTGAAGAAGCACATGGTTATCCATACACAAGAGAAGAACTATCAGTGTTCTGAATGTGGGAAGGCATTTGGCCGAAATGAGACTCTGAAGAAGCACATGGTTGTCCATACAAAAGAAAAGAACTATCAGTGTTCTGAATGTGGGAAGGCATTTGGTCATAACGGAGGTCTGAAGAGGCACATGGTTGTCCATACACAAGAGAAGAACTACCGGTGTTCTGAATGTGGGAAGGAATTTGGCCGAAATGAGACTCTGAAGGAGCACATGGTTGTCCATACAAAAGAAAAGAACTATCAGTGTTCTGAATGTTGGAAGGCATTTGGTCGAAAGGGAACTCTGAATGCACACATAATGGTTGTCCATACACAAGAAAAGAACTATAAGTGTTCTGAATGTGGGAAGGCATTTAGTCATAACGGAGATCTGAAGAGGCACATGGTTGTCCATACACAAGAGAAGAACTACCGGTGTTCTGAATGTGGGAAGGCATTTAGTCATAACGGAGATCTGAAGAGGCACATGGTTGTCCATACACAAGAGAAGAACTACCGGTGTTCTGAATGTGGGAAGGCATTTGGCCGAAATGAGACTCTGAAGAAGCACATGGTTGTCCACACAGGAGCCAGAAGATTCAAGTGTACTATTTGCAGCAAGCAGTATTCCTACAGATCAAGTCTCACATACCATATGATGGTCCACAGCAATGATCGACCTTACAAGTGTTTCTGCAGGCTATCTTTCAGGTCCATTTCTGCTCTGAAAAGGCATGGCAAAAAACACCTTGGTGAGAAGTTTAGATGTCCCTCTGAAGGATGTGACAAGAAATATGTGACCAAGAGTGGTTTGAAATATCATCTCCAGCGCTGCTCCTACTCCCAAGATCTAACCACAATGACCAATACATGATACATTCACAAACAATTGTGTACACATAATTAGCTTAATGAGAAATGGAATGTAATTGCAGTACACTGTCAGTGTGATCTCATTAATTTAAAACATCTCCAGCGCTGCTCCTACTCCCAAGATCCAACCACAATGACCAATACATGATACATACACAATTGTGCACGCATAATTAGCTTAACGAGAAATGGATTGTAATTGCAGTACACTGTCAGTGTGATCAAATTTGTGATTCATTAATGTAAAACTTGGTGAGGGTGGAGTGTGTGATTAGTGAGGGTGAATGTGGGATTGGAGAGAGTGAGGGACAGATAGGAGCAGCATAAGAGGGTGGGAAGTGATTTTTAATGTGGAAAGGTAAATGTTAATGACGGTTGTATGTCAGCGGATTATTGATTGGGGTTTCTTATTTGGGGAACACATGTAACTTTAAGACCCTTAGGAAAAATGTTACATTTTAGGCACTCAGCTATCAGGGCGTCTTGATGGCGTTCGTGTTCCAAATAGGAGGAGTGTTTTGATAGATGTTGTAGGACGGAGTCCTTAGGGTTAGGGTTAGGGTTAGGGTTAGGGTTAGGGTTAGATCGGTGCAGCATAAGAGGGTGGGAAGGTGTGGAGAAGTGTGCGGTGAAGTGTGGAGAAGTGTGCGGTGAGTGTGGGTGTGGAGAAGAGTGGGGTGAGTGTGGGTGTGGAGAAGAGTGGGGTGAGTGTGTGGGTGTGGAGGGAGTGTGGGGGTGTGTGGTTATGTGAGCGTGTGCATGTGTGGGTGTGGCTATGTATTTACTGCACATATGTGGAGAAGTGTGGGGGTGAGTGTGTGGGTATGGAGAATTGTGGGGGTGAGTACATGTGGTATGTACATGTACCTGTACCTTCTTTGTTCTATTTAGAGCACCTCTTCAACAGTTTACCAAGAGCACCCACAATCCAGGTCCCCAGACCACCACCAGCATGTACTTTCGACGCTCCCAAAGCGCTTTACCTCAGCAGAACGACCACCATCACCATCCCCACCAGACTTACCCCTCTCAACCACCCCAGCATGCCCCCTATCCCTCCCTCTCCTCTTCCTCACCACCCAACCCCTTCCCCTCCCAGGGAGAACACACTTCCTCCCCTGTTGTCATTTGCCTCGACTCGGACCACAATGATGATGATAGCAGGCAAGGTAGCTCCGCCTTCCTGAGCACATACCCTCCAGACCTTGGCTCGACCTACCTAACCACGCCCCCTCCAGACCTTGGCTTCACAGGCACAGCCTCCATCGCTCACCCATTGGTGGATGTCTTAGAGCAACAGCCACACCCCACACCACGGGATGGGGGTTACCCTGATGACACAGAGCGGTTGTCCCTCGAGTGGCTCAGTGACCCGGACACCCTGCCCCCTGACAGCGCCCGCGGACTGCTAACCCCACCCTCTGCAACTCTCTCGGCCCCTTCACTAATGGGTGGGGCCAGTGCCCCCTACGGGTACAACCAGCTGAGTCACTTCCAGTCGCCCCAGACGCCTCAACCCCAGGGGGGCGGTCAGCAGGTTGCCCAAGTCCGGTTCCGAGTTCCCGAGTACCAGCACTTCCGCTTCCAGAATCCACAACCCCAGTTCCAAGAGCAGGTGCCGCTGCTTCGCGTTCCAGTTCGCGGCACGATGCCGCAACTTCACCCCATTGGTCACACGTCCCAGCAGCCAACGCCTCTCCCTGCTGTGGATCAGAGGGGCTGGGTTAGACCGCCCACAATCACATCTGACGCCAGCACATCATCACAAAGTTCACTGATCACCCCACAGCGGCAACAGAATCCCTCTTGCGACGACGATTCTTGTGCCCCCCACCCCCACCCCCCCCCCCCCCCCCCGCGGAGCTGCGATTCTCGTGCCTCCCCTTTATACGACACCAACACTCACATCAACAGACGGCAACCACCGTTCCACCTGCTCGACATAAATGATAACAGAACTCTCATGCCCCCGGGGGTGCACGAATAGTCCACCCCGCGGGGCCCGGTCGTTTTGACCCCCTCAGAACCCAAAGTGTTTAAGTTAGTTTCAGCACCACTGCCCCCCGCGGGAAGGAAGCGTGGCAGCGCGGCCCCCCCTTGCCAACGGAGGGGAGCGCTCTCGAGGGCCTCCGCAAACGGACCCCGGCAGCCCCCTTGCCCTCGCCAATCCAGTCGCTGCCCATCCTGAGTCCTTTGGCCGAGAGACTGCTCAAGATGGCGCAGATGAGCGCTGCCACGGCAACAGACAGGATGCAGCACGAGTTGACGCCGGCGGTTATGACTTCGTCTCCTGTGGGTGTGGCCGATGAAGCACCTGTGTTGTCACTGGGAATGACCTTTGACCTCACCCACTAGTGGACTGTGCCCGTTGTGGTGGGTGGGGGCGTCAACGTAGAGGATAGCTTAAATCGCATAGAACACCGTGTATTGGTACAATGGTGGTCTTAAATGTTGTATGTGCGACTGTCATATATGACATAATTCTTCTCACACCCTCTGGACATGGGATTGCACACAACCCAACACACACACACACACACACACACACACACACACACACACACACACACACACATACTCACCTTAAACTGGATCACATGACCAGCCTACATGTTACTACGAATGTCACGACGTAGAAGAATTTGCGTGCTAGCTGGGAAACCGTACAGCTTGATTTATAAGGCAATGATCTCCCTAGTACTTCCCATGAAGGTGCGTGGCGCACATGGTGGGACCAGGAAAAGTGATGCAAACCTATATTCCTCAGTATACACAATAAATAATTACATATTTTTAGCTGTTGTATTTCCACATCTCTATAGACCTCTTCTGCTTTATTTCAGGTATCAGTGTGCTGCCTGTTTCATTTTCGAAGTCTTGTAATTATTAATTCAATCTCAATGACCTTATCGTGCTTTTGTTTTTATTCTACATGAACAATACCGTCCACAATGGCAATTGAATTGGAAGATAGGGTCTGCGAACGAGTTACGTACTACGTGTCTTAATTGGCTATTGAACGAGAGGAAGACGGTGACCGGTAAGTCAAGTCAATATATTTGTATGCCTATGTAGATGTTGATTTGGTAAAAGGACTAAGAATATTTAAGAGTAAGAGCGAATATGCCCTCGCTTTTTGAATGCTCTCATGGTCACAGTTGTGAATCTAGAAAAATGATGGATGGAGAGAGACATTTGTTTTAATTTGGAGAGGCCGTGGAACGGGGCCGGGGGCGGGAGAAATCGATGGTACACCCATTTGGACACGCAAGGAAGTAAGGAGAACCTCTATTTGGATTCCCCGCGATGTAACAGGAACAGAACTGGTATAGATTTCACGGCACGCTTAGGTTGAGCGCGCCTTACCGATGGGGTTAAATCTAATTTATGTATACACAGCCAAATTGCAATTCCTGACTCAAAATGTATACAATATGATCCAAATATCATATCAATATGATACAAAGTATCATATCAATATGTACCAAAGTATGTAGAGTAACAATCTGTCGCAAATTGTTCGTACTTCCTGTAGTGGATTTTTGTATCAATATGTTACATAATGACTTACATATTCCTATCAGAGATAGGAGTTCCTCATAAGCCATTGTTTATATAGCTATTCGCATAGTACAATTTTTCTAATGAGGTAATGTTTATGTTGTTATCTATATATATGAAGTGAATAGATTTTCTAATTAGAGTGCGCAATAAACATTGTAACAATACAGATAATTTTGCCAATCATGCTTGAACAACAGTTTGGATTGAATTGAGACCTCTTCTCTTTCAACGTTGTCCACTGCTGTGTGGTCTCCAGAAATGCACACGAATCACTGCATTCGTGACACTACACGTCTGACATTGCTGCTTGGAGTACAGAAGATTGTTCGGCTGAGTTCAAGAAGAGGGCAGTCATGCAGTCATATGAATTCTTAACGGCCTGCCCATCTGCAGTCTCAAGTTTTTGAAAGCCTTGAACAAGGCAGTGAACACTGCCATCATTACGCTTGAATGTAGCTAGCAAGATACCATACTGCATCTGAATTTGAGTGAAAGTGTATGTTGGAAAAGTCTCTTCAAGTCTTACCTCAAACTGTGATGTGACAGCTTCTATGAAGTCCCCCAGAATTCACAAGTTTGCGTTCCTGTGACATAACTGCACCACATCCTGTGACACGCTCTGTTAGCGTAACGGATCGCAGGACAAGATTATAGTGTATGCCACACTGCAACAAAAAGTCTAGCGTGGTATTTTGCCTTCCAACAGAAACAAGACGCAAGGTGGACAAAGTTCTTAAACACCTTGACACCTAAGTTGGAATATATAAATATATATATAAATATGGCTATCCAAGTCAAGTACTTGCTGTTTACCTTTCGAGGCGCTCCTTGTTGGTAAATTGCTCTGTGCTCATATATTTCCTGCATAGAAGTGCCACATAGCAAGTGTTGCACAAGTGGCATTGAGTAGACATGTTTTAGGTCAATGCCACACCTACATTTAGAAATATTCAATGTGGAATTAAAGAGTTTAAATTCACTGTGTACCTTTCATTTGCACCCACACCATTAGAACAGATGTAGCGCAGGTGTTGCAATGTGGAAAACCGTTGAACTATGTCCTTACTAGGAGCCAATCTGTTGCCAAATATGTTGTGTGTCCGAACATTGGCATTTAACGACTCAAATCTGTGAAAAGATTTATCTAAACAGATTTCATGACACCTTCAATATACCTTTCTGCACTGAAAGCTGAAGATGGACCAAACTGAACCATGCAATCCACAAGGTGGAGAAGAAGGGGTGTTTTTTGCTTATCTAGTAGAGTTGGCATGTGACGCTTGGCTGAATCAACAAATGCATGACAAACATTCCTGCATGAATCAGCAGATGAAGCTTTAAAGATGTCGCAATAGGCGATCTGAAACACCTGCATTGAAAATTTGCAAAGCTCAATTTATACACATCACAAGGATTTTAACCTTCGTAAATGCAAGCAGTACTTCAGAGTCTCTATCATTCAAATATGGACCCAGTATAAATAAACACATCTGGGCCCATCCTTTGAAGTCACGACCTACAAAGGATTGATAGTACTAGCATACATTGCCATACATCTTAGTATTAAACCCAGATGTGTTGAATGCCCTTATTCTGGCAAGGATCTCTCTCTTCTGCTGTGCTGATAACTTTGGCATTAGTATTTTCAGAATGTGCTTGCACGTCCCCAACAATAATGTGTGCAAATCTTCCACAGGTGTGCTTCTGTATAGAAAAATACAAGTACACACCTATACTAATTAAGTTTCCTTACTCGTAGAGGTCAGCAGGCATGGTAAGAAGTGGATTATCATCCTCCCTTAATCCAATAGCTTCTCTTTGTTCCACTCTCTCACTTTCAGTATGTTGTGCAAGGATACCTGTTATCTGTTGTAATGCAATAGCCTTTGTACGCTTGACACAAACCATATCAGGACTTTCTGTCCTGCTAGTCTGAGATAAAATTTATGAGTTTAATTTATTACACATTCAATGCACACACAGGTACACTGTACTCACCATACAAATACAGCAAGACTTTATTGCCGTACTCCCAAGGTGGTTCAAAAGTTCAGAAGCTCGTGGATTGTCACAGACAATACACAGTAAAGGAGCTAGCACCAAGACCATCTCCTGGTACAACGCATCAAACACAAATGTTCCTTCGGTTTCTAACATTGTCAATTCTTGTGCAATTGGTCCTCCTAGATCAATGGGGGATACTTTGTCAGAGCAGCACACAAAATGGATGTTATCGCGTCGGGTATTATGAGAACATCCAAGCCCAGCCATAGAAAGGTCAAATTTATGCCACTTCTTTGACTTGTTACCACTGGTGTCATCGTTAAAATGAATAAGTGGTATGTTTAGAATTCTTTTTCCAGCTGCCTTGACTTTTAGTGGATGTTGAGAAAAGTAAGCCGCTGTTTCCTTTTTAAAGGGACACAGATACATTACTTATACTTGAACACAATACAAGAAAGCATACGTCAAGATCCATTCTAACAAAGCCTGAATCTGTAGATGCCATTCGAACAATTTGGCATGGAGGAGTAGCTAAACAAATAATATCAGGAAGTGTAACAACTGCCTTTTCATGCAATATTGCACTGTCTAGGGCCATATGTGTAACTGTAGTTGTGGACACCATTTGCTGGAAATGTTCAACATTGAGAAGTGGTTCAATTTCAGTGAGCACATCCTTGCAATTCCCCTACAGAATGTATTTATTCTATTTACTCATATTATTAAACCATACATTTCCTAACCTTATAAAAGAATTTTGTCACAACACCAGTGGCAATTCCAAGTATAGGATGAAAATAACTCACACAATCTCTTATTAATATTGAGGTTCCATCAAGCAGTTTAACCATTGGTGAAAGGAAACGTGGATTGTTACACCAAGCTTGTGCATGGTATATCTCCTACAACGTGAAATTTAAATAACTCATGCACAACAGCAGTAAGTATTAATGGCTTACGTGAATGAGTTCTGGCCACACACTGGATACCTGAACAGATTTGTAGAAACATCCAAACGACCTAGGCATTGACGTATTATAGATGTCAATGAAATTGAGTAAAAAGGTATTCCTTCGGCAGTAGCATGCTGGAACAAATGAAAGCATGTAATTTTTAAATATTTATCTCCATGTATTTGTACCCGCATAGGTGGTTCCATGTTTAGTAGTTTGAAAGCTTTAACACTGGCAAGACTGGGAACTGTCATGTCAAGTTGCTTAAGAATAAACCACACAAATGTGAGGGTTTTTTCACCCTATGTACACAGATATGAATAAAAAAACACTTTTAAAAATGTATCCACACCATTGGATGTGGAAAATTCACTAAGATAAAGAGTAATGCAATTAGCTTTGATGGAAATGGGCTGTAGCTACCAACATTTTCTCTATCAAGATCCTCAAAACGCTCCTCCAGACTGAAAGCACCATCATCATCATGGTCACCACCATCACCACCATCATCCACACTGTCATCACCATCACCATCATCCATATGTAAAACGTCTTCATGATCATCAGAGAATTCAGCACAAACGTCATCACTCTGTATGCTGTCAGTGACAAGGTCATCGTCAGGAAACTATCAAATAGGTAGATATAAGGTGACACAAATGTACAGAGAAAATAGGCCTACCTCATGACTTTGTTCTGCATCAGATGTACAAGTAGATTGCCAAAAGCCCGACTCTTCTACTCTTCGTTGATGAGAGATACTTTCAAGATGCTTTTTATACTTCGATGGGTACGAGAAACTCAAGGCGTAAGGTTCACAACGAAAACCTAAATGAGTGATCAAAGTAAACATAAGTAAGTTAAGTTTTGCTTCGATCACCACACCATACACATGTTACCGCCCGACCCGTGGCCAGCGGTGCATGTTTTGCCATCCTTTACGGGAGCAATTGAATGCCTTCCCTTAGTCCTTAAGCCAGTTTATCTACTCTTAGTGATTGCCACGAATGCAAATACTTACGCTTTGACATATTGGTGTGCTTGGCTCCAAATAAAATTTGAATTAATTAAATGTGCCACGTGTCGCATTGGAATTCAATATGTCCAACCGTTGTAACATCCAGAGGCTCCAAATGATGCTCCTCGTGGAAGTACTTCAGAATCATCAAGGATGACATTGCCAAGGAATCCTCCAGCTCCAGCAGTTCCCCTCCACATCAATTGCAAGGGTCTCTCGACAGGATTATGGCAACAATGAATGCCATTCAAGCAGAGCAAAAGCGGCAGTTAGACACACTTGAAGAATTTTTGCAATCATCTTATTCAATTGAAAAAGGTGGATACAAGGTAAACATTGTTGTGCAACATGATTGAAGAACCAAGGCATACTATATGTTTTTCACAGAACGACTTGCTCCAAGAAACGGGTGCACTATTTTGCCAGGCTGCCCAAACACAAAAGCATACTCGTGAGTGCATGTACACTCTGTATGCACACCCTCGAGCTACCAAACCACCCGTACCTCACAGAATATTGTACACAAGGTGCTGAGGGGACAAATAAGCAAGAGGTATAAAATGAATGCAGCTGTGGCGTTTGTGAAAACCAGATTGGGTGAGCTGCGTGCTGAAGAACGAGGACGAGTATGTTTTTTGGCTGTGTATTAATGCAAATAATGTATATATAATCATCAACAAGGTTTTTGGAGTAGCACTATGCCAGTTTTATACTAATCTGAAGTGTGAAGCTTTTGCTGAAATTTTTTTACCAGTATTAAAGGTGAACAGGGATGTGATTACCAGTTTCCCTTCGCATGTTGCCATTTTCGTAAGTTTTGCTGTTTGAGTGCATATTTTACCATGTGTAGGGCATACATAATCTCTCCTAAATGCAGTGTAAATACTGTCGAACTGTTCTGACTAGCACGCACAATACATACAAGGGCTTCCAGCAGTGGCTCAATATGAACTATACCACTGGAAAGCCTAGCAATGAAGAACTAGCAGCAGCCCTGCAGGAAGAAGATTCCTTTGTTGGCCCTGCTGAGTACTCATCCCTATCACCTGACACCACTTCCAGAAGATGTACATGGTGACCCTTATTCATCTTAGCCTTACTGTCGACAGTGTTCACACCATCGGTCTTAACTTCATCATTTATCATCCCATATCTCAGCTGCAACTTTTGTATCTTATATATAGTCTGTATTCCATAATATTTTATACATCGAGTATCTTTGCACCGCCTCTCCCTCTCCTCCTGTGCGGGCACAGGATGAAGAGGGGAGGGGAAATTTTACGATTGGAATGCCCCACCCCATACATTATAAATTCTTTCATGCACGTACAATGCGGGACCTGGAGCAGAAGAGACGCCTACTTATTTGTAGATTCGTCATGCGCTTCGTGATAAATAATTGAATAATGTATGGTGAAGCCCCTAGATAGTGCATTATTACAAATAAGAATATTACTCATAACTGTTACAGCATGTATTCAATATGTTAGAAGTATGTCAATCATTCTGCTACGGATTGTTGAGTATATGAACCATAATGTAGCTTCAGTCTTTGTCACATTGTCAGAAGAATCTGTATCAGATTGTGGCTGCCTATCATATCTGAGACAAATTGACTATCAATCTGATGCATATTGATATATATATCATTCCTGCTACAGATTGTAACAATTTGGCTGTGTACGCATGTGCCTTTTGAAGCGAGTTTGTTACAAAAGGTGTTCGTATCATAGTGGGAGGTATCATTATGCGCAACATAATGATATTTGTAATTAACGGCTGATGTTATCCTTATACGTATACAGCTCACCATAGAAAGATGAGCACAGCTGAACGGACGCACGAGTGTTCTGAATGTGGAAAAGCATTTGGTCATAAGGGAAATCTGAACATGCACATGGTTGTCCATACACAAGAGAAGAACTATCAGTGTTCTGAATGTGAGAAGGCATTTGGTCGTAAGGGAGATCTGAAGAGGCACATGGTTGTCCATTCAAAAGAAAAGAACTATCAGTGTTCAGAATGTGGGAAGGCATTTGGTCTTAAGGGACATCTGAATGCACACATAAGGGTTGTCCATACACAAGAGAAGAACTATCAGTGTTCTGAATGTGGAAAGGCATTTGGTCATAAGGGACATCTGAAGAGGCACATGGTTGTCCATACACAAGAGAAGAACTATCAGTGTTCTGAATGTGGGAAGGCATTTGGTCATAATGGAGATCTGAAGAGGCACATGGTTGTCCATACACAAGAGAAGAACTACCGGTGTTCTGAATGTGGGAAGGAATTTGGCCAAAAGGGAACTCTGACGAGTCACATGGTTGTCCACACAGGAGCCAGAAGATTCAAGTGTACTATTTGCAACAAGCAGTATTCCTACAGAGAAAGTCTCACATACCATATGATGGTCCACAGCAATGATCGACCTTACAAGTGTTTCTGCAGGCAATCATTCAGGTCCATTTCTGCTATGAAAGAACATGGCAGAAAACACCTTGGTGAGAAGTTAAGATGTCCCTCTGAAGGATGTGACAAGATATATGGGACCAAGAGAGGTTTAAAACGTCATCTCCAGCGCTGCTCCTACTCCCAAGATCCAACCACAATGACCAATACTTATACATTCACAAACAATTGTGTACACATAATTAGCTTAACGAGAAATGAAATGTAATTGCAGTACACTGTCAGTGTGATCAAATTTGTGATTCATTAATTTAAAACATTGGTGAGGGTGGAGTATGTGATTGGTGAGGGTGAGTGGGATTGGAGAGAGTAAGGCACAGATATGTGCAGCATGAGAGTATGGGAAGGTGATGGTTAATGCAGAGTTGTAGGTGAGTGTTGAAGACGAGGAAAGGTAAATGTTAATGACGGTTGTATGTCATAGCGGTTTTGTGTGCACACACCATCCCCTTGATTCCCTTCACTGTCCCCCCCCCCCCCCCCCCCCCCCAACCACCTATCTACCCTTCAAGCATGACTCTCTGCTGGCTGATAATGGGGAGGACCGTATGACGGAGACTGATCGAAGCAGGTTGCCCTCAAGTCTTTCCACGCCGCATGGCTGGAAGCAACTACAGGGGGGAACGTGCTACCTACACCTGGTCCCAGGTAGGTAGGTGTGTGTGGGTATGGGTGTGTGGTTATGTGTGCATGTGTGTGTGGCTATGTATTTACTGTGCATATGTGGAGAAGTGTATGGGTGTGGAGAAGAGTGGGGGTGAGTGTGTGGGTATGGAGAAGTGTGGGTGTGGTGTGGGGGGAGTGTGTGGGTGTGTGGTTATGTGTGTGGGTATGTATTTACTGCACATATGTGGAGAAGTGGGGGTGAGTGTGTGGGTGTGGAGAAGTGTCGGGGTGAGTACATGTGGTATGTACCTGTTCCCCCTTTGTTCTATTTAGAGCACCTCTTCAACAGTTTACCAAGAGCACCCACAACCCAGGTCCCCAGACCACCACCAGCATGTACTTTCGGCGCTCCCAAAGCGCTTTACCTCAGCAGAACGACCACCATCACCATCCCCACCTGACTTACCCCTCTCAACCACCCCAGCATGCCCCCTATCCCTCCCCCTCCTCTTCCTCACCACCCAACCCCTTCCCCTCCCAGGGGGAACACACTTCCTCCCCTGTTGTCATTTGCCTCAACTCGGACGACGATGATGATGAAAGCAGGCAAGGTAGCTCCGCCTACCTGACCACGTACCCTCCAGACCTTGGCTCCTCCTACCTAACCACGCCCCCTCCAGACCTTGGCTTCACAGGCACAGCCTCCACCGCTCACCCATTGGTGGATGTCCAAGAGCAACAGCCACACCCCACACCACGGGATGGGGGTTACCCTGATGACACTGAGCGGTTTTCCCTCGAGTGGCTCAGTGACCCGGACCCCCTGCCCCCTGACAGCGCCCGCGGACTGCTAACCCCACCCTCTGCTACTCTCTCGGCCCCTTCACTAATGGGTGGGGCCAGTGCCCCCTACGGGTACAACCAGCTGAGTCACTTCCAGTCGCCCCAGATGCCTCAACCCCAGGGGGGCAGTCAGCAGGTTGCCCAAGTCCGGTTCCGAGTTCCCGAGTACCAGCACTTCCGCTTCCAGAATCCACAACCCCAGTTCCAGGAGCAGGTGCCGCTGCTTCGCGTTCCGGTTCCCGGCACGTTGCCGCAACTTCACCCCATTGGTCACACGTCCCAGCAGCCAACGCCTCTCCCTGCTGTGGATCAAACGGGCTGGGTTAGACCGCCCACTGTCACATCTGGCACCAGCACATCGTCACAAAGTCCACTGATCACCCCACAGCGGCAACAGAATCCCTCTTGTGACGACGATTCTCGTGCCCCCTACCTCCCCCCGCGAAGCTGCGATTCTCGTGCCCCCCATTTATACGACACCAACACTCACATCAACAGACGGCAACCACCGTTCCACCTGCTGGACATCAATGATAACAGAACTCTCATGCCCCCGGTGGTGCACGAACAGTCCACCCCGCGGGGCCCGGTCGTTTCGACCCCCTCAGAACCCAAAGTGTTAAAATCGGTTTCAGCGCCACTGCCCCCCGCGGGGAGGAGGCGTGGCAGTGCGGCCCCCCCCTCGCCAACGGAGGGGAGCGCTCTTGAGGGCCTCCGCAAACGGACCCCCGGCAGCCCCCTTGCCCTCGCCAATCCAGTCGCTGCCCATCCTGAGTCCATTGGCCGAGCGGCTGCTTAAGATGGCGCAGATGAGCGCTGCCACGGCAACGGACAGGATGCAACACGAGTTGACGCCGGCAGTTACGACTTCGTCTCCTGTGGGTGTGCCTGATGAAGCACCTGTGTTGTCACTGGATCAGGTGGGAATGACCTTTGACTTCACCCACTAGTGGACTGTACGCCCATTGTGGTGGATGGGGACGAGGCGTTGCGTCGCTGATCGCTACATGCCACTCCCACGTAACTCCGCCCCCTTCTAAAACAACAGTGACGGCAGGGTGCCCTACTCCAACGAGAAGTGGGTCAGGAACATCAGCTACTACCGTACGTTAGGGAACCTCATCTGAAAAAAAAAAACGTCTCTCCTGCTGACTGTCGGGTGTGCTTCTTTTAGGGATAGATGGGAGCACCGCTAGTGTTGAGAGGGACCGGCTGATTAATAAGTTCAACTCACCTGCAAATAAGCAGTGTTGGCTTTTCCTACTCTCCACCAGGTTGTTTGATTGAATGGTTGGCATGTGTCTGTGAGCGTGTGTGTGTTTATGTGCATGTGTGTGTATGTGTATGTGTCTGTGAATGTGTGTATGTGCGTGTGAGCGTGTGTGTGTGTGTTTCTGAGTGTGTGTGTATACAGTATGCATGTGTGAGCATGTGTATGTGTGTATGTGTGTATACATGTATGTGCATGTAAGCGTGTGTGTATCTATGTGTGTCTGAGTGTGTGTGTGTGTATGTGCATGTGTGAGTGTGTGTATGTGTGTCTGTGAGCATGTATGTGTGTGTATGTGTTGCGTCATCACATGTTCTGTTAGTGTGTCTTGATTTGTGTGCCCACTAAGTACAGTAGCAGCCCTGCCGTTCATTTTTGTACCTCTCTCCTCCCTCTCCTCCCCTCTCCTCCCTCTCCTCCCTCTCCTCCCCTCTCCTCCCTCTCCTCCCCTCTCCTCCCCTCTCCTTCCTCTCCTCCCCTCTCCTCCCCTCTCCTCCCTCTCCTCCCCTCTCCTCCCTCTCCTCCCCTCTCTTCCCTCTCCTCCCTCTCCTCCCTCTCCTCCCCTCTCTTCCCTCTCCTTCCTCTCCTCCCCTCTCCTCCCCTCTCCTCCCTCTCCTCCCCTCTCTTCCCTCTCCTCCCTCTCCTCCCTCTCCTCCCCTCTCTTCCCTCTCCTCCCTCTCCTCCCTCTCCTCCTCCCTCTTCTCCCCTCTCTCTCACCTCCCCTCTCCTCCCCTTAGAGCTGGCTGTTTGGGTATTAACCTTATAGGAGCAAATCGTATTGTTGTGATGGATGTGTCTTGGAACCCCTGCTATGATGCCCAGGCCGTGTGCAGGTGGGTTGGCCGCTGTCATACATGTGAGGGTCGTGTGCCTTTGACTGTTTGAGAAAAGTTTCCACCTCTCACTCCCCACTCCTTTCCCGATCCCTTCCTCCGTCCCCTCTCCCTCTCACTTCCTCCCACCCTCCCTCCTTCCCCTCCTTCCCTCCTCCCTCTCACCCACTTTGGCAGGGTGTATCGCTACGGGCAGGTGAAGCCATGTCACATCTACCGGCTGGTGTGTGACGGTACCATGGAGAGAAAGATATACGACAGACAGATATCCAAGCAGGGCATGTCAGGTGGGTGGGGCATGTGAGGTGGGTAGTACTATAAGGGGGCATGTAAGTACTATAAGGGGGCATGGTAGTACTGGCTATATAGGGGGTCATGCCAGGGGGTAGTACTGGCTATATACATGTACGGGGGCATGTCAGGGGGGGTAGTACTGGCTATATAGGGGGTCATGTCAGGGGGGGGGGTAGTACTGGCTATGTATGGAGTGGCATGTCATAGTGTGCTGGTCTACAGATCGTGTAGTGGATGAGCTGCAGCCGGAGAGACACTTCACCAGTACTGACATCGTGACCTTGTTGGCCCCGTTTGTGAGTGCCCCCCCATGCACGCCCAGTTTCACCACACAACACCAAAACCCTTCCCCTCCCAAACAGACCAACCTTCCTCCTCCTTGTGATCTTTCCATGGGGGCCAACAACTATCACTTTGACCCCCTGTTGGTAACCGTTTGTGCAAAATTTGGGACCCTGTTATCAAAGGTAAGTGGGTCCTATGGCCTGGGGACGATCCTAAAAGTACTTTGTAGTCATGTTGAGTAGTCCTCTTCCCTCTCTACCTTGTTACCTTGTTCCCCCTTTTTCCCTCTCTCCCTTGTTACCTTGTTCCCCCTTTTTCTCTCTCTCCCTTGTTACCTTGTTCCCCCTTTTTCCCTCTCTCCCTTGTTACCTTGTTCCCCCTTTTTCCCTCTCTCCCTTGTTACCTTGTTCCCCCTTTTTCCCTCTCTCCCTTGTCACCTTGTTCCCCCTTTTTCCCTCTCTCCCTTGTTACCTTGTTCCCCCTTTTTCCCTCTCTCCCTTGTTACCTTGTTCCCCCTTTTTCCCTCTCTCCCTTGTTACCTTGTTCCCCCCTTTTTCCCTCTCTCCCTTGTCACCTTGTTCCCCCTTTTTCCCTCTCTCCCTTGTTACCTTGTTCCCCCTTTTTCCCTCTCTCCCTTGTTACCTTGTTCCCCCTTTTTCCCTCTCTCCCTTGTTACCTTGTTCCCCCTTTTTCCCTCTCTCCCTTGTCACCTTGTTCCCCCTTCTTTATGCATTCCACGTTTCCTCCTCCCCATTCTCGTGTTAACCACCATTTAAAATGTCTCATTTATCATCACGTTGTGTGCTCACACACACACACACCATCCCCTTGATTCCCCTCACTGTACCCCTCTACCCCTCCACCACCTAGCTACCCTTCAAGCATGACTCTCTGTTGGCTGACAGTGTGGAGGACCGTATGACGGAAACAGAGAAGCAGGTTGCCCTCAAGTCTTTCCACGCCGACTGGCAGGCACGCCGCATGGCTGGAAGCAACTACAGGGGGAACGTGCTACCTACACCTGGTCCCAGGTAGGTAGGTGTGTGGAGGGGGGGAGTGTGTGGGTGTGTGTGTGTGGCTATGTATTTACTGCGCATATGTGGAGAAGTGTGGGGGTGGGTGTGTGGGTGTGGAGAAGTGTGGGTACATGTACATGTAGTATGTACCTGTACCCTCTTTGTTCTATTTAGAGCACTTCTTCAACAGTTTACCAAGAGCACCCACAATCCAGGTCCCCAGACCACCACCAGCATGTACTTTCGGCGCACCCAAAGCGCTTTACCTCAGCAGAACGACCACCATCACCATCCCCACCAGACTTACCCCTCTCAACCACCCCAACATGCCCCCTATCCCTCCCCCTCCTCTTCCTCACCACCCAACCCCTTCCCCTCCCTGGGGGAACACACTTCCTCCCCTGTTGTCATTTGCATCGACTCGGAGGACGATGATGATGATAGCAGACAAGGTAGCTCCGCCTACCTGACTACATACCCTCCAGACCTTGGCTCCTCCTACCTAACCACGCCCCCTCCAGACCTTGGCTTCACAGGCACAGCCTCCACCGCTCACCCATTGGTGGATGTCCAAGAGCAACAGCCACACCCCACACCACGGGATGGGGGTTACCCTGACGACACAGAGCGGTTGTCCCTCGAGTGGCTCAGTGACCCGGACACCCTGCCCCCTGACAGCGCCCACGGACTGCTAACCCCACCCTCTGCAACTCTCTCGGCCCCTTCACTAATGGGTGGGGCCAGTGCCCCCTACGGGTACAACCAGCTGAGTCACTTCCAGTCGCCCCAGATGCCTCAACCCCAGGGCGGCAGTCAGCAGGTTGCCCAAGTCCGGTTCCGAGTTCCCGAGTACCAGCATGTTCGCTTCCAGAATCCCCAACCCCAGTTCCAGGAGCAGGTGCCACTGCTTCGCGTTCCGGTTCCCGGCACGATGCCGCAGCTTCACCCCATTGGTCACACGTCCCAGCAGCCGACGCCTCTCCCTGCTGTGGATCAAAGAGGCTGGATTAGACCGCCCACTATCACATCTGGCACCAGTACATCGTCACAAGGTTCACTGATCCCACAGCGGCAACGGAATCCCTCTTGCGACGACGATTCTCGTGCCCCCTACCTCCCCCCGCGAAGCTGCGATTCTCGTGCCCCCCCTTTGTATGACACCAACACCCACATCAACAGACGGCAACCACCATTCCACCTGCTCGACATAAATGATAACAGAACTCTCATGCCCTCGGGAGTGCACGAACAGTCCACCCCGCGGGGCCCGGTCGTTTCGACCCCCTCAGAACCCAAAGTGTTAAAATCGGTTTCAGCGCCACTGCCCCCCGCGGGGAGGAGGCGTGGCAGCGCGGCCCCACCTCGCCAACGGAGGGGAGCGCTCTCGAGGGCCTCCGCAAACGGACCCCCGGCAGCCGCCTTGCCCTCGCCAATCCAGTCGCTGCCCATCCTGAGTCCATTGGCCGAGCGGCTGCTTAAGATGGCACAGATGAGCGCTGCCACGGCAACGGACAGGATGCAACACGAGTTGACGCCGGCGGTTACAACTTCGTCTCCTGTGGGTGTGGCTGATGAAGCACCTGTGTTGTCACTGGATCAGGTGGGAATGACCTTTGACCTCACCCACTAGTGGACTGTACACCCGTTGCGGAGGCTGGGGACGAGGCGTTGCGTCAACGGGAGTGGATCGCTTCAATCCGCATAGAACTTTTAATGTGGTCACCGTGTATTGGGACAATGGTGGTCTTAATGTTGTATGTGCGACTGTCATATATGACATAATACTTCTCACACCCTCTGGACATGGAAATTGCACACAACCCAACACACACACTCACCTTACGCTTGATCACATGACCAGCCTACATGTTACTACGTGTGTCACATGATGTCACGACGTAGAGGAATTTGCGTGCTAGCTGGGAAACCATACGGCTTGATTTACTGGTATATGGCAATGATCTCCCTAGTACTTCCTATGAAGGTGCGTGGCGCACGTGGTGGGACCGGGAAAGTGATGCAGACCTATATTCCTCAGTATATACAATTTTAGAACAGGAATGTGCTAAAAATAATTACATATTATTAGCCGCCTGTTTCGTTTTCCAAGTCTTGTAATTATTTAGTCAATGACCTTATTCCGTGCTTTTGTTTTTATAACCATCGGGGAATTTTCCAGTGCAGAGCTAGTCCATGGCAATTGAACGATGGGGTCTGCGAACGAGTTAAGTACCACGTGTCTAAATTGGCTATTGAACGAGAGAGGAAGACTGGTGAGTCAAGTCAATTGTTTAGTATGCCTATGTAGATGTTAATTTGGTAAAAATATTTAAAAGAGTACGAGCGAATATGAAGATCGAAAATCGCCGCTTGTTCGTACCGTGGCTCCGTTCACCCTCGCCTTTGAATGCTCTCATGGTCACAGTTGTGAATCTAGAAATAAGATGGACGGAGAGAGACATTTGTTTTAATTTGGAGAGGCTGTGGAACGGGGCCGGGGGGCGTGAGGAATCGATGGTGCACCCATTTGGACTTGCAAGGAAGTATGGAGAGCCTCTATTTGATTACGATTGGATTCCCCGCGACGTAGCAGGAACAGAACTGGTATAGGTTTCACGGCACGCTGAGGTTGAGCGCGCCCATAGATATTAGAGTAGAAGGATTGGAAACGGAGCACGTGAGCCATAGAGCCCTGTACATTGCAAAGCGCGGACTCCGCGATGCTGCTAATTAGATGCATTGACGCCTCGCCCCTCTTGAGGAGAAAGTAAGTTGAGAGCTTAGTAAAATCTGACTGAAGAAAACGATAGCACAAAATGCGTACATTCGGGCAAACTTGTCGCCATGTTTATAGCCCTTTTAGAACCCGAGATACAGCATTTGGCGGGCTTACAGCTTTTTTAACAACTAACCGATACAACTCCCCTTTATTTATAAATAAGTAGCATGACCAGATGCAGCACAAAGTTTTACGTACGGTGAGGTGTGTTGGAGGCGTTTAGGTTGGAGGGTTTTAGAGAAACTCCACATTTTACGTTTTTGACATCGCCATGAACTAACCGATGAAACTACCCAGGCAAAACTTTTATCTCATATCCAGTACTTGTTTCAGATAGCTACATCAATTCTACATACGGTTGTACCATTTGCTACGTAACTATGCTCTGCTTTTGTCGTAAAAAAAAAAAAAGCGGGTGATCCATTTTTCTGTTGTATAAATGGCCTAACATCTGGACCATAGATTATTTAGACATCAGGACCGCCTTCATGTTTTCCAAAGCCCTCCGAGGCCTTCACTGGTCTTTTAGGCGTCTTTAACGTTTTGTCATGGGGTTGGCCATCGATGTCATAGTCAAGAAGCTGGATTCCAGGAATGAAGCCGATCGCTGTAACGTCTACTTTACTGGACTGGGTCATGCAGTTACATTTTTATTTGCGTGCTTTTTTCCTTTTATGCTCGTGATGTCCAGCAACACCTTTTTTTTGTTTGCATGGAGAAATTCTGAGGGCTCTTTGTAAGGTTTGGGTAGGTGTGATTGGCATGTGTCGTTGACTACTACTACTACATCGTTCACAAGCTCGTGCTCTGATCTTTTTAGTTCTGAAAGATATGAAGGGCTAGCGCATTTGGTAACTAAGTTTTGGTTAGGCTCCGTTGTCATCGGTTCCAGAAGCTCTTGCCTTCATTTCAAATATGGTAAGCGGTCTGAGTACGAGGAGCATCGAGGAGTCGACGCGTGAAGCAGTGTTAATTGGGTCCGTTTCCAATCATTCTACTCTAATATCTATGGCGCGCCTTACCGATGGGGTTATATCTAATTTATGTATACGCGCTGTATCGTCTGTGACAATGGGTTTCGTAATTAGATTAAATAAACTGAATTACGCTATAATGGCGTACAATAAGCTCATTAAAAAAACAACATCTAAAGGAGGCAGTTTATGCGTAACCTGTTACAGTAATGCAAAATCCTTTTGATGCTAGCTATAAAGCAACCACTTATTATTCCAATACTGTGTATGCGCAAAGAAAAGTAGTCTCGTACCCAGACCCACATCGCAGCTGCGGATGGAATACATCACCGCCTACGCGAGTAGTGGGTCTGGTGTCCTCCTGTACAAATTTCTGTCCAGTTGCGCCGGAATGTTGTAGCGACCAATCAGATTTGAGGTATGCGCTAATTGCATATTCTAGTTATCAATCGAAGTTATCGGTTATGGCGGCAAGGCTAGAGATAGATGATGTATAGGTAATACGCGCGATTCAGTCGGGCAGGTGAACGTATGGGGTATGCCAAAGTTAAGGACGAACAGTTCCGAGTCATCGAAGACGTGGTCCGTAGTTGGGACACGTTCGTAAGCTTACCAACAGGTTACGGCGTTCTGATCTGCCATGGGTATTTATTTGACGAGCTATCGGTTCTAGAGGTACGAAGCAAGCCACTCACAATCGCGCCAAAAAGGCAAAGAGCGAGAAACGATGTCACAGCCGATCCTCATCTTAGGAGAGAAGCAAGCTCGTCGTCTGAGTCCAGCGACTCCGACGCATGCAAGAAGAAGTTCAAGCGGCGCGAGAGGACCCACCACTCCAGGTCGCGGGAGAGCAGCTTCCTCAACGCCCCCTTCTGCCTTCACTACCATGTCCCTACCCCTCGAGGCACGAAGTCAAGAGGGGTAAGCATGCCCACTTTGATAAACTTACCTCTCCCATAGACGATCCTTCCTCACTCCCCGTTTGACTGAGATACCCAGTAAAAAGGTTGATGGAGTGCTTGATTCCTTGGCAGAGTGGTCAGGTTAAATTTGTGACAGAAGGCGTAGTACATCCTGATCCCTGCCCTGTAGTTGGTGGACGTTGAAGGGGCCACAGCTCTGTGGAGGAGGTGTCTCAGGCGACCTTCTAGAGCTCTGCCAGCTCTTGTGAGGCACTAGTGTGGGCAGTTGCCTCCGAACCAGGCCCCATCCAAGTAGGCCTCATAACCACAGGTGCCAGAGGCATCCGTGTACAACTGGATTGGACTCTGCATTCTTCCAATCTGGGGAGATGAATATGCCATTCCAAGATGGTAGGAAGCTGTTCCACCATCATATGTCAGCTCTGGCTTCAGAATTAAGATGGATATGGTGGTGGAGCCTCCTCAAAATCAGCATTCAGAATGGTTCCAATCCAGGCCTCTGAATGGGAACTCCATTCAGAGGCCTGGATTGGAACAATTCTGAACTCCATTCAGAGGCCTGGATTGGAACCATTCTGAATGCAGATTTTAGGTCTACCTTGGTCATCATGGCTCCTTTTTCAAATCTGCTAAGGAGCCCCACCACATTGTCAATTGTGGAGTAATGGACAGTGAAATTAGGTTGCGTGCTGTGAAAGGAAAGTGAGGTCCGTTGTAGTGTGTGCAGTGAAAGGAAAGAGAGGTCCATGGACACATCGTCAGGAGACGCAGGCCTTGTCAGGATGATCTTTCAATTGCTGGAGCTCAGGTAGTCCCAGGCAAGGGGGCAGGCCTTGGCGGGGTGCTCCCCACCGCAGCCTGTGACCATAGCTTACATTTACCTTGACCGGAGTAACTTCGCTTATGAGTCAAAAAGCTGGCGTTTAGGTCGGGTGATACCAATGCTAAGTGCACCGATAATCGCTTCCTTAATAGGGGAAGATATTGTACGAAGAAGGGAGAGGTCCAGAAATGTTGTAGCTTGCTAATTAAAGCATTTACACACTAATTGCATTCTTGCGGAAGATAATATTATTCATACATGACGTTGAATGTAAGTATTATGTAATCGCTGGACAGAAATTTGTACAGGAGGACACCAGACCCACTACTCGCGTAGGCGGTGATGTATTCCATCCGCAGCTGCGATGTGGGTCTGGGTACGAGACTAAAAGAAAAGCACATCGGTTCACAATATACTAACAGTTGCGCATCTTGGTGCTTATTTCCGTTCGACGATTTGTTTGCCACTTTTTCCAAATCCCGCCTTATGAACTCTCTGTTAAAAGATAAGAAGTGAACTTCAAAGAGTGGTTAGTCTTGCTATGAATACCACAGGCTAGCTGCTTCATCGCGTGACTTAATAGCATTCATCTTCTAATTAGTCCGCCATATTGGTGCTCGGAGAAGTATATGGGGTTACTTCAAAGTGTCGTTTAAATATATATTGTTGTGGTCTAACACATGACTAACATTTTAAAAAATACTTGTGCCCTTGGAGCGCGAGTTATACGTATCAAAAGTACCAAAACTATATTTCCGAGCACCAATATGGCGGACAATAAAGCAATTAATGCATTTAAAGCCCACGCGTCATGTGACCATGAAAGTGCTCTATAGGTTGTACAACAAAACAAATCACAAACGGTTTTTAATGAATACCGCGTGTAGTAAGAGTAGGTTCCATATAGGAATCCTGCAGTATCATGAATAAAAAACGTCACTCGCATCTAGCGGGACATCCAATAGTCGGGTCACTTCGCTCTTAGTGGCAATCGAGCGATATCAAAAAGGAGAACAGTTCTGCGGGGTCAAGTCACATCAGTTCTATCAACTTTTGGCATGACATCGTCCAATCTTGTTCATAACTAACCATCTTGTATGTATCATGAAGATGTGCAAAGTTTGAGCTCTATAACACTAACCACATTTGAACTATAGCTTGTTGACATTTTTACCATTTATGGTTGTATTGTGTAAATTAGGGGGGCGTTTCTATTTACTAAGTCCTTAAGAATCGAGATGTAGTACAAATAACCATGCCAATTTATGAAGTGTCATTGTATGCTTGTATTGGTGTGTTGTTTATTAATTTTGGTTTTGCGTAATATTATTATGTATGTATGTACAATACACTGTTGGTGAACATTACAGAGGCATGCACTATATAAATTACACACTATATAAATTACAATTGTTTATTAATCGTTATTAATCGCCTTTAATAATGCTTGCGATAAACTAACCGTTAATGTGTGCTACGTTAATTACGTTTAATAAAAAAACTCCCTTAAAAGAACCTCACAAATTTTATATAGGCACCATCCTCAGACCACGAACGATCAGGAAAAGCAATAGTTAGGCGGGGACCTTTGCGGGTTACAGAGATATAGGACCAAATTGGCGATGTTTACAATATAGTTTTCACTGAACACGCTATCGTTTACACATCACGCATAAAAGATGCCACATGTAAGATAAGCAAAACTGTTTGTGTAAACGATAACTATTGCTTTTCCTGATCGCTTGTGGTCTGAGGATGGTGCCTATATAAAATTTGTGAGGTTCTTTTAAGGGAGTTTTTTTTTTAAACGTAATTAACATAGCACACATTAACGGTTAGTTTATCGTGAGCATTATTAATGGCGATTAATAAATGACACACCAATACAAGCATACAATAACACTTCATAAATTGGCATGGTTATTTGTACTACATCTCGATTCTTAAGGACTTAGTAAATATGACACATGCTGCTAATATAGGTATATTTCATTTTTCCTTTTCAATCAGAAGCCTTGTTCTTTTTACACCACCATCACCTTTGATTCCTATATACCACCAACCTTCTCTTGTAGAGAACGTTTTTATTACTTGAAGCAATTGTGGTTGTATGCCTGTCTACAAGGATAGATGGCCTAAACCCAGGCCATATTCTGGAAACAGTTCTGCTGAAATTGTGGAGCACATTATGGCTGTATCACCACCACCAATAATAAAGAACCCCATACAACCACCATTAGCAGCCACAGAGACACTCTCTGAAATGAGTGAGCTGGATTGCTCCATCTGTATGGGTGCACTTGCACAACCAATGCAGCTTCCATGTGTCTGGTAGTCCAACGGTAGGAAATGCAACTTGTTAGTGATGTCCTGTACCAGATGCTAAATGCTAACAGCATACAGATTCCAACAGGAGGGACAGTACGTTTAGGAGTAAATCAGCATTTATAATCAGTTGAACAAAGATCTTGTCATACAGCCTTTGAAATTGGTTAGCGTAGCACCACGCACGCTCTGAGCTCAGTGGTCACACAAGCAAGCATCGTGTTCATGAGCTTCAAATGATGCGGTCCATCTTGAGTGCTGGTGCTGAGGATGCTGGACATCTTGTTTGAGGATGAACTGAAGGGTCTGCATGAGGAAAGGAAAGAGAAGGTACTCCTTGATGCAGGAATCACTATCAACATTCCACCAAAGCAAGGGCTTGCCAGTAAGTCCATGCTTGGTATCCCCTGGTATAGACTAAGGATTCTTAACAGGTTAGCCACATGCAGCAGCATAGGAATATGAAAATCAATACCTTTCACTTAACTTCTCTACAGGTTGTCGAAACAAGCTGGGGTATATGTAGGCAGTGAGAGAAAGCAGCGTGCTCTTAGCAACAAGCTTGTTGGTGATAACCTTGAGGTGGAACTAGGTCTGTTTTCCTTTCAACTCAGCAATGGTGATTCCAATGTTTTTAATAATAGGAATATGGGGATCAAGGGAAGAAAAAGTGCAAGCATCTTATTATTTTTTCTTTTATACTTTTATAGGGTCAGTTTTTATGTTATTAGCTATATTTACCTTGTATGGTCAGACTGGAACTACCGATTATCAAGTTTTATGTTGCGCATCTAAGGATACGGAATTACAATATTTGGTTTTTTTAGGCTTCTTTTTAAGATTGGCCATCAAAATACCTAAAATCCCCTTTCATATTTGACAACCCCAAGCACATGTAGAGGCTCCGGTAGCAGGTTCTGTAATTTTAGCTGGTGTTCTATTAAAATTGGGAGGATATGGGTTTATAAGATTTTCTTGGCCATTGCTCCCAGAAGCTTCGGAATTTTTTGCTTCTTTAATTCAAACTTTAAGTATTCTTGCTATAATTTATGGTAGTTTAACAACTTGTAGGCAGGTTGATTTAAAACATATAATAGCTTATTTGTCAGTTGCCCATATGGGTTTAGTTACTTTAGGGATATTTAGTCATACTATTCAAGGCTTAGTGGCTGCTATTATTTTAATGTTAGCGCATGGTTTAGTAAGTTCTGCTTTATTTATTGCGGTCACTCTCTTATATGAACGACACCACACTCGTCTAGTAAAATATTATCGGGGGATGGCTATAACAATGCCATTATATGGTATATTGATGTTAACTGATTACCAGCTAAATTATTCATAACGTAAATCCACTTCCGGCCATATTAATTTTGCTATAGTTTTAAATGTGATGTACGTTACTCAAAACTCTGTCAGCATTAGTTCGGCGCTTAAACGGATGAAGTTTAGAATGAGAAGGTATGTGACTTTGTTTTATACATCCATGGACTATAGCTTCACCGCAAGACCGCCGTCAAAACATTGATTTTTCATTCTATAAACCGTACGCGCGCGTACGCTTTTGTTCCGATTTTGTCGAATGAAGCTTACGTTTGTCAGCAACCTAACTACGAAAAACTGGTAGAGAATTCTTCAACCTTCTTGGGAATGTATAGATGCCGTTGCAATCTTTTGTATGGAGTGAATAAAGACCTTCGTTCGAATATGCATATTCTTCCAATTAGTGCACGGCTGGTATTTTTTAGTTTCTATACGAGTGTTTATGAGCGCAAGTACCTGGATGCCTCTTGTATCTGTTTATTACCCCCTATTTTTGACAAATTTGTCATAACAACACTGCCTGTTCACTTAAAATTAATTTCGTCCAACATAACCGGCTGCGCGTCTTTAGACGCTTACGGCTGCCACGTAACGTAATGATTGCGCGTCTTTAGACGCTTACGGCTGGTAATCAGTTAACCCTAGTATTAGCTAACGCCTCTATTCCCCTAAGTTGTAATTTTATAGGGGAGTTTATCTCACTATTAGCCGCTTTTGAGTATAGTTTTATTATAGGTTTACTTGCTTCTTTAGGTATGGTTTTATCTGCAGGGTATTCAATCTATTTATATAATAGAATTTGTTTTGGTTTTCCGGGGTTAAAATACTCACTCACGAGCGCGTGTGGGAGCGTAACGACAACAAAAACAAATTAAAAACCCTCTTCACTATAACAACATTTTAGAAAGAACAAATAAGGCGGGATTTGTAACAAATCCGTGCAATTCGTAGGTACCCACGCTGTACCATTTATCTTTGAACCGGATGGCTCTTTTTAGAATAAATAGACGGGGGGTGAAATTGGTATCATTGGGTTTCAAACGCTTCGCTGCACATACTTGTGCCATCAAATCCTAGATATTGTGAAAGATGTGCTTTTGAAACCCTGCTTTCCAGATTACATGTGTTGCTAGGGAGTTAATTAGTCACGTTGCTAGGTAAATAACATTTATAGTGGGTGTGGGCCTAATGTCCACGTTTCAATGCAATTGTAACAGCCGTGATGTGCCTTTTGAGTGAGTTTGCTACAAAAGGTGTTCGTGTCATAGTGACCAGGAGATATCATTTTCCGCAACATAATGATATTTGTCATTAACGGCTGATGTTATCCTTATATGTATACAGCTCACCCAAGAAAGATGAGCACAGCTGGACAGAAGCATGAGTGTTCTGAATGTGGGAAGGCATTTGGTCAGAAGAGTAATCTGAATGCCCACATGGTTGTCCATACACATGTAAAGAACTATCAGTGTTCTGAATGTGGGAAGGCATTTGGTCGAAAGGGAACTCTGAATGCACACATAATGGTTGTCCATACACAAGAAAAGAACTATAAGTGTTCTGAATGTGGGAAGGCATTTGGTCGAAAGGGAACTCTGAATGCACACATAATGGTTGTCCATACACAAGAAAAGAACTATAAGTGTTCTGAATGTGGGAAGGCATTTGGTCATAACGGAGATCTGAAGAGGCACATGGTTGTCCATACACAAGAGAAGAACTACCGGTGTTCTGAATGTGGGAAGGAATTTGGTCATAACAGAAATCTGAAGAGGCACATGGTTATCCATACACAAGAAAAGAACTATAAGTGTTCTGAATGTGGGAAGGCATTTGGTCGTAACGGAGATCTGAAGAAGCACATGGTTGTCCATACAAAAGAAAAGAACTATCAGTGTTCTGAATGTGGGAAGGCATTTGGTCGTGAGGGACATCTGAAGACACACATGGTTGTCCATACACAAGAGAAGAACTACCGGTGTTCTGAATGTGGGAAGGCATTTGGCCAAATAGGAACTCTGACGAATCACATGGTTGTCCACACAGGAGCCAGAAGATTCAAGTGTACTATTTGCAGCAAGCAGTATTCCTACAGATCAAGTCTCACATACCATATGATGGTCCACAGCAATGATCGACCTTACAAGTGTTTCTGCAGGCAATCATTCAGGTCCATCTCTGCTATGAAAGAACATGGCAGAAAACATCTTTGTGAGAAGTTAAGATGTCCCTCTGAAGGATGTGACAAGAAATATGTGACCAAGGGAGGTTTGAAGCATCATCTCCAGCACTGCTCCTACTCCCAAGATCCAACCACAATGACCAATACATGATACATTCACAAACAATTGTGTACACATAATTAGCTTAATGAGAAATGGAATGTAATTGCAGTACACTGTCAGTGTGATCAAATTTGTGATTCATTAATTTAAAACATTGGTGAGGGTGGAGTGTGTGATTGGTGAGGGTGAATGTGGGATTGGAGAGAATGAGGGACAGATAGGAGCAGCATAAGAGGGTGGGAAGGTGGTGGTTAATGCAGAGTGGTGGGTGAGTGTTGAAGATGAGGAAAGGTAAATATTAATGGCGGTTGTATGTCAGCGGTTTTGTGTGTCTGTGTGCTCACATTCATGCACACACACACACACCATCCCCTTGATTCCCCTCACTGTACCTTCCCCCCCCCCCCCATCTAGCTACCCTTCAAGCATGACTCTGCTGGCTGATAATGGAGAGGACCGTATGACGGAGACAGAGAAGCAGGTTGCCCTCAAGTGTTTCCACGCCGCATGGCTGGAAGCAACTACAGGGGGAACGTGCTACCTACACCTGGTCCCAGGTAGGTAGGTGTGTGTGGGTATGTGTGCATGTGTGGGTGTGGCTATGTATTTACTGCACATATGTCGAGAAGTGGGGGTGAGTGTGTGGGAGTGTGTGTGTGGGTGTGGAGAAGTGTCAGGATGAGTACATGTGGTATGTACATATACCTGTACCTTCTTTGTTCTATTTAGAGCACCTCTTCAACAGTTTACCAAGAGCACCCACAACCCAGGTCCCCAGACCACCACCAGCATGTACTTTTGGCGCTCCCAAAGCGCTTTACCTCAGCAGAACGACCACCATCACCATCCCCACCAGACTTACCCCTCTCAACCACCCCAACATGCCCCCTATCCCTCCCCCTCCTCTTCCTCACCACCCAACCCCTTCCCCTCCCAGGGGTTACACACTTCCTCCCCTGTTGTCATCTGTCACGACTCGGACGATGATGATGATGATAGCAGACAAGGTAGCTCCGCCTTCCTGACGACATACCCTCCAGGCCTTGGCTCCTCCTACCTAACCACGCCCCCTCCAGACCTTGGCTTCACAGGCACAGCCTCCACCGCTCACCCATTGGTGGATGTCCAAGAGCAATAGCCACACCCCACACCACGAGATGGTGGTTACCCTGATGACACAGAGCGGTTGTCCCTCGAGTGGCTGAGTGACCAGGGCCCCCTGCCCCCCCGACAGCGCCCGCGGACTGCTAACCCCACCCTCTGCAACTCTCTCGGCCCCTTCACTAATGGGTGGGGCCAGTGCCCCCTACGGGTACAACCAGCTGAGTCACTTTCAGTCGCCCCAGACGCCTCAACCCCAGGGGGGCGGTCAGCAGGTTGCCCAAGTCCGGTTCCGAGTTCCCGATGCCGCAACTTCACCCCATTGGTCACATGTCCCAGCAGCCAACGCCTCTCCCTGCTGTGGATCAAAGGGGCTGGGTTAGACCGCCCACAATCACATCTGGCACCAGCACATCGTCACAAAGTTCACTGATCACCCCACAGCGGCAACAGAATCCCTCTTGCGACGACGATTCTTGTGCCCCCCATCTCCCCCCACGGAGCTGCGATTCTCATGCCCCCCTTTATACTACACCAACACACAGTGGTTTAGGACCAGGACATTTGGTAGGAAAGGATTTTTCATTTCAAGTGGAAAAACTGTTGTGTAATACCCTACAGCATCACAATATTAGATAAATCTGTAGGGATTCACAAAGTGTAAAGAGCCGTGAGAAGGGAAAGCATTAATCATGCCATTTTCCACCCTAGCTTAAAAACATGAGCTAGTTATGTATCCGACAGTACAAAGTCAATTATAAAGGAATGAACTTTTTATTAGCATTTCAATGATACTTGATTTATGACATTCTCATGAATTGTGCTAAAGATATTTGTTTATTTGTGGTCCAAAATGACGCCATTTTTACCCAAATCTACTTTAGATTCATTGCTCAACGAAGCTAGAGCGTATGTACTGTGTTGTGTGTTTAAATACTTTCATCTATCGTTGACCCTTAGTATAATGCTCGCCGAATCCTGCCGATTCTTAAACCGACGCGACAAAACAGACCAATACTATAACGATAATTTATTAATAACGGGTAAAAATAGCCACAAATAAGAGACTAGGGACTATTAAAGCCAATACGTTACGATGCAAGCGAAGCTGTTCTCGGGCCTTAGTGCTGTCTGATAGATAGCATTTGTGTTCTTAATGATGTGCCGTCTATGCTGTTTTTGTTAGAAACGAGAGCGCTTCGTGCGCGCGCACTTTTGTCTTTTGTTGTCTGTACGTGTACATGTTTATACTAGGGGAGAACAATGAGGAATCCCTTCGGTAAGTTTATTAGCGATCGATCTACCGAACGATTAAGTCATATTAAGATCAAAATATTTTGATTTCATTGGGTTGATTTTAATAAATTATTCTGAAATGTCTATTAACATTAATTGCTATGATATGGTTGTAAATGTTTAGTATTACTATTATGTTTTGTTAAACGTTTCAGTTCATTACAGTTAGATATTTAGTTAAACTTGATTGTTTTGATTAGATTTTAATTAATTAACCATAATTAATATCATGATTTACTTAGCACCACCTCATTATAAGCAACAATACAAACAATTTAGGTATATTGGTTCACAACAATTTGAAAATGTCCTGGTCACCTATGGTTTTAAACCACTGTGCAACACCCACATGAACAGACGGCAGCCACCGTTCCACCGATTCGACATGAATGATAACAGAACTCTCATGCCCCCGGGGGTGCACGAACAGTCCACCCCACGGGGCCCTGTCGTTTCGACCCCCTCAGAACCCAAAGTGTTTAAGTCGGTTTCAGCGCCACTGCCCCCCTCGGGTAGGAGGCGTAGCAGTGCAGCCCCCCCCCCCCCCCCCCCCTCGCCAACGGAGGGGAGCGCTCTCGAGGGCCTCCGCAAAATGAAATGGACCCACGGCAGCCCCTCGCCAATCCAGTCGCTGCCCATCCTGAGTCCATTGGCTGAGAGACTGCTCAAGATGGCGCAGATGAGCGCTGCCACGGCAACGGACAGGATGCAACACGAGTTGACGCCGGCGGTTACAACTTCGTCTCCTGTGGGTGTGGCCAATGAAGCACCTGTGTTGTCACTGGATCAGGTGGGAATGACCTTTGACCTCACCAACTAGTGGACTGTGCGCCTGTTGTGGTGGATGGGGACAAGGTGTTACGTCAACGGGAGAGGATCGCTTCAATCTTGTAATGTGGTCACCGTGTATTGGGACAATGGTGGTCTTAAATGTTGTATGTGCGACTGTCATATATGACATAATACTTCTCACACCCTCTGGACATGGGATTGCACACAACCCAACACACACACACACACACACACACACACACACACACACATACTCACCTTAAACTTGATCACATGACCAGCCTACATGTTAGTCTCGTCCCCAGACCCATATTCCCAACAGCTGCGGGTGGATTACATCACCGCTACGTGGAAAGTGGGTCTGGGAAATAAGAACGACGCACTTGTTCCGAGCGTCCTTCAATGTTTATGTCCAAAAATAGTATGGCAATCTAAATTTAGAACTAATCTCGCACAATTAGAACGCAACAAGCGCTATCATTTCCGCATGATATTACTACGCGTGTTATCTATCGTTGCTTTTGGCCGTGCTTCTTCGGAGGACTGGGTGTGCTCTCCTCTCCCTTTTTCAGGCAGGGTATTACAGAACTAGCTTGTAAGCAAGGCAAAAATTCCGATGAAGTGAAAGAGTTCTCGGAAGGTTACGCCTGTATTAGCTGTTTTCGAGCAGTCAGCAGATATGTAATGCAAATATCAGCTTGTGAACAAGCTTTCTGTGTCACAGCCCGTGGAAGTGTTTGGAGAAGACAGCTGAAACAGTGTGTCACTTTAACCCTTTCCAACTCCTCCAAGTGCAATAACGAACAGCTCCATGACAACATTTTATATAACCCACACATTCACACACACACACACACGCACACACACACACACAGTTAAGGCTGCACACATATTGTGCCTACACACACCTCCCTCTAGCGCTGATGCAATCTGGGGATGTGATTCATATCAGGCTCAGGGACTGATGTTATCTCCTCATGTGAAGCGGCCGACTAAATAGGATTACAGGATGGCACACTAAGCTTATGACCATAGCAGCACAACATACACTACCATCTCGCTTAATACACCTTTCTCTCATAGGTCCATCTGCTTCACTGCTCGCTTGGAAAGCTGTGAACGTTTCTTAATTCAGTCCATAGAGGGTTGTGAGGAGGCAGGGTGAAGTCCTTGGGTGTGGCCAGTCCATAGGTCTGCTGAGATTGCTCCAGTTCCGGGCATTCCTCGGGGGAGAAAATGGCCATGTATCGTATAAACCAGTCACATGGGTGCAAACCACTCACATGTGACCATTTATATGGTGCAAAGTATGGCACGGAAGGCACCCTTCTCCACGTTGTGCGCCCACAATGGCATCCTTGTCCACGTTGTGCGCCCACAATGGCTGTCCACGTTGTGCGCCCACAATGGCTGTCCACGTTGTGTGCCCACAATGGCATCCTTGTCCACGTTGTGTGCCCACAATGGCTGCCCACGTTGTGCGCCCACAATGGCTGTCCACGTTGTGTGCCCACAATGGCTGTCCACGTTGTGCGCCCACAATGGCTGTCCACGTTGTGCGCCCACAATGGCATCCTTGTCCACGTTGTGCGCCCACAATGGCATCCTTGTCCACGTTGTGCGCCCACTATGGCTGTCCACGTTGTGCGCCCACAATGGCATCCTTGTCCACGTTGTGCGCCCACTATGGAGCCCTTGTCCATGTTGTGCGCCAGCCTAGCTCACTCTAGCCTTTGAACCGCACGCAAAAAAAACCTCCTCAATACGTGTATCTTGCTCACACATTCCCACTTCGATGTCTAATTGAACCACACCTTCCACTTGAAATCAGGTAATCAGCAACTTGCATGTATTGTTTAGGTTACGTCAGCGTCATTACGTATATACACATCCGTCTCAATGTTTTGGGACGCTCGGAACAAGTGCGTCGTTCTTATTTCCCAGACCCACTTTCCACGTAGCGGTGATGTAATCCACCCGCAGCTGTTGGGAATATGGGTCTGGGGACGAGACTACCTACATGTTACTACGTATGTCTCGACGTAGAAAAATTTGCGTGCTAGCTGGGAAACCGTACGGCTTGATCTACTGGTATATGGCAATGATCTCCCTAGTACTTCCTATGAAGGTGCGTGACACACATGGTGGGACCAGGAAAGTGATGCAGGCCTATATTCCTCAGTATACACAATTTTAGAACAGGCCAAATATGACATATTTTTAGCTGTTGTATTTCCACATCTCTATAGACCTCTTCTGCTTTATTTCAGGCTATCAGTGTGCTGCCTGTTTCATTTTCCAAGTCTTGAAATTATTAATTCAATGACCTTATCGTGCTTTTGTTTTTATTCTTTATGCGAGGGATTCTCCAGTGCAGAGCTAGTGAACAATAGTATCCATGGCAATTGGACGATAGGGTCTGCGAACGAGTTACGTACCACGTGTCTTAATTGGCTGTTGAACGAGGAAGACGGTGACCGGTTAGTCAAGTCAATATATTAGATTATTAGTATGCCTATGTAGATGTTAATTTGGTAAGAGGACTAAGAATATTTAAGAGTACGAGCGAATATGAAGATCGAAAATCGCCGCTTGTTGGTACCGTGGCTCCGTTCACTCTCGCTTTTTGAATGCTCTAATGGTCACAGTTGTGAATCTATAAATAAGATGGACGGAGAGAGACATTTGTTTTAATTTGGAGAGGCCGTGGAACGGGCCCGGGGTGTTCGTGTCATAGTATATCTGAATTATCATTATCCGCATCATAATGATTTCTGTCATTAACGGCTGATGTTATGTATATATGTATACAGCTCACCCAAGAAAGATGAGCACAGCTGGACAGAAGCACGAGTGTTCTGAATGTGGGAAGGCATTTGGTCATAAGACAGATCTGAAGAGGCACATGGTTATCCATACAAAAGAGAAGAACTATCAGTGTTCTGAATGTAGGAAGGCATTCGGTCATAAGGGACATCTGAAGACACACATGGTTGTCCATACTCAAGAAAAGAACCATCAGTGTTCTAAATGTGGAAAGGCATTTTGTCATAAGGAACATCTGACGAGGCACATGGTTGTCCATAGGAAAGAAAAGAACTATCGGTGTTTTGAATGTGGGAAGACATTTGGCCAAATAGGAACTCTGACGAATCACATGGTTGTCCACACAGGAGCCAGAAGATTCAAGTGTACTATTTGCAGCAAGCAGTATTCCTACAGATCAAGTCTCACATACCATATGATGGTCCACAGCAATGATCGACCTTACAAGTGTTTCTGCAGGCAATCTTTCAGGTGCATTTCAGCTCTAAAAAGGCATCGCAGAAAAGACCTTTTTGAGGAGTTAAGATGTCCCTCTGAAGGAAGTGACAAGAAATATGTGACCAGGAGTGGTTTGAAATATTATCTCCAGCGTTGCTAGATCCTCCCTCCTTCCCCTCCCTCCCCTCCGTCCCTCTTTCCCCTCCCTCCTTCCCTTCCCTCCCTCCTTCCCCTCCCTCCCCTCCGTCCCTCTTTCCCCTCCCTCCTTCCCTCCTTCCCCTCCTTCCTTCCTCTCCCTCCTTCCCTTCCCTCCCTCCCTCCTTCCCCTCCCTCCCTCCCTCTCTCCTTCCCCTCCCTCCTTCCCTTCCTCTCTCCTTCCCCTCCCTCCCTCTCTCCTTCCCCTCCCTCCTTCCCCTCTCTCCCTCCTTCCTCTCCCTCCTTCCCCTCCCTCCCTCCTTCCCCTCGGCCACTTTGGCAGGGTGTATCGCTATGGGCAGGTGAAGCCATGTCACATCTATCGGCTGGTGTGTGACGGTACCATGGAGAGAAAGATATACGACAGACAATAAATCATCTCCAGCGTTGCTCCTACTCCCAAGATCCAACCACAATGACCAATGCATGATACATTCCTTTCCCTCCCTCCCTCCTTCCCCTCCCTCCCTCCTTCCCCTCCCTCCCTCCCTCCTTCCCCTCCCTCCTTCCCCTCCGTCCTTCCCTTCCCTTCCTCCTTCCCCTCCTTCCCTCCGTCCCCTCCCTCCCTCTCTCCTTCCCTCCCTCCCTCCTTCCCCTCCCTCCCTCCCTCCCTCCCTCCTTCCCCTCCCTCCCTCCCTCCTTCCCCTCCCTCCTTC
>OY811971.1:3548210-3560710 GCA_963681505.1 Eunapius fragilis | reverse complement strand
AGTGTGGGGGTGAGTGTGTGGGTGTGAAGAAGTGAGTACATGTGGTATGTACATGTACCTGTACCCTCTTTGTTCTATTTAGAGCACCTCTTCAACAGTTTACCAAGAGCACCCACAACCCAGGTCCCCAGACCACCACCAGCATGTACTTTCGGCGCTCCCAAAGCGCTTTACCTCAGCAGAACGACCACCATCACCATCCCCACCAGACTTACCCCTCTCAACCACCCCAACATGACCCCTATCCCACCCAACCCCTTCCCCTCCCAGGGGGAACACACTTCCTCGCCTGTTGTCATTCGCCTCGACTCGGACGACGAAGATGATGATAGCAGGCAAGGTAGCTCCGCCTACCTGAGCACGTACCCTCCCGACCTTGGCTCCTCCTACCTAACCACGCCCCCTCCAGACCTTGGCTTCACAGGCACAGCCTCCACCGCTCACCCATTGGTGGATGTCCAAGAGCAACAGCCACACCCCACACCACGGGATGGTGGTTACCCTGATGACACAGAGCGGTTGTCCCTCGAATGGCTCAGTGACCCGGACCCCCTGCCCCCTGACAGCGCCCACTAACTGCTAACCCCGCCCTCTGCGGCTCTCTCGGCCCCTTCACTGGTGGGTGGGGCCAGTGCCCCCTACGGGTGTAACCAGCTGAGTCACTTCCAGTCGCCCCAGATGCTTCAACCCCAGGGGGGCAGTCAGCAGGTTGCCCAAGTCCGGTTCCGAGTTCCCGAGTACCAGCATGTTCGCTTCCAGAATCCCCAACCCCAGTTCCAGGAGCAGGTGCCACTGCTTTGCGTTCCGGTTCCCGGCACGATGCCGCAGCTTCACCCCATTGGTCACATGTCCCAGCAGCAGACGCCTCTCCCTGCAGTGGATCAAAGGGGCTGGATTAGAGCGCCCACTATCACATCTGGCACCAGTACATCGTCACAAGGTTCACTGATCCCACAGCGGCAACGGAATCCCTCTTGCGACGACGATTCTCGTGCCCCCTACCTCCCCCCGCGAAGCTGCGATTCTCGTGCCCCCCCCTTTGTATGACACCACCACCCACATCAACAGACGGCAACCACCATTCCACCTGCTCGACATAAATGATAACAGAACTCTCATGCCCCCGCGGGGGTGCATGAACAGTCCACCCCGCGGGGCCCGGTCGTTTCGACCCCCTCAGAACCTAAAGTGTTAAAATTGGTTTCAGCACCACTGCCCCCCGCGGGGAGGAGGCGTGGCAGCGCGGCCCCACCTCACCAACAGAGGGGAGCGCTCTCGAGGGCCTCCGCAAACGGACCCCCGGCAGCCGCCTTGCCCTCGCCAATCCAGTCGCTGCCCATCCTGAGTCCATTGGCCGAGCGGCTGCTTAAGATGGCGCAGATGAGCGCTGCCACGGCAACGGACAGGATGCAACACGAGTTGACGCCGGCGGTTACAACTTCGTCTCCTGTGGGTGTGGCCGATGAAGCACCTGTGTTGTCACTGGATCAGGTGGGAATGACCTTTGACCTCACCCACTAGTGGACTGTACACCCGTTGCGGTGGCTGGGGACGAGGCGTTGCGTCAACGGGAGAGGATCGCTTCAATCCGCATAGAACTTTTAATGTGGTCACCGTGTATTGGGACAATGGTGGTCTTAATGTTGTATGTGCGACTGTCATATATGACATAATACTTCTCACACTCTCTGGACATGGAAATTGCACACAACCCAACACACACACACACACACTCACCTTAAGCTTGATCACATGACCAGCCTACATGTTACTACGTGTGTCACATGATGTCACGACGTAAAGGAATTTGCGTGTTAGCTGGGAAACCGTACGGCTTGATTTACTGGTATATGGCAATGATCTCCCTAGTACTTCCTATGAAGGTGCGTGGCACACAAGGTGGGACCGGGAAAGTGATGCAGGCCTCAGCCCCGGATCCAGGATTTGGCTAAGGGGGGGGGGCGGTTTTACTGGAGGGGCGGCACATTGACAATGAATGCATGCGAAGCCAGGGGCGGATACAAAAAGCGGGGGGGGGGGTGCTGTCCGTTTTAGGCCCGATCCAAAAGCGGGGGGCGGGGGGGGGGGGGGGGGGTGCTGTCCGTTTTAGGCCCGATTCAAAAGCGGGGGGGGGGGGGGGTGCTGCTTGCCGTTCGATGATTTATATCTATGGAACGCCGTATGTTGCAAAACTTTTCACCAGAGAGCGGGCCATGTAGTCAGCAATGAATTATATTTCAGCGCCCCGTAATGTGCACGTTACGCGCCCCCCAACCCTGGACTCAATAATACCTACGCGCCCGCCCTGGTAGCATTAATTCATGAATTTCATTAACGTGATTTGGAGAGGGGGCGCTAATAACAAGAGGGAGAGGGGGGAGAGAGGAGAAAGAGGGGTTGGTTGGCTTAAACGATTGAAGTGCTACCGCGGTTCTGTGTGTACAGGTGTATGTATATGTGTATTCAGAAGGGTTGGAGAACCTGAAAAGTAAAATATTATATAGCAACTGAAATTTTTTTAATTTTTTTATTGCAGTAATATAAGGTTACTTTTTTAAAAATTCTAACACACACAAATGAAATCAACAAATAATAAATAAAAATGATTAAGAGATAAACAATTAAGATTCAGTTTTTAAGCATGACATTCAGGCAAAGATAGTGGGCAACCCTGCTCCATCGTCCGTACCAATTGCACTCCTCCATTTGGTGCGAGAACCCCTCAGACAAAAGTTTGTTGCTCTGAGTCTAGCGAATAAGAGTAGTGCTCTCATCCATCCTAGTACTTCACTGTTTGATTTGTCCCACTTATGAGCAAGTTTCTGAGCAAGTTGTTTGATAAAAAAGCTTGCTTCTCGACCCAGGACTCCATCGACTGACACAACAAGAGGTGTGAAGGAGGCTCGGCGAAGAGCTGCTGCTTCTGAGTATTTCTTCTTCAGAATGGCAGTAACAACTCGTTGTGAGTGCGACGGGGCGTCAGTGTCTGTGACACGTACATCAAACAACGCCACTGTCTGGGGCTGCCATACACCTATGATGATACTCAGATCAGCAATTTAGGGAGGCTGCATCATTTGCCTCTTGTACGATTAGTTCTTTTACGACTTCCTTGTAAACAAGTGATGCTAGGTCACCAATAACATCTCTAACTTCATTACGACGTGTTACTATAGGCCTCCCTTCTTGCAGTCAAGAGCGTGTTCCAAACTGGTTGCAGCTCCGCATCCATCGCAATTGGCTGGCACAAAATGTAAATACGACTAACTATGTTTATAATACATACTATATTATGTGTTATGAAACACTTACCATTTTTAATCGTGCATGTCATTGTTTTCATTGATGGCCCCCAATTAATCTATATATCTCAATGATAATGTCTAACAATTCTTCCCTAGTGTTCTGGTGTTTTACTCCATGTCTTCTGCATTGAGCTTTCGATCACAAACAATTAATACTTGTTTTAAATTCAAACTGGTATAACGTTCATGCAAAATTTGTTTCCATGCATTAACACTTGCAGCACACTGTGCTAGCAGAGCTCTAACATTGGCCCTTAACTGATTACGTGGGATTTGGAACAACTCAGCTGAAAAGTGAAACATGTTCCAAGCTAGTCGATATATATGTTTGCCTACATTGTTTCCTATTGGCAACATGCGTAATTCTTGACTGCAAGGGTGTACAGACCCAACCAATTTCCTTGCACTTGGGGATCACTAACAGCATGTTTCATTAATTACTTCAAGCTGCGGACACAGCTGTAACACTCATTATCAGTATTGAGTAGTGATGTAATGTAAGGCAAAGTGCAGCTGACTTGCTTTGTAACCAATTAGGAATCAGAACATCACAGCTAGATGGCTGAGTCCTGCTCTTGTCTGATCCCTCGAGCACTCTTATCTATACTTTACAGCCCGCACAGGACACGGCAATAATAGTGTGGCATGTAACCACATCAGCATCATGTTTGCATGTCAGGAAGCGATGACCAAGGCCAGTGATCCAGTGAATGGTTAGAACAATCCAAGCAAGTTAACCCTATATATAACTTCAAAACCACAGCCTGCAAAAAATACAGGTAAAATATCTGCGGCTTGGAGGTGGGGGGGGGGGGGGGGGGGGGGGGGGGGTTATAGTTACATGTATATGTAGACTGCGTCCCTCTGGGTGGATTAATTGTACGTGAAGACAGGAATGCAGGGGACGAAATTTGTTAATGGTACCATAATCTACTAAGATGTAAGTTCTGTTGAAAACCAGGTATGTTATTGAATTAGTCAGGCATTTAATTAAAAAAGTACCTGATTAGGGATTTTTTTCAGCTACTTGCATGTGTTACATTGCTTCATTGGCAAAAATGAAGGTTTTAATTCAAAAACAGCACAAGTTATGTGGTTGCATAGCTATTGCAATTAGAGAATGTAACTTGTGGGAAGTTGGTCATTCAAGATGCAAGATAAAATCTTTGCAGCTAGGGTGTATGGCGAAGTACAGCCCCCCCCCCCCCCCCCTCCTCACCCCCATTGGTTTCTGGGGCAGAATCTTTGCAATTCTGGTGAAAATCTAACACAAAACTGCAATGGTATACTACTTATTGGTGGAGGTGGGAGGGGGGGGGGGCAGTCCTTCCTTTATCCAGGCATCATTGCCTCTACATATTGAAGTGTATAAAAGTATTATTTGGCAGGACACCGGAATTGGTAGATGTAAGAGAGATATCCACAATGCTAGAGACCATCTTTTGATTACATGGTTAGGGGCCATTCATTAATTGCATCACGCTGAGGGGGAGGGGGGGGGGGGGTATCAGCCAGTGTGACGATGTACACATTAAAGCAGACATCAGTATGGGATAATATGTGATGAAGGGGGGGGGGGGGGGGTCCATAATCGTCAAAAATAGCGTGACATAATTTATGAACGGCCCCTTACATGCTAGATTTTAGAAGAGCGTATCATCATGAGTTTCTGTGCAAAAGTAATTGTAGCCATACAATCCTTTATCTCAATGCATTGATTTCTGACCTCAGCTGGAAGCCAAAAAAGAAGCGCTCTTAGACAATTGCCAATTATGCAAGTTACACTCTAGATACTGCATGTACGATTTTGCAAACAAAAAAGGTCTGGCATCAGTATTCTGCCAGTTTCGTCCAATAGGGTCTATGATATTCAGTTTGTAATCACGCACATGCATATATGGGTAGCATCATTGTCATTAAATGGGAGAAGTAAGTAATGGAATGTGTGAGGGCCAGAATGGAGTTCTCTACCCTTTTGCCAGTGTTACCTGCATATATCCAGAGTCATATGGAGAAAGGTATTAGCATGGCATGCGTAGTCAGTCATACAGGTCTACCTGAATATTCATAACCTCGTGCTAATCTTGTTCCATACAACAGCTAAAATACACCCACAATCATTCATGAAGTATAAGGCAAGTGTTAGTTTTTTTTTTTCAGCTCCACTGCCCGCTCTTGTTCAGATCAGTTTGTCATTATAGATAGTATAGGGAGTTCTTTAAAGGTTTCCATCGGCTTCAAGGAACCCAGTGGAAACAAATTCAGATCTGAAGCGGTTCACACTGCATTACAACAAAAGACGTCATCATCCCCCCCCCCCCCCCCTCTCTCATCCATCACTGTATGAGCTGACACACACATACACACACATACACATACACATACATAGTCACCTCATGGTGGGGCAGGAGGTGCGTTAAATTGTGTTCATTACTCTCGCTTTCAATTCGCTCAACTACCGATGCTCATCATAAGGACAAAATCTGACCTGAACAACAATTTAATGTGGGCAGTGGAGCTGAGACAAATAATTCTGGCTTTATACAGTTATAGCTTTCAATATCTTCTTTCAACGGGCCTTGCACACATGATCTGAAAGATGTCTGAATAGCCTTTTAGAAACATTACAACTTTATAACATAGGCATATAGCCGTAGAGATATAATTTCTTGCAAATGGCAATTCGAAGAAGGCTGGTATATAGTTATGACATTTTTCTATCATGAACGAGTGTGAACGTATTTCAGCTGTTGCATGGAACAAGATTAGCACGAGACAATTAATATTCAGCAGCTTCAAATAATGAAACATGTTGTTTTAAATTCATATATGCATGCATGAGCGTTATTAAATCAGTTTTCTAATTTGTAATCAAAAGTGAGGAATACATTAATACCTAACATTGATAATAGGGGATTAATGGAGCAAAACGATTATTTTGTGTTGCCTCTTTTAGAATAAACGATTTCAATGTATTGCTAATACATATAATGACAGTTGCGTACTTTATGTGCACAATCAGAGCTCACATGCAGTTGACATGTGAAAGAGGGCTACTGCACATGCTCAGAACTATCAATATAATAGAGGTATTTCAACATTTGATTGTAATGAATATGAGATCACATATCTGGGAGCCTAGTTATCGCAACATGAGAGCAGAACATCTAAATAGACATTATTATTGAAATGTAGATTAATTGGGGACCATCAATGAAAATTCATTATTAACATTGAATGACATGCACGATTATAAAAGGTAAGTGTGTCTCATGTATCAAATTACATCACCACTACATATCATATAATTAGTCGTATTTACATTGTTGAGTTACTATATATTACTTTTCATTCCCGGCCCCTTCTGAATGGACATACACAGAACCGATGGCACATCAATCGTTTACCCCTCTTTCACCGCCCCCCTCCCCCCTCCCTTACACCCCCCCCCCCCCCCTCGTTGATGTTAGCGCCCCCCCCCCCCCTCCAAATCACGTTAATGAAATTCATGAATTAATGCTGCCCAGGGCGGGCGCGTAGGTATTATTTTGGGGCGCGCAACGTGCACATTAGGGGGCGCTGAAATATAATTCATTGCTAACTACATGACCCGCTCCCTGGTGAAAAGTTTTGCAACATACGGCGTTCCATATATATCTTGGTTTGTGCGCGCGTGCGTGATAGTGCGTGGGGAATGGAGCGGGGGGGGGGGGGGGGGGGGGGCGGCAATTGGTCCCAGAGGGCGGCATTTCGTATGAATGGGGGGGGCGGCCGCCCCCCCCGAGCCTATGCTGGATCCGGGGCTGGCAGGCCTATATTCCTCAGTATATACAATTTTAGCTCACAGCAAAAAAAAGACGCAAATCATATTTTGATTCCACAAGTGATTTGTTTTTTCATATCTGTATCAAAACTGTTATCATTTTGGTACAGGTATGAAAAAACAAATCACTTGTGAAATCAAAATATGATTTGCGCCTTTTTTTTGCTGTGTAGAACAGGAATGTGCTAAAAATAATTACATATTATTAGCCGCCTGTTTCGTTTTCCAAGTCTTGTAATTATTTAGTCAATGACCTTATTCCGTGCTTTTGTTTATATAACCATCGGGGAATTTTCCAGTGCATGCAGAGCTAGTCCATGGCAACAGAGATAATATATAGCAATATATGGCAATTGAACGATGGGGTCTGCGAACGACCACGTGTCTGAATTGGCTATTGAACGAGAGAGGAAGACCGGTGAGCCACGTCAATGTTTTAGTATGTCTATGTAGATGTTAATTTGGTAAAAATATTTAAAAGAGTACGAGCGAATATGAAGATCGAAAATCGCCGCTTGTTCGTACCGTGGCTCCGTTCACCCTCGCCTTTGAATGCTCTCGTGGTCACAGTTGTGAATCTAGAAATAAGATGGACGGAGAGAGACATTTGTTTTAAGTTGGAGAGGCTGTGGAACGGGGCCGGGGGGCGAGAGGAATCGATGGTGCACCCATTTGGACTTGCAAGGAAGTATGGAGAGCCTCTGTTTGATTACGATTGGATTTCCCGCGACGTAACAGGAACAGAACTGGTATTGGTTTCACGGCACGCTGAGGTTGAGCGCGCCTTACCGATGGGGTTAAATCTAATTTATGTATACGCGCTGTATCGTCCGTGACAATGGGTTTCGTAATTAGATTAAATAAACTGAATTACGGTATAAACAACATATGACGTACAATAAGCTCATTAAAAAACAACATCTAAAGGAGGCAGTTTATGCGTAACCTGTTACAGTAATGCAAAATCGTTTTGATGCTAGCTATAAAGCAACCACTTATTAATCCAATACTGCTTATGCGCAAAGAAAAGCACATTTATTCTCAATATACTAACAGTTGCGCATCTTGGTGCTTATTTCCGTTCGAAGATTTGTTTGCCACTTTTTTCCAAATCCCGCCTTATGAACTCTCTGTTAAAAGATAAGAAGTGAACTTCAAAGAGTGGTTAGTCATGCTATGAATACCACAGGCTAGCTGCTTCATCGCGTGACTTAATAGCATTCATCTTCTAATTAGTCCGCCATATTGGTGCTCGGAGAAGTATATGGGGTTACTTCAAAGTGTCGTTTAAATATATATTGTTGTGGTCTAACACATGACTAACATTTTTAAAATACTTGTGCCCTTGGAGCGCGAGTTATACGTATCAAAAGTACCAAAACTATATTTCTGAGCACCAATATGGCGGACAATAAAGCAATTAATGCAATTAAAGCCCACGCGTCATGTGACCATGAAAGTGCTCTGTAGGTTGTACAACGAAACAAATCACAAACGGTTTTTAATGAATACCGCGTGTAGTAAGAGTAGGTTCCATATAGGAATCCTGCAGTATCATGAATAAAAAACGTCACTCGCGTCTAGCGGGACATCCAATAGTCGGGTCACTTCGCTCTTAGTGGCAATCGAACAATATCAAAAAGGAGAACAGTTCCGCGGGGTCAAGTCACATCAGTTCTATCAACTTTTGGCATGACATCGTCCAATCTTGTTCATAACTAACCATCTTGTATGTATCATGAAGATGTGCAAAGTTTGAGCTCTATAACACTAACCACATTTGAACTATAGCTTGTTGACATTTTTACCATTTATGGTTGTATTGTGTAAATTAGGGGGGGCGTTTCTATTTACTAAGTCCTTAAGAATCGAGATGTAGTACAAATAACCATGCCAATTTATGAAGTGCAATAGTATGCTTGTATTGGTGTGTTGTTTATTAATCGCCTTTAATAATGCTTGCGATAAACTAACCGTTAATGTGTGCTACGTTAATTACGTTTAATAAAAAACTCCCTTAAAAGAACCTCACAAATTTTATATAGGCACCATCCTCAGACCACGAGCGATCAGGAAAAGCAATAGTTAGGCGGGGACCTTTGCAGGTTACGGAGATATAGGACCAAATCGGCGATGTTTACAATATAGTTTTCACTGAACACGCTATCGTTTACACATCACGCATAAAAGATGCCACATGTAAGATAAGCAAAACTGTTTGTGTAAACGATAACTATTGCTTTTCCTGATCGCTTGTGGTCTGAGGATGGTGCCTATATAAAATTTGTGAGGTTCTTTTAAGGGAGTTTTTTTTTAAACGTAATTAACGTAGCACACATTAACGGTTAATTTATCGTGAGCATTATTAATGGCGATTAATAAATGACACACCAATACAAGCATACAATAACACTTCATAAATTGGCATGGTTATTTGTACTACATCTCGATTCTTAAGGACTTAGTAAATATGACACATGCTGCTAATATAGGTATAATTCATTGTTCCTTTTCAATCAGAAGCCTTGTTCCCTTGCTTTTTACACCACCACCACCTTTGATTCCTATATACCACCAACCTTCTCGTGTAGAGAACGTTTTTATTGCTTGTAGCAATTAGGGTTGTATGCCTGTCTACAAGAATAGATGGCCCAAACCCAGGCCATATTCTGGAAACAGTTCTGCTGAAATTGTGGAGCACATTATGGCTATATCACCACCACCAATAAAAAAGAACCCCATACAACCACCATTAGCAGCCACAGAGACACTCTCTGAAATGAGTGAGTTGGAATGCTCCATCTGTATGGGTGAACATGCACACCCAATTCAGCTTCCATGTGTCAGGTAGTCCAACGGCAGGAAATGCAACTTGTTAGTAAAGTCCTGTACCAGATGCTAAATGCTAGTAAGGAGAACAGCACATATCCAGAAATGAGCGGTCAAAGGGAAAAGCTAATTAATTCGCGGTTTGCGAATCAGCGAATATTCCCGTATATTATCCCATAGAAATGTATGGGGTCCTTCAATACCAAGCACACCAGATTTTTCTCAGCTTTTGCCAAAACAAATTGTTTGTATACTACATTTGCCATGATTTTTAGTGGGGTCGCCGTATTTTTCCTATTTAAGGTTAGGCTTCCCTAGGATTGTCATAACATTGTCCTCAATGTACAGGTAGTCAATGGGAGCGTTTCTCATTACAATATTCCACGACCATTTGTGTCAACACCTTAACGATTTCCTATTTTGCCAAGAGAGAAACACATAGTTAGTACATCGAAGAACTATATTATGCATTGAAAACTAGGTCTTCCAATTTAAAAATCGGCTTCCATAATTGGAAGAAGTATTCCATATTGAATCAGTATGTTGTCTCTGTCTCGTGCCCTCACAATTGTACGTACGTCGCAACAGCAGTTGACATAGAGCAAATGACACAGAGACCAATACAGAGACCGATTTGGGACCGGAAGTCTACACAGAGACCGATTTGGGCGTAATCCCACCAGAAGTCGGATACTAGTAACGTACGGCAGGCAGGCAAGCTGGGAATGATAAATGGTGTCTCATTCCATCGTAACGATGGGGAAATTGACATCTTCGTAGCAACCCGAGGCTGCTAAATTTTGCCTTTAGCCTGCGACGTGCACGTAAGTATTAGTTCAGCGCCACACTCGGATCACGTGCCATCCCCCTGATAATTATCGCGCAACATCACAGTTATAAATTCAAAGCTTCTGGGGGCCCCTATGGGGGGAGCATACAACGCTCCACACAAGGAGTTGCGAGGAGCGTTGTACCAGAAGCATTGAATCTCCATTCGTTGTAACTATGTCGGGGGGATGGCACGTGATCCGAGTGTGGAGTTGAGCTAATACGTACGCACGTGTACGTCGCAGGCTAAAGGCAAAATTTCGGGTTGATACGACGATGTCAATTTCCGATCGATGGAATGAGACACTATTTATAATTTTATTAAGTTAATACTTATGTACGTGTAGTTAGTCTCGCAAGCCAGGACGTACGGGCTACGGAGGACTGGGGCCCTCGTCCCAGTCCTGCTTACGTCGAACGTACAATAACTAAGTACGTTAATTAGGCTTGCAGCAGGGCGATGTCAACTTTACGCAATATGACGTAACCATATGACATACTTATATGACAGTTCGGTTTGGGCGTTGCCCTGGACCGGAAGTCGACACAGAGACAGATTTAGGCGTGGCCACACCATACATAGGATACTAGTAATGCACAGCAGGATGGCAAGCTTATGTCTCGTAGCCTCAATTCCATGGTCCTGTCTCATACATTTTTGTGTCACATAGCCTCCACTACATGCTCATGTCCCATGCCCTTCCTTCACTGTAAGTTCTGAGTGGGGGGAGGTGCGGTTGAGTTAAATCACAGGTGTTATTTTGTGTTGGAATTTACTCTCTGAAACCACAGATGGACCATATTTTAATTTCATCTGCATGTCACACCCTTGCAGCTACAGGTAAACACACACACACACACACACACACACACACATACACACACACACACCATTAACATCCATAACTCCATACATGTGTGTCTCTTAACCTCCAGTACATGGTACTGTATTGTAGCCTCCACTACATTTTTTGCGTGAGGGGGTTAATACATCTGTGCGTGCAGAGCATAAATCCCAACTAAAAAGAAGGGTTGCTATCAGCACGGCAGTGGTTTTAAACTCGACCACACCTCCCCCCACTCTGAACTTATAGAGAAGGAAGGGCATGGGACATGAGTGGAGGTTATGTGACAATACTTTAACTCGCATGTCACACCCCCTTGCAGATATATGTAAACACACAAACATTAACACTTACACATGTACACAAACCTCACAGGCTTGCGTCTCGCAGGACTGCATGGATCTCATAGCCTCCACTACATGTTTCATATCCTCCCCTGAATGCCCATGCAGGTCTCCTAGTACCCCAAGGGGGGGGGGGGGGGGAGATGAGCCTGTACCCCTGTACCCCTTACGTTCCCCCCCCCCTCCCCCACACCTTATGCCACCCCCCCTCCCAAATCAACCACTGCTTTGTGTCTCATCGTCTTTCACTACAAACTCATGTGACCATGCCCTTGACAACCTTCACACACTGACTAACACAAACCATTCATGCTTGTGCTTCTCCATTACATGTTCCTATCTCATGCCTGCATTAAATGCTCATGTCTCATAAACCTCCACTGTGATGCCCTTGTCTCACTATATATGGTGAAGCCATGGAAGTTTGAATGCTACTGTATTCTCAGGTGCTTGTCTATATAAACTTTAGTACATGTACAGTACCTCAGATCTACCACATCTGATCTGATTGGGCAGCATTAATAAA
>OY811971.1:3418210-3543210 GCA_963681505.1 Eunapius fragilis | reverse complement strand
ATTTATCTTTGAACCAGATGGCTCTATTTAGAAAAAATAGACGGGAGGGGAAATTGGTATCATTGGGTTTCAAACGCTTCGCTGCACATACTTGTGCCATCAAATCCTAGATATTGTGAAAGATGTGCTTTGAAAACCCTGCTTTCCAGATTACATGTGTTGCTAGGGAGTTAATTAGTCACGTTGCTAGGTAATTAACATTCATAGTGGGTGTGGGCCTAATGTCCACGTTTCAATGTAATTGTAACAGCCATGATGTGCCTTTTGAAGTGAGTTTGTTACAAAAGGTGTTCGTGTCGTGGTGACCAGGAGATATCATTATGTTGAATTATTAGCAACATAATGATATTTGTCATTAACGGCTGATGTTATCCATATATGTATACAGCTCACCCAAGAAAGATGAGCACAGCTGGACAGAAGCATGAGTGTTCTGAATGTGGGAAGGCATTTGGTCAGAAGAGTAATCTGAATGCCCACATGGTTGTCCATACACATGTAAAGAACTATCAGTGTTCTGAATGTGGGAAAGCATTTGGTCTCAAGGGACATCTGAAGACACACCTGGTTGTCCATACAAAAGAAAAGAACTATCAGTGTTCTGAATGTGGGAAGGCATTTGGTCATAAGGTACATCTGAAGAGGCACCTGGTTGTCCATACAAAAGAAAAGAACTATCAGTGTTCAGAATGTGGGAAGGCATTTGGTCGAAAGGAAAATCTGAATGCACACATATTGGTTGTCCATACACAAGAAAAGAACTATCAGTGTTCTGAATGTGGGAAGGCATTTGGTCATAACGGAGATCTGAAGAGGCACATGGTTATCCATACACAAGAGAAGAACTATCAGTGTACTGAATGTGGGAAGGCATTTGGTCGAAAGGGAAATCTGAATGCACACATAATGGTTGTCCATACACAAGAAAAAAACTATAAGTGTTCTGAATGTGGGAAGGCATTTGGTCATAACGGAGATGTGAAGAGGCACATGGTTATCCATACACAAGAAAAGAACTATCAGTGTTCTGAATGTGGGAAGGCATTTGGCCAAAAGGAAACTCTGACAAGTCACATGGTTGTCCACACAGGAGCCAGAAGATTCAAGTGTACTATTTGCAACAAGCAGTATTCCTACAGATCAAGTCTCACATACCATATGATGGTCCACAGCAATGATCGACCTTACAAGTGTTTCTGCAGGCAATCCTTCAGGTCCATTTCTGCTATGAAAGAACATGGCAGAAAACACCTTGGTGAGAAGTTAAGATGTCCCTCTGAAGGATGTGACAAGATATATGTGACCAAGAGTGGTTTGAGACGTCATCTCCAGCGCTGCTCCTACTCCCAAGATCCAACCACAAAGACCAATGCATGATACATTCACAAACAATTGTGTACACATAATTAGCTTAACGAGAAATGAAATGCAATTGCAGTACACTGTCAGTGTGATCAAATTTGTGATTCATTAATTTAAAACATTGGTGAGGGTGGAGTATGTGATTGGTGAGGGTGAGTGGGATTGGAGAGAGTGATGGACAGATAAGTGCAGCATAAGAGTGTGGGAAGGTGATGGTTAATGCAGAGTTGTAGGTGAGTGTTGAAGACGAGGAAAGGTAAATGTTAATAACGGTTGTATGTCATAGCGGTTTTGTGTGTGTGTATGTGTGCTCACACACACACACCATCCCCTTGATTCCCTTCACTGTCCCCCCCCCACCACCTAGCTACCCTTCAAGCATGACTCACTGCTGGCTGATAATGGAGAGGACCGTATGGCGGAGACAGAGAAGCAGGTTGCCCTCAAGTCTTTCCACGCCGCATGGCTGGAAGCAACTACAGGGGGGAACGTGCTACCTACACCTGGTCCCAGGTAGGTAGGTGTGTGTGGATATGGTTATGTGTGCATGTGGCTATGTATTTACTGCGCATATATGTGGAGAAGTGTGGGGGTGAGTGTGTGGATGTGGAGAAGAGTGGGGGTGAGTGTGGGTGTGGAGAAATGTGGGGGTGCATGTGTGGGTGTGGAGAAGAGTGGGGGTGAGTGTGGGTGTGGAGAAGAGTGTGTGTGTGTGTGGGTGTGTGGTTATGTGTGCGTGTGCATGTTTGGGTGTGGCTATGTATTTACTGCACATATGTGGCGAAGTGTGGGAGTGAGTGTGTGGGTGTGGAGAAGTGTTGGGATGAGTACATGTGGTATGTACATGTACCTGTACCTTCTTTGTTCTATTTAGAGCACCTCTTCAACAGTTTACCAAGAGCACCCACAACCCAGGTCCCCAGACCACCACCAGCATGTACTTTCGGCGCTCCCAAAGTGCTTTACCTCAGCAGAACGGCCACCATCACCATCCCCATTAGACTTACCCCTCTCAACCACCCCAGCATGCCCCCTATCCCTCCCCCTCCTCTTCCTCACCACCCAACCCCTTCCTCTCCCAGGGGGAACACACTGCCTCCCCTGTTGTCATTTGCCTCAACTCGGACGACGATGATAATGATAGCAGGCAAGGTAGCTCCGCCTTCCTGACCACATACCCTCCAGACATTGGCTCCTCCTACCTAACCACGCCCCTCCAGACTTCGGCTTTACAGGCACAGCCTCCGCCACTCACCCATTGGTGGATGTCCAAGAGCAACAGCCACACCCCACACCACGAGATGGTAGTTACCCTGACGACACAGCGGTTGTCCCTCGAGTGGCTCAGTGACCCGGACCCCTTGCCCCCCGACAGCGCCCACGGACTGCTAACCCCGCCCTCTGCGGCTCTCTCGGCTCCTTCACTGGTGGGTGGGGCCAGTGCCCCCTACGGGTACAACCAGCTGAGTCACTTCCAGTCGCCCCAGATGCCTCAACCCCAGGGGGGCGATCAGCAGGTTGCCCAAGTCCGGTTCTGAGTTCCCGAGTACCAGCACTTTTGCTTCCAGAATCCCCAATCCCAGTTCCAAGAGCAGGTGCCACTACTTTGCGTTCCAGTTCCCCGCACGATGCTGCAGCTTCACCCCATTGGTCACACGTCCCAGCAGCTGATGCCTCTCCCTGTTGTGGATCAAAGGGGCTGGGTTAGACCACCCACTATCACATCTGGCACCAGCACATCGTCACATAGTTCACTTATCACCCCACAGCGGCAACGGAATCCCTCTTGCGACGACGATTCTCGTGCCCCCTACCTCCCCCCGAGGAGCTGCGATTCTCGTGCCCCCCCTTTGTATGACACCAACACCCACATCAACAGACGGCAACCACCGTTCCACCTACTTGAAATAAATGATAACAGAACTCTCATGCCCCCGGGGATGCAAGAACAGTCTACCACGTGGGGCCCGGTCGTTTCGACCCCCTCAGAACCTAAAGTGTTAAAATCGGTTTCAGCGCCACTGCCTCCCGCGGGGAGGCGGTGTGGCAGCGCGGCCCCCCCTCGCCAACGGAGGGGAGCGCTCTCGAGGGCCTCCGCAAACGGACCCCCGGCAGCCGCCTTGCCCTCGCCAATCCAGTCGCTGCCCATCCTGAGTCCATTGGCCGAGAAACTGCTCAAGATGGCACAGATGAGCGCTGCCATGGCAACGGACAGGATGCAACACGAGTTGACGCCGGCAGTTATGACTTCGTCACCTGGTGGTGTGGCCAATGAAGCACCTGTGTTGTCACTGGATCAGGTGGGAATGACCTTTGACCTCACCCACTAGTGGACTGTACACCCGTTGCGGAGGCTGGGGACGAGGCGTTGCGTCAACGGGAGTGGATCGCTTCAATCCGCATAGAACTTATAATGTGGTCACCGTGTATTGGGACAATGGTGGTCTTAATGTTGTATGTGCGACTGTCATATATGACATAATACTTCTCACACCCTCTGGACATGGAATTGCACACAACCCAACACACACACACACACACCTTAAGCTTGATCACATGACCAGCGTACATGTTACTACGTGTGTCACATGATGTAACGACATAGAGGAATATATGCATTTCTGACGTTTGAACACAGTGAATTAGGCAGAAGTTTAGCTCCCTCCCAAATGTGATTGGTTGTATAGTACGTGATTGGGCCACGTGGTTGGGGGTTTAAAAGGCTGGTACCTTAGTATGAGTGTTCATTCTAAGCTTGCGTGTACGTGCTGCAAACTTTTTATCTGAACCTGCGTCAGCAGGTTCAATATAGGATTCATTGAGGAGTGATGAATGTCATTAAAAATTTTAAATCGCGTCGGGAGGGACAACGAAGAAACGGATTGCTTATCACTTTGCAGCTATCGAACGACAACACCAAGATCTACGTTTTCGTGCTAGTTTCATGTCATTAAACTATGCGCTTCCAGACAAACAAAAAACCTGCTTCTCGTGCCCATTCCCAAAAAATTGTTGGTCGTCGTCGTCGTCTTCTTCTTCTTCTTCTCCGTCAAGTATAACTCACGCTAGGAATGGTTTTAAAGAACGGCAATGATACCAAACGCTTCAGAATTTACCGGCGCGGTGCCCCTTAAGGTCATAATTGAGAAAGAAGCTACAACGAAAAAGTATCATATACGGTATGGGTATACTAAATACCTGCGAGCTGTGCATTTAATAATCCTGAAAAATTGAAATAGGCCTATATTTAGCCCATACAACAGACCGTGCACTATATGTTGAGACGTGAGTGGGCTAAATTTTTTACATACTAGTACGTATTTATTAAAGTTATATAGTTACTTGTGGTCGGGGCAATGCACAAAGCGTTCGTAAGGTATAGACATTTGTCCATTGCACATCGTTCCTCATCACATTACAGTTATGAAGCTTCGTTGACACGGAGAAAAAAAAAATTATGAAACAAGTAAATAAAAACCTTCTCTAACGAGAAAGTTGGTGGGCATATAGGATTGACAATGGTGGTGTAAAAAGCACGGAAACAAGTGTGACAGAAATTTTACTGGAAAATTGAAATAGGCCTACATTTAGCCCACTCACATTTAGGCAGCGCACGCCTGAGAAAATGGGCTAAATATATAGGCCTATTTCAATTTTCCAGTAAAATTTCTGTCACACTTGTTTCCGTGCTTTTTACACCACCATTGTCAATCCTATATGCCCACCAACTTTCTCGTTAGAGAAGGTTTTTATTTACTTGTTGTTGTTTGGTTTGGTGGTGTTTTATCTGTCCTATAGGTGCAACGCTTGATCAGGGAGTAGACCTTGAAGTCTGGCTGGATCTTTCTATGAACTATTTGTGTGTGTACCTGTTTGCAGAGCGATTGTTGGGTTATTTTTCCTGCCTTGAGGTTTTCTCCCAAAAATGGGTTTTTCCTCACTGTGGGTTTTTTCCGTGAGGGGGTGTGGGCCCACCCCCTCAAAATCAAAATTTTGTTTGTGGCCCCGCTCTAAGGGTTGTGTGATGTTTTGTAATGCTGTGTGGTTGGATCAAGCCTTTGTGGCTGTGATCGTCTTGCTGTGGTTGTTCTAAGTGGTTGTGTGTGTTTGGTGGCAGCGTGCACAATGAAGCTAAACCAATATTCTATTTGGTTATTTGGGGGGAAGGAAGGTGCTATACAGTGGGCATGTGGGAGGGAGTTGCGTGCTAGCTGGGAAACCGTACAGCTTGATTTACTGGTATATGGCAATGATCTCCCTAGTACTTCCTAGGAAGGTGCGTGGCGCACAAGGTGGGACCGGGAAAGTGATGCAGGCCTATATTCCTCAGTATACACATTTTTAGAACAGGAATACAGTCTACCCTCGATATAGTCCGGGCTACGGGAACCCCCAAACTAGCGGACTGTAGGACAAACGGATAATAGCGATGCGAAGTTTAGCTTACGAAGGGTTAGTATTTGGCAAGAAAAATAGCGGACATTATTGCGGATGGACTGTATCGAAGCGGACACTATCAAGGGTAGACTGTATGACATATTTTTAGCTGTTGTATAACTTGTATTTCCACATCTCTATAGCCCTCTTCTGCTTTATTTCAGGCTATCAGTGTGCTGCCTGTTTCATTTTTCAAGTCTTGTAATTATTAATACCTTATTCCGTGCTTTCGTTTTTATTCTACATACGAGGGATTCTTCTGTTGTCCATGGCAATTGGACGACAGGGTCTGCGAACGAGTTACGTACCACGTGTCTGAATTGGCTGTTGAACGAGAGAGGAAGACCGGTAAGTCAAGTCTATATATTATAATTAGTATGCCTATGTAGATGTTAATTTGGTAAGAGGACTAAGAATATTTAAGAGTACGAGCGAATATGAAGATCGAAAATCGCCGCTTGTTGGTACCGTGGCTCCGTTCACCCTCGCTTTTTGAATGCTCTCATGGTCACAGTTGTGAATCTAGAAATAAGATGGACGGAGAGAGACATTTTTTTTAATTTGGAGAGGCCGTGGAACGGGGCCGGGGGGCGTGAGAAATCGATGGTGCACCCATTTGGACTCGCGAGGAAGTATGGAGAGCCTCTATTTGATTACGATTGGATTCCCCGCTATGTAACAGGAACAGAACTGGTATAGCGTTCACGGCACGCTGAGGTTGAGCGCGCCTTACCGATGGGGTGAAATCTGTATAGAGGGGTTGCAGTGTCATCCCGGGAAGGTTGCCGCCATGTTTGTTTGGTGTCGCCGCCATGTTTTTTGGTGTCCTAACTATTAAACGTCATCGTTTATACACGGCTGTTTCATTCCATTGAAAAGTTGGACATTAGGTCTCGTCCCCATCCCCTGCTTGGAGACAGGCAACCAAACCCTAGTTACCGCATGGCACAGGAATGTGGCTTATCCTTCTTTATCCGTACAACGTAAGCTCACTGTGAGTTGATATTTCGGTCCGGCGTCCTTCGAAGACTAAAACAGTATAAGTTTTATCTTTGTTGTATTTACATACGCGAGAAGAGAGGGCCGAGACTACATGCGCTCTATTTTGAGTTGTTCGTGTCAATAGGCTTTTTTGTGAAATCCGCCAGGCCAACTGAAAAAACTCTTTTAGAAACGTGTACTCAAGAGACGGTTGTATTTGGTTCTGTTTAGGGTGTAACGGGGCTTATTTTCTGCGCGTCGTGCCAACGCTTTGAATACGGCAGATTTTTTACGTAGCGAAGTGGTCCTCTCATAATGTATGTGTACGAAACACACATACTCTACAGTTTCTCCCCCCTATCATCTACCATCTTATCTGAGGCTTGTGCTAACACAGGTGCAGCCGCCCGATCAGCTGAGGAATGCAAGCACATGATGTGAAGTGTGCTGAGCTGGGCTGGTCCTGTGTTCCACTTGCCGTGGAGACCTAGCTATGCATGGAGCCTGGGGTGATGAGGCACAATGCACCTTTTCTCGCCTGGCTTCTCTTCTCTCTGTGGGATCTGCTTTGCCCAAGGGTAAGGTTCTATCTGACATTTATGGCCATCTTAACTTCAAACTTATGTGTGCCACTGCAAGAGCTTTGCTAGCCAGGTCTCCACCAATCCTGGCTCAGCTGGACAGTGGTTAAATGCGTGTTGTGTTAGTTCCATAGTCATGTATCGTGTATGTAATAACTTGTTTATACTCTGTTTAATAAATATTAAACATACTAGAATACATAGAAATAAAAATTCTTTGCGTTTTCGTTTTCGGCTTAGCTTTTCTGGCCTCTAAAACTTCAGTCTGGGACAATTAGTGTTCTAGTCGGGCGTAGCCCGACCTTCACCTTCGATTTGAGCTACGCCCAACTAGTAGTGTTCTTGCATATTAAAAAAAAAGTTTGTTAGCCATATGTCCTTTACAACCGATTGAAATGGTTGACCCCATCAGGCATCAGCCCAATTAAATCCTGCATTCATGATTGTACATGTCCACCCATTAACTGACATGCATGGTGTTCGAGTAGGTGCATCTTTATACTCTCCTTTTCATGCCAGGAAAGGATAGTGGCTGTAATAAAAGCCATCATCACCTGTATGCAATTTTTCTTTACTGCTGCTTCTTGTACTTTGCATCTGCACAGCGTGCAGAAACTTATAGGGAAATCAAACACTGTCATTGCGTATGTCTATTGCAAAGCATGTCAAGAACTCCATTGAGAACGCAGCACAGGTGTATTTTGTTTGAGACTCTCGTTTCCACCCTACAGTTCAGTTATGACCACTTACTCCCTGACAGGACTTTTGGACATGACATTGCGTGTCGTCGTGCATGACATATGGGTGTGGCGCACGTGCATTATTCATTAGTTACATGGTCCCGTCTAATCGTGTCGTTCGTTCCCCAGAAAATAAGCCCCAGCACGCACTAAACGCAGAGGTGATGTACAATGATTGCTCTTTGAGTAGGAGTAAGTTTTATAACCATCTGCCTGGGGCGTTTCGAGAAAAATCGGTTGCCGCCTGAGCACTTATGAAAGCAATAAAAGGCGTGCCTTCAGTAGCCACATGCGTGGCAATTATAGGGCAAAAGAGAACTTAGTTTGACTGTGCGTACTATTCTTTTTAAGTACGAAATTGGTTGTGGAACAGCACAATATTATAATGGTTGTGTATATTGAATTTGTAGTGGCAAAAAGAGCCTCGTAACGTAAACCACAAAATAATTAGCTCCTCTAGGATCCCAAACACCAAAATACCGTAATGTTCGAATGTGTTCTAATTAGCAACCTAATGTCCAGCTTGAAACAGCCGTGTATAAATGCGTGTCACGTACGTGAACGTACGTGCTCGACACTTATTGAAAAAATCAATGGTTAGGGCACCAAAAAACATGGCGGCGATTGTTATTGCTATTGTTATGAACCTTCCCGGGATGACACTGCAACCCTCTATACGCTCTGTATCGTCCGTGACAATAGGTTTCGTAATTAGATTAAATAAACCAAATTACGGTATGGACAACATATAGCGTACAATAAGCTCATTAAAAAACAACATTTAAAGGAGGCAGTTTATGCGTAACCTTTTAAAGTAAAATCCTTTTGATGCTAGCTATAAAGCAACCACTTATTATTCCAATACTGTGTATGCGCAATGAAAAGCACATCGGTTCACAATATACTGACAGTTGCGCATCTTGGTGCTTATTTCCGTGTCTTAAGTTCGACGATTTGTTTGCCACTTTTCTCCAAATCCCGCCTTATAAACTCTCTGTTAAAAGGTAAGAAGTGAACTTCAAAGAGTGGTTAGTCATGCTATGAATACCACAGGCTACCACGCGGCCTATATAAGTTGTACAACGAAACAAACCACAAACGGTTTGTAATGAATACCGCGTGTAGTAGAAGACCTATGTCTGTGGGTGCAAGCTAAACAAAGGGTCAAAAGCGGTGAGGAAGCAGGCGGTAGTATCTGCCAAGATAGAATGCCACACATGTGCATACAAGTGTACAAGCTTCACCGAGGAGTTGTTGACTGCTTTCCACTTTGACATATCCAAAGACTGCCCTGAGATCCACCCACCAATGTTCTGCAGCAAGTGTGAATTGGTGTTAAGGAGGAAGGCTGCAGCACAAAAGGAGAAGTGCCCTTACAAATGCTTACTGAAGCCATAAGATGGGTGTTGTACTAGTATCGGAACGAATAGATTCCATATAGGAATCCTGCAGTATCATGGATGTCATTAAAAAGTCACTCGCGTCTAGCGGGACATCCAATAGTCGGGTCACTTCGCTCTTGGTGGCAATCGAGGGATATCTAAAAGGAGAACAGTTCTGCGTTATATCTGTGTCATAAGACTGTGTACTTTTAAAGAACAAAAATAATCGTCCCCATCGTCCGTACCCAGTCCCACCTAAAATTTCTCCTCCGTCGTCGTCGTATTCCTCCTTCTGGATAGCATAACTCACGACAGGAACGTTTGCAAAGCACGCCATGTGTACCAATCACTTCAGGATGTGTCCGCATGTTATCTTCGGGTGTCTGTTAGATGCCTAACCGATCGGGCAATAACCTGAAGCTAGTTGTACCTTATTTGGTATTGATCTACAAATAGCACATTACATCAACTATCACAATGTTCATGACGCACCAGTATAAAATAACCAGCGTTATCAAATTCAATGGTTATTCCAAACAAATTATCTCAAGGACAATTCTGATTCCACTCGAGCATCTAAAACAGATGCTGCCAAACGTGCATGCCAAACGTGCATATGTCAAACGCGGTACCGAAATGAACAACATAACGACCACCCAAAGGTACGTTACGGCATCGCTAAATGTTGGATTGTTAAATTATGAGCATGCATAGTATATCGCTATAATGGAAGGAATAGTTTAGTTACAGCGGTAGATACTGCGTCTCTCTCCGTTTTAATATGTGCTGTTTGAAATGTGTGTATAACACCAAAGTTGCTTACCTCAGTTTGGTCATGTACATGTATTGTGGTACATGGTTTATCTGATTATAGCATGAGATCAATTTACTTAGAGTACATTTATCCTATGTATTATATGGCTTCGCTTTTAACCTTAATGAATCATTTGCTCCTCAATGGAGATAGTCTGGGGACTAGTGTAATATTTGGTACACACCTCAACAGAATTGCAGATTCTAAAATAAACCTGTCATGATTGCACAAGTTGACGTTTATGCTACCTGATTCTATGCGTTTCAAGTACTAAATACCATACCAAATCCACCAGAAAAATTTAGGAAACAAGTAATAAGAACATTCTCTACACGAGAAGGTTGGTGGTATATAGGAATCAAAGGTGATGGTGGTGTAAAAAGCAAGGGAACAAGGCTTCTGATTGAAAAGGAAAAATGAAATAGACCTATATTAGCATGCACATTTAAATATGACAACATGCTGCTAATATAGGTCTATTTCATTTTTCCTTTTCAATCAATCAGAAGCCATGTTCCCTTTCTTTTTACACCACCATCACCTTTGATTCCTATTTACCACCAACCTTCTCGTGTATAGAATGTTTTTATTACTTGAAACAATTAGGGTTGTATGCCTGTCTACAAAGATAGATGGCCCAAACCCAGGCCATATTCTGGAAACAGTTCTGCTGAAATTGTGGAGCACATTATGGCTGAATCACCACCACCAATAATAAACAACCCCATACAACCACCATTAGCAGCCACAGAGACACTCTCTGAAATGAGTGAGCTGGATTGCTCCATCTGTATGGGTGCGCTTGCACACCCAATTCAGCTTCCATGTGTCAGGTAGTCCAACGGCAGGAAATGCAACTTGTTAGTGACATCCTGTACCAGATGCTAAATGCTAGTAAGGAGAACAGCATACAGATTCCAACTGGAGGGACAGTACGTTTAGGAGTAAATCAGCATTTAAAATCAGTTGAACAAAGATCTTGTCATACAGCCTTTAAAATTGGTTAGCGTATCCACACCACGAGCACCACGCTCTGAGCTCAGTGGTCACACATGCAAGCATCATGTTCATGAGCTTCAGATGACGCGGTCCATCCTGAGTGCTGGTGCTGAGGATGCTGGACATCTTGTTTGAGGATGAACTGAAGGGTCTGCGTGAGGAAAGGAAAGAGAAGGTACTCCTTGATGTAGGAATCACTATTAACATTCCACCAAAGCAAGGGCTTGCCAGTAAGTCCATGCTTGGTATCCCCTGGTATAGACCAAGGATTCTTAACAGGATATCCACATGCTGGAGCAAAGGAATATAGAAATAAATACCTTTCACTTAACTTCCTTACAGGTGGTCGAAACAAGCTGGGGTGTATGTAGGCAGTGAGAGAAAGCAGCATGCCCTTAGCAACAAGCTTGTTGGTGATAACCTTGAGGTGGAACTGGGTCTGTTTTCCTTTCAATTCAGCAATAGTGGGGTTAAAATACTCACGAGCGTGCGTGGGAGCGTAACGACAACAAAAACAAATTTAAAAAAATCTTCCTACTATAACAACATTTTAGAAAGAACAAATAAGGTGGGATTTGTAACAAACTCGTGTGATTCGTAGGTACCCACGCTGTACCATTTATCTTTGAACCGGATGGCACTTTTTAGAATAAATAGACGGGAGGGGAAATTGGTATCATTGGGTTTCGAAAGCTTCGCTGCACAAACTTGTGCCATCAAATCCTAGATATTGTGAAAGATTTGCTTTGAAAACCCTGCTTTCCAGATTACATGTGTTGCTAGGGAGTTAATTAGTCACGTTGCTAGGTAATTAACATTCATAGTGGGTGTGGGCCTAATGTCCACGTTTCAATGCAATTGTAACAGCCGTGATGTGCCTTTTGAGTGAGTTTGCTACAAAAGGTGTTCATGTCATAGTGGCCAGGAGATATCATTATGTTGAATTATCCGCAACATAATGATATTTGTCATTAACGGCTGATGTTATCCATATATGTATACAGCTCACCCAAGAAAGATGAGCACAGCTGGACAGAAGCACGAGTGTTCTGAATGTGGGAAGGCATTTGGTCGTAAGGGAGATCTGAAGAGGCACATGGTTATCCATACAAAAGAGAAGAACTATCAGTGTTCTGAATGTGGGAAAGCATTTGGCCAAAACGAGACTCTGAAGAGGCACATGGTTGTCCATACACAAGAAAAGAACTATCAGTGTTCTGAATGTGGGAAAGCATTTGGCCGAAATGAGACTCTGAAAAAGCACATGGTTGTCCATACACAAGAAAAGAACTATCAGTGTTCTGAATGTGGGAAGGCATTTGGTCGTGAGGGACATCTGAAGACACACATGGTTGTCCATACAAAAGAAAAGAACTATCAGTGTTCCGAATGTGGGAAGGCATTTGGTCGTGAGGGACATCTGAAAACACACATGGTTGTCCATACAAAAGAAAAGAACTATCAGTGTTCAGAATGTGGAAAGGCATTTGGTCTTAAGGGACATCTGAATGCACACATAATGGTTGTCCATACACAAGAGAAGAACTATCTGTGTTCTGTATGTGGAAAGGCATTTGGTCATAAGGGACATCTGAAGAGGCACATGGTTGTCCATACACAAGAGAAGAACTATCAGTGTTCTGAATGTGGGAAGGCATTTGGTCATAACGGAGATCTGAAGAGACACATGGTTGTCCATACACAAGAGAAGAACTTCCGGTGTTCTGAATGTGGGAAGGCATTTGGTCATAACGGAATTCTGAAGAGGCACATGGTTATCCATACACAAGAGAAGAACTACCGGTGTTCTGAATGTGGGAAGGAATTTGGCCAAAAGGGAACTCTGACGAGTCACATGGTTGTCCACACAGGAGCCAGAAGATTCAAGTGTACTATTTGCAGCAAGCTGTATTCCTACAGATCAAGTCTCACATACCATATGATGGTCCACAGCAATGATCGACCTTACAAGTGTTTCTGCAGGCAATCATTCAGGTCCATTTCTGCTATGAAAGAACATGGCAGAAAACACCTTGGTGAGAAGTTAAGATGTCCCTCTGAAGGATGTGACAAAAAATATATGACCAAGAGTGGTTTGAGATATCATCTCCAGCACTGCTCCTACTCCCAAGATCCAACCACAATGACCAATACATGATACATTCACAAACAATTGTGTACACATAATTAGCTTAACGAGAAATGGAATATAATTGCAGTACACTGTCAGTGTGATCAAATTTGTGATTCATTAATTTAAATCATTGGTGAGGGTGGAGTGTGTGATTGGTGAGGGTGAATGTTGGATTGGAGAGAATGAGGAACAGATCGGTGCAGCATAAGAGGGTGGGAAGGGGATGGTTAATGGAGAGTGGTGGGTGAGTGTTGAAGATGAGGATGGGTAGATGTTAATGACGGTTGTATGTCAGCGGTTTTGTGTGTCTGTGTGCTCACATTCATGCACACACACACACACACCATCCCCTTGATTCCCCTCACTACCTTCCCCCCACCTAGCTACCCTTCAAGCATGACTCTGCTGGCTGATAATGGAGAGGTCCGTATGGCGGAGACAGAGAAGCACGTTGCCCTCAAGTCTTTCCACGCCGCATGGCTGGAAGCAACTACAGGGGGAACGTGCTACCTACACCTGGTCCCAGGTAGGTAGGTGTGTGTGGGTATGGGTGTGTGGTTATGTGTGCATGTGTGTGTGTGGCTATGTATTAACTGCGCATATGTGGAGAAGTGTATGGGTGTGGAGAAGAGTGGGGGTGAAATACATACAAATTATCTCAAGGACAATTCTGATTCCACTCGAGCGTCTAAAAGTAAAAGTGGAAAGATCCAGATGCTGCCAGATCTGCCAAACGTGCGTATGTCAAATGCGGTACCAAAAGGAACAACATAACGACCACCCAAAGGTACGTTACGGCATTGATAAATGTTGGATCGATAAATTATGAGCATGCATGGTATACCACTAAAATGGAAGGAATAGTTTAGTTACAGCGGTAGATACAGCGTCTCTCCGTTTTAAAGTATTATGCGCTGTTTGAAATGTGTGTATAACACCAAAGTTGCTTATGTAAGTTTGGTCATGTATTGTGGTACATGGTTTATCTGATTATAGCATGAGATCAGTTTACTTAGAGTACGTATTATATGGCTTTGCTTTTAACCTTTATCAATCATTTCGAGATAGTCTGGGGACTAGTGTAATATTTGGTACACACCTCAACAGAATTGCAGATTCTAAATAAACCTGTCATGATCGCACAAGTTGACGTTTATGCTACCTGATTCTATGCATTTCAAGAACTAAATAAAATACCAAATCCACCAGAAAAATTTTGGAAACAAGTAATAAAAACATTCTCTACACAAGAAGGTTGGTGGTATATCGGAATCAAAGGTGATGGTGGTGTAAAAAGCAAGGGAACAAGGTTTCTGATTGAAAAGGAAAAATGAAATAGACCTATATTAGCGCGCACATTTAAATATGTCAACATGCTGCTTATATAGGTATATTTCATTGTTCCTTTTCAATCAATCAGAAGCCTTGTTCCCTTGCTTTTTACACCACCATCACCTTTGATTCCTATATACCACCAACCTTCTCGTGTAGGGAATGTTTTTATTACTTGAAACAATTAGGGTTGTATGCCTGTCTACAAAGATAGATGGCCCAAACCCAGGCCATATTCTGGAAACAGTTCTGCTGAAAATGGGGAGCACATTATGGCTGTATCACCACCACCAATAATAAACAACCCCATACAACCACCATTAGCAGCCACAGAGACACTCTCTGAAATGAGTGAACTGGATTGCTCCATCTGTATGGGTGCACTTGCACAACCAATGCAGCTTCCATGTGTCTGGTAGTCCAACGGCAGGAAATGCAACTTGTTAGTAAAGTCCTGTACCAGATGCTAAATGCTAGTAAGGAGAACAGCATACAGATTCCAACAGTTAATTAGTCACGTTGCTAGGTAATTAACATTCATAGTGGGTGTGGGCCTAATGTCCACGTTTCAATGCAATTGTAACAGCCGTGATGTGCCTTTTGAGTGAGTTTGCTACAAAAGGTGTTCATGTCATAGTGGCCAGGAGATATCATTATGTTGAATTATCCGCAACATAATGATATTTGTCATTAACGGCTGATGTTATCCATATATGTATACATCTCACCCAAGAAAGATGAGCACAGCTGGACAGAAGCACGAGTGTTCTGAATGTGGGAAGGCATTTGGTCGTAAGGGAGATCTGAAGAGGCACATGGTTATCCATCCAAAAGAGAAGAACTATCAGTGTTCTGAATGTGGGAAAGCATTTGGCCAAAACGAGACTCTGAAGAGGCACATGGTTGTCCATACACAAGAAAAGAACTATCAGTGTTCTGAATGTGAGAAAGCATTTGGCCGAAATGAGACTCTGAAAAAGCACATGGTTGTCCATACACAAGAAAAGAACTATCAGTGTTCTGAATGTGGGAAGGCATTTGGTCGTGAGGGACATCTGAAGACACACATGGTTGTCCATGCAAAAGAAAAGAACTATCAGTGTTCTGAATGTTGGAAGGCATTTGGTCGAAAGGGAACTCTGAATGCACACATAATGGTTGTCCATACACAAGAAAAGAACTATAAGTGTTCTGAATGTGGGAAGGAATTTAGTCATAACGGAGATCTGAAGAGGCACATGGTTGTCCATACACAAGAGAAGAACTACCTGTGTTCTGAATGTGGGAAGGCATTTGGCCGAAATGAGACTCTGAAGAAGCACATGGTTGTCCACACAGGAGCCAGAAGATTCAAGTGTACTATTTGCAGCAAGCAGTATTCCTACAGATCAAGTCTCACATACCATATGATGGTCCACAGCAATGATCGACCTTACAAGTGATTCTGCAGGCAATCATTCAGGTCCATTTCTGCTATGAAAGAACATGGCAGAAAACATCTTGGTGAGAAGTTAAGATGTCCCTCTGAAGGATGTGACAAGAAATATGTGACCAAGAGTGGTTTGAAATATCATTTCCAGCACTGCTCCTACTCCCAAGATCCAACCACAATGACCAATACATGATACATACACAATTGTGTACACATAATTAGCTTAACGAGAAATGGAATGTAATTGCAGTACACTGTCAGTGTGATCAAATTTGTGATTCATTAATTTAAATCATTGGTGAGGGTGGAGAGTGTGATTGGTGAGGGTGAATGTGGGATTGGAGAGAATGAGGAACAGATCTGTGCAGCATGAGAGGGTGGGAAGGTGATGGTTAATGGAGAGTGGTGGGTGAGTGTTGAAGATGAGGATGGGTAGATGTTAATGACGGTTGTATGTCAGCGGCTTTGTGTGTCTGTGTGCTCACATTCATGCACACACACACACACACCATCCCCTTGATTCCCCTCACTGTACCTTCCCCCCCACCTAGCTACCCTTCAAGCATGACTCTGCTGGCTGATAATGGAGAGGACCGTATGGCGGAGACAGAGAAGCACGTTGCCCTCAAGTCTTTCCTCGCCGCGTGGCTTGAAGCAACTACAGGGGGAACATGCTACCTACACCTGGTCCCAGGTAGGTAGGTGTGTGTGGGTATGGGTGTGGTTATGTGTGCATGTGTGTGTGTGGCTATGTATTAACTGCGCATATGTGGAGAAGTGTATGGGTGTGGAGAAGAGTGGGGGTGAGTGTGTGGGTATGGGGAAGTGTGGGTGTGGTGTGGTGGGAGTGTGTGGGTGTGTGTGGTTATGTGTGTGGGTGTGGCTATGTATTTACTGCACATATGTCGAGAAGTGGGGGTGAGTGTGTGGGAGTGTGTGTGTGGATGTGGAGAAGTGTCGGGATGAGTACATGTGGTATGTACATATACCTGTACCTTCTTTGTTCTACATGTATTTAGAGCACCTCTTCAACAGTTTACCAAGAGCACCTACAACCCAGGTCCCCAGACCACCACCAGCATGTTCTTTCGGCGCTCCCAAAGCGCTTTACCTGAGCAGAACGACCACCATCCCCACCAGACTTACCCCTCTCAACCACCCCAACATGCCCCCTATCCCTCCCCAACCTCTTCCTCACCACCCAACCCCTTCCCCTCCCAGGGGGAACACACTCCCTCCCCTGTTGTCATATGTCTCGACTCGGACAACGATGATGATGATAGCAGGCAAGATAGCTCCGCCTACCTGACCACATACCCTCCAAACCTTGGCTCCTCCTACCTAACCACGCCCCCTCCAGACCTTGGCTTCACAGGCACAGCCTCCGCCACTTACCCATTGGTGGATGTCCAAGAGCAACAGCCACACCCCACACCATGGGATGTTGGTTACCCTGACGACACAGAGCGGTTGTCCCTCGAGTGGCTGAGTGACCAGGGCCCCCTGCCCCCCGACAGCGCCCGAGGACTGTTAACCCCGCCCTCTGCGGCTTTCTCAGCCCCCTCACCGGTGGGTGGGGCCAGTGTCCCCTACGGGTACTACCAGCTGAGTCACTTCCAGTCGCCCCAGATGCCTCAACACCAGGGGGGCGGTCAGCAGGTTGCCCAAGTCCGGTTCCGAGTTCCTGAGTACCAGCACTTTCGTTTCCAGAATCCCCAATCCCAGTTCGAGGAGCAGGTGCCGCTGCTTCGCGTTCCGGTTCCCGGCATGATGCCGCAGCTTCACCCCATTGGTCACACGTCCCAGCAGCCGACGCCTCTCCCTGCTGTGGATCAAACGGGCTGGGTTAGACCACCCAAAATCACATCTGGCACCAGCACATCGTCACAAAGTTCACTGATCACCCCACAGCGGCAACAGAATCCCTCTTGCGACGATGATTCTTGTGCCCCCCACCTACCCCCGCGGAGCTGCGATTCTCGTGCTTCCCCTTTATACGACACCAACACCCACATCAATAGACGGCAACCACCATTCCACCTGCTTGACATAAATGATAACAGAACTCTCATGCTCGCGGGGGTGCACGAACAGTCCACCCCGCGAGGCCCGGTTGTTTCGACCGCCTTAGAACCCAAAGTGTTAAAGTCGGTTACAGCGCCACTGCCCCCTGCGGGGAGGAGGCGTGGCAGCGCGGCCCCCCCTCGCCAACGGAAGGGTGCGTACTCGAGGGCCTCCGCAAACGGACCCCCGGCAGCCCCCTTGCCCTCGCCAATCCAGTCGCTGCCCATCCTGAGTCCATTGACCGAGCGGCTGCTCAAGATGGCGCAGATGAGCGCTGCCACGGCAACGGACAGGATGCAACACGAGTTGACGCCGGCGGTTACGACTTCGTCTCCTGTGGGTGTGGCCGATGAAGCACCTGTTTTGTCACTGGATCCGATGGGAATGACCTTTGACCTCAACCACTAGTGGACTGTGCACCCGTTGTGGTGGATGGGGACGAGGCGTTGCGTCAACGGAGAGGATCGCTTCAATCCGCATAGAACTTTTAATGTGGTCACCGTGTATTGGGACAATGGTGGTCTTAATGTTGTATGTGCGACTGTCATATATGACCTAATACTTCTCACACCCTCTGGACATGGGATTTTGCACACAACCCAACACACACACACACACACACACACACACACACACACACACACATTCTCACCTTAAACTTGATCACATGACCAGCCTACATGTAACTACGTATGTCACGACGGAGAAGAGTTTGCATGCTAGCTGTGAAACCGCACAGCTTGATTTTCTGGTATATGGCAATGATCTCCCTAGTACTTCCTATGAAGGTGTGTGGCACACTAGGTGGGGCCGGGAAAGTGATGCAGACCTATATTCCTCAGTATACACAATAAATAATTACATATTTTTAGCTGTTGTATTTCCACATCTCTATAGACCTCTTCTGCTTTATTTCGGGCTATCAGTGTGCTGCCTGTTTCATTTTCCAAGTCTTTTAATTATTAATTCAATGACCTTATTCCGTGCTTTCGTTTTATTCTACTTGCGAGGGATTCTCCAGTGAAGAGCTAGTGTCCATGGCAATTGGACGATAGGGTCTCTATAGATTATTTAGACGGGGATTGGAAACGGATCACGTGCACGCCAATTAACAGCTCCGTCTGTTATAGCGGAAGATAGGTTATTGTAGTAGCTATTAAGTCTGAATGAGTAGCAAGAAACCAACCTTCAAACCCCGTTAATACTATTTACAAAAGTAGCCACAGGCCCAGAAAGGACAGCAGTCTTACTCTATTCGTGTCGTGTCCCAAATGATTGACGCGATGTAAAGCCAACTTTTAAAACCTCATACCAACACTCCCTGGCTTAGTCCATAGCCCGCCCTAGAGGTTGAAACCTTCAAACTCCGTTAATACTATTTTTAAAAGAAGCTATACGCCCAGAACTGACAGTATTCTATATTCGCGCCGTATCCCTAATGATTGACCCGAGAGTCGATGCAAAGCCAACTCTTTATAACCTCATACCAACACTCCCTGGCATAGCCCATAGCTCAGTTCTATCGCAAAATGAGTGCACTAGAGAAAAATACCTTCAAACCCTGCTAATACTATATAAAAAGTAGCTCTACGCCCAGAACTGCCAGTACGGCCTAGTCTATTCGTGCCGTGTCCCTAATGATTGACCCGAGAGTCGATGTAAAGCCAACTTTTAATAACTTCATACCAACACTCCTTGACTTAGTCCATAGTCCAGTTCTATCGCAAAATGAGTGCAGTAGAGGATGAAACCTTCAAACCGCGTTTACAATATTTACAAAAGTAGTTATACGCCCAGAACTACCTGTATGTCAAAAACGCTGTTTCGTGCCACGTTGTTTTCAAAGCTAGGGGAAAGGGCAAAACCTATCCAGTTCTATTCCGATTGCTACGAAGAGCTTATATACAAAAAATCAAGGTCAAAAAACGTACAGAACAGTTTTTGCACGCCCAGAAAGGATTCACATTATTAGCTTCATTTCTCAGTTTTTATTAAAAGCTCCCGAAGATTCGTTCACTAGAACTTCAAACACGTTTCTAGACAAACCTTACCTTTCATGAATTGGGTGGAACACATTCGAGACTCTACATGATACGGATTTCACCAAAACCAGCTATAAGACATTTTCCCCGCCAAACTCAAAAGGTGCTATCCATTACATGTATAATATTGACGGCGCATAGCCTTCTACTATGGCTCACGTGACCCGTTTCCAATCCCTGTCTAAATAATCTATGGGTCTGCGAACGAGTTACGTACCACGTGTCTGAATTGGCTGTTGAACGAGAGAGGAAGACCGGTAAGTCAAGTCAATATTTTAGTATGCCTATGTAGATGTTAATTTGGTAAAAATATTTAAAAGAGTACGAGCGAATATGAAGATCGAAAATCGCCGCTTGTTCGTACCGTGGCTCCGTTCACCCTTGCCTTTGAATGCTCTCATGGTCACAGTTGTGAATCTAGAAATAAGATGGACGGAGAGAGACATTTGTTTTAATTTGGAGAGGCTGTGGAACGGGGCCGGGGGGCGTGAGGAATCGATGGTGCACCCATTTGGACTCGTAAGGAAGTATGGAGAGCCTCTATTTGATTACGATTGGATTTCCCGCGATGTAACAGGAACAGACCTGGTATAGGTTTCACGGCACGCTGAGGTTGAGCGCGCCTTACCGATGGGGTTAAATCTAATTTATGTGTACGCGCTGTATCGTCCGTGACAATAGGTTTCGTAATTAGATTTAATAAACCGCGAATTACGGACAACATATGGCGTACAGTATGCTCATTACAAAACAACATCTAAAGGAGGCAGTTTATGCGTAACCTGTTACAGTAATGCAAAATCCTTTTGATGCTAGCTATAAAGCAACCACTTGTTAATCCATTACTGTGTATGCGCAATGAAAAGCACATCGGTTCACAATATACTGACAGTTGCGCATCTTGGTGCTTATTTCCGTGTCTTATGTTCGACGATTTGTTTGCCACTTTTCTCCAAATCCCACCTTATAAACTCTCTGTTAAAAAGTAAGAAGTGAACTTCAAAGAGTGGTTAGTCATGCTATGAATATGACTGGCTACCACGCGGCCTCTATAGGTTGTACAACGAAACAAACCACAAACGGTTTGTAATGAATACCGCGTGTAGTAACTGTAAATTAGAAGACCTATGCCGGGTCTGTGGGTGCAAGCTAAACAAAGGGTCGAGAACAAAAATACTTGTCTCCATCGTCTGTACCCAGTCCCACCTAAAATTTCTCCTCCGTCGTCGTCGTCTTCTTCCTTCGGGATAGCATAACTCACGACAGGAACGTTTGCAAAGCACGCCATGTGTACCAATTGCTTCAAGATGTGTCCGCATGTTATCTTCAGGTATCTGTTAGACTCCTAACCGATCGGGCAATTAGCGGCAGCGAGTAGTACCTTATTTGGTGTTGATCTACAAATAGCACATTACATCAGCTATCATAACGTTCATGACGCACCAGTATAAAATAACCAGCGTTATCAAATTCGATGGTTATTCCATTCAAATTATCTCAAGGACAATGAAAAGGTCCAGATCTGCCAAATGTGCGTATGTCAAACGCGGTACCGAAAGGAACAACATAACGACCACCCAAAGGTACGTTACTGCATCGCTAAATGTTGGATCCATAAATTATGAGCATGCATGGTATATCGCTAAAATGGAAGGAATAGTTTAGTTACAGCGGTAGATACGGCGTCTCTCTCCGTTTTAATATGCGCTGTTTGAAATGTGTGTATAACACCAAAGTTGCTTACGTCAGTTTGGTCATGTATTGTGGTACATGGTTTATCTGATTATAGTGTGAGATCAGTTTACTTAGAGTACATTTATCGTATGTATTATATGGCTTCGCTTTTAACCTTTATGAATCATGCTCCTCAATGGAGATAGTCTGGGGACTAGTGTAATATTTCGTACACACCTCAACAGAATTGCAGATTCTATAATAAACCTGTCATGATCGCGCAAGTTGACGTTTATGCTACCTGATTCTATGCGTTTCAAGAACTAAATACCATACCAAATCCACCAGAAAAATTTAGGAAACCAGGGTTTATAGCGGAGTGCAAAAATTGTTCTGACAAAATGTCCTGACATAGTTTTAAATGGTCGGACATCATTATTAATTGACAGGACAAGGATTAGTAATGTTTGAAACAGCAAATTGCATACACTTAACACACAAATTAGGCTATAAATGAGTCCCAATCATCTAAATTATAAGCTGATGGTGGTGCCTCCTCATACTCTTGAGCGTCGTCCAGATGAGCATCAGTCCTGTCACTGGAATATTGGTCCTGAATATTATGGTCCCGGTCCCAAATTTTCGCTAAAAATTTGGGTCCGCCCGGACTGTTATTACCGAAAAAAATGGTCCGGCCTGAAATTTTAGGTCTGGACGATTTACTTTATTCAGGTGTGAAGTTACAAATCAATTGTAACGTCCGGAGCTTGGATTGCTATAAGCTTAACATGTATCTGGATTTAACTTAAAACTCATCGACAAACTTATCACTATGCTGTCTATGCACACAGTGAGCAATTCCATTCTTCATCACTACATGAAAGGGAGGGGAGACCAACACACTTGATGTGAAACCATTGCTCACAACGACCACACTGAACCATGTCCCCATAGGTGGCAGGCATCTGACAGCAGCAGAAAACATTCAATTGAATTATGTGGGGGTTACATTCTCTTCTGACGATACTTTTTGGAAACGGAGTGAACTTTCGTGCTGTGAAGCACTTAAGGAGGTGGTTTCGCATATCCGCTTGGACAAACTCGGTTTCTTCGAGGCACTGACCCAGAGCAGCATGCAATGCAAAAGCTATTGCAAAAAGGCCACAATCATCACTGCCATGTTGCCGTTGAACAGTGGCTACATTGACAGCCAGGAACCTTTTGTCCCCACTCTCACTGATTGATGTGGCACAACTGATGAGTTAGCGTTGACGACAAAATTCTTCCAACCCTACGGGAGTCATACAAAGTTACTGTACTGCCAAGTCTTGATGATGTTACCCAGTGGGACTCATACACTACATGAATCTGGATAGCATCCATCTTGATTGGAATAAATCCATTGTTTTGAGCTAATAGAGTGCTCTGCCATCCTTCGATTTGGGGGAACTGCTCTTTGAGGAGCTCTTGTGCAAAGTGCATGTGTTCATCAGTGAGCCAATATCCTTTCACTATTTGCTTCTTCATTTCTGTTGTGAAGGGGCGCAGCCACTTCTTCTGTTGAAAAAAGAAAACTAAATGTGTAGTACACACATGTGGGGTAGATTCACTAACTAAAAAAGTAATGTTCATTTATTGTATATAATTATACAGGCAGTTCTATGTTCATATACAGCTTTTGCTATTTTAATTCCTTTCAGTTGCACTTACCTTACAAACATCGGCTTTCTTTTCTGCATCTACCATACAAGCATCATTCTTTTCTGCATCTACCGTACAAACATCTTTCTTTTCTGTATCTGAACAATTCCCTAACACAATGTTAACGCCACCAACTTCACAACCATTTTGATTAGCATGATTACCTGCATAAAAATATATATGCGCATTCTAATAAAGTAAAAAAAATACATGCATCAGACATACCTGCAGATTTGTCTCCTGTGTCTCCATTACATCCACTGTCACTGCCATTTTCGACAGAAAGATGAGGGCTAGCCACAGATCCAGAAGACACCTATGTACAATGCAGATTGCATGATTGCAATTTTTTACATGCATCCACGTACATGTATGGCGTCATCCTTGGGGAAACTTCTAGATTCACTGGCGGGAGATACTTCTGTAACAGATTGACTAGTACAATCTCCTTGTGTAGAACTTGGATCTTCAACCTCACCATTACTAGACTTGTAATTTTTCAAATGGCTGCCAGTAGCACGAGTAGACCGGCCTTCTTCATTGAGTAGCAGATACACACCATGTGGCAGTATAGAAATGATTTTATATGGCCCAACAAATCTTTCTGTCAGTTTGCCACCCTTGACCTTCTTATGGGAGAAGTTTCGAAGAAGTACAAGCTGGTCACATTGGAATTGGCCTGGTTTACAGTGTTTCTTATCATATGCTTTCTTCTGCTTATATTGTGCAGCAATGATGTTGCCTTTGGCCTCCTCCAATATGTGTGCATGCTCTGTAAATGCAGCAGGATAGGGAGGATCTTCAAGTTGCCAATACGTGTTGCACAGATATTCAGAAGATTGTCTCTCAAGATCTACATCAATTGGCAGAATTGCTCGTCGCCCAAACATCAACATGAATGGAGAGTATTTAGTGGACTCATGTCTTGAAGTGTTGTATGCAAAGACACATGTGTCAAGGTAGTAACTCCACATGTCCTTCTTTGAAGACACGTACTTCACCAACATGGTTTGAAGGGTTTGGTTAAAACGTTCATCAAGACCGTTGGCCTATACACATTAGATAACATGTGACAGTTAATAGTTAATGATTATCCGTGATGTAATTTATGTACCCGGTATAATATATTCAGTAAGCATTAATGTAATCTTAATCATGCTGTTATATTTTAAAATAACAAAATATATTAATATCCGAATAACCTGAATAACCAGTTACACATCCTATTAACATGAAAAAAAGTAGCATTCACAAAACAAACCTGAGGATGATAGGGTGTAGTTAACCGCCTCTTAATTCCTAGCATCTCAGCTAGTTGGTCATTGAGCTCATTGCAGAACTCACTGCCATTGTCTGAGAGCAAAACTCTGGGGAGTCCCATTCGCATGAACACCTGTAGAAAATATATATGGTATGGGCTAAATATAGGCCTATTTCAATTTGCAGTAACTTTTGACAAACTGCTAACCTTAAAGAGTAAACCAGCCACTGTAGAAGCCATTTTGTCCATTGCAGGTAGAGCCTCAACCCACTTTGTGAAGTAGTCACTGATGGTTAGAATGTACTGACTTCCGTCCTTTGCTACTGGACTCAGAGGGCCAATGAAATCTATGCCCACCATGTACCATGGGGCTTTCACTGGAATGGGATGAAGCTCAGGCACTGCAGTAGTTAGCTTTCTATTCATCCGTTGGCACACATCACAATTTGATAGTTGCAACATGCAACACATAGAACTTATAATACATGTACTAGAATTTAGAAATCAGAATAGCAATGAAACATAAAATCGTAAGCTAGCTCACCAAGCTAACGACGTCTTTTACCATCCCATGCCACATGAATCGCTCCTTGACCCTGTATAGCGTCCTGGTCTTACCCAGGTGACCAGATGTAGAATCAATATGACATGCCAGCAGGATCTTCTTGCGCTCCTCCAAACTCTGGATGTATCGCAACAGTGCTTCTTTCTGCATAAAATATCCTTTTTAAATACATGCAGGTACATTTATATTCCACAAACAAATGGTATTTTTTTTAAACACTACACCTTATATCAACCTACCCTCATATCAACCTTGGCAAAATATGCCCTATTCATAGTGATGCTAGGCTGTTGTAGCACTCTTGTCAACCCCACCACCCATTTACAGTGGGTAAATGTGGTATCGCTAGGAACACAAAACTCCTATGAGTAGAGTATTTTTCTTACCACATCCACTTTACTATCAACCCCTGTGGTTACAGAGGAGTTGATATATAAGGGTAGGGATACTGTTGTATGAGGCCATTTACCTTTCCCTTTCCTGGATGGTGTTTATACAACAGCTCTCCTTCACTAGAAACAGTCAACCTTGCAGCCTTTCTTCGGATAACCCTTTTTTTACTCTCAGTGGCACACTTAGGATACGTCTTTGACACTAAATACGCATATGCGTCCTCCACAAGACCATCACAATCCGAACCATCGTCTTCTATCTCCGCCATAAACTCGCAAGGTGCAGCTGACTTTCAAGCACGTGGACTTCAATTTATTATTCAATAGCACTCACACCTTTTTTATCGATAAAAATGGTCCGGTTGGACTGAAATTTTCGGAAAATTTGGGTCCGGGACCAAAATTTCCGTGACAGTCCTTGTTCGCTTAGCAAAAGGTTGTGCCTGTTCAGGGAACCGTTGCCTGTCTTTCCACCACAATTGGATTGCTCCACTAGCATCCCATTGTGAGAGTGGTGGACTATCCACAGCTATGCGCAGCAAATCATCTAGGTGATTTTCACTTAGCTTGTTACGCAGGTTTGTCTTCACAAGTTTCAGTGAAGAAAAAGCACACTCAACATGTCCATTTGACATAGGTAAACAGAAAATCAGCTCTACCAAAGATAAAATATTCTTCCACTTCTTACTGTATGCAGAATTGAACAACTTCCACCATATGGTAGGATAATCTTCCTCAACAATGTTCAAGTATTGTTTTGCAAATCCTACCATATCCTTCCATTCTTCCTCCACAAGGAATACATCTACATGTGCATTCTGCAATGGAACAGTAAAATGTGTGATTGTACTACGGAGAGCTGTGTCTGCAAAATCAACACCCTGTGATCTCTGCCATCTCTGTGTGAATAGAAGGATAACAGCATCATTGAGAATCCCAGGGTTGTTTAACTTCACACGCTCCTTAAGACATACTACGATGGAATCAGCAAAGCCATTCTTGTGCGATTTAAGATAGGCAATACCTTGCTCATACTGAATCAGTTCTGATGATTGATAGGTTATCCCATCATTATGGCAGAGCCGTGAAAGTACTTTGTTAACAGTTGGCAGATTTTTCAAAGTTATCTGCTCTCAGCTGCTCCATTTCCCAGGTGGTTTTTAATATACATTCAATTGCATCAATGATACTAAGCTCATCACATTGTAAGACCTTGCTAGCTGGCTTTAGCAGGTCATGAAACATTGCACATCCAAGAAGAAGCTTACAACCACGCCATTTCAATATGTATCCCTTAAGCTTTTGTTTATCAGCTGGCTTTGTTGTGGGATCTTCTGTGAGTGAGACTAGATGAGTTAGGTAAACTCCATAGCGGTCAATGATACGATTGAGATCAGTGACTTTATGGCATACAAAACGTGTTCCACAAGCACGTAGAAGACGATTACCAATACCAGGTAGATCACTTTGATCTATGCACTGCTTTAGTGATGCTACTATTTCATCAAGCTCTCTACATTGTTTAGGCGATTTTTCATATAGGTAGTACACACGAAGTAGCATATCATCTACTGTATCAGAAAATGTACCCCTCAATGCATCCTTCTATGCGAGTTCAAGCCGGTGAGCCAAGCACCAAATAGTAACCACCCATGGAACGGAATCCTCTATATACCCTCTTAAACCATGCAAGCCCATATTAACATTAGCACCATCACAGCCCAGTCCAACAAGCCTCTTCTTCCAATCACTATCAGCAATATCCATACGAACAAATGCCCTGTTTAATGAATCAAAAAGCCCCTCAGCATTACCACTGTATGGTTGACGCACTGCTGTTTCTAATGTGCACCTTGCCATCATCAGCATGTGTATCCAGGTACATGACCAGAAATAGCTCCTCCTCCATATTACCACTATCAGTGCTTCCATCACACTGGATGCTAAAAAACTTCCTTTCCAGCAAATTCTTCAGTAGGTCCCTTTGTTCTAGGGCTATGAACTCAACGAATGTAGTACAAGACTGGTTATTAGTGTAGTTGGAACCAACATCCACCCCATGCCTACCCTGTAATTCACACAGTGGACCCATTTTCGAAAAAGCTAACTGTTTGTTTGCAGATGAAATATGCAATGTCAAACTTTTTCTATAGCCTCAGTTCTGTAACAGCATCCAAAAAGTTAAGAGCCTTCGCTATAGGAGCATATTCAGTAACTGGCTTTCCCTGGCTCTTGTTAAACAGCACCATGGCACGAGCATGCATGTCAGAGCGACTATGGTCCTTAACAGCTGAAATGCGGAGGTTTGAGGACCCCCCAATAAAAGCCGTATTGTAATTTCGACAAGAAACGAGCCTTTCTTTGTAGCGAATACAAATCTTGCATTACACACTCACGATAGCCTGTAAGTTTGTCGAAACCGAGCCACGTAACGGTGTTAATTGATGCGTCATTTTTGGCAATCCATTTTCCCACCGTACTAACCGATACAGTTCTCTTTTTTGCAACCGTATCCACCACGCAACCACTAGGACCAGCCTCGTCGAACATTTTGTTCGCACATGCGCATAATCGAACGAACAATTAACTAAATTGGTCGGACATTGTCCGATGACCGGCTGCCGCTATAATCCCAGGGAAACAAGTAATAAAAGCATTCTCTACACAAGAAGGTTGGTGGTATATAGGAATCCAAAGTGATGGTGGTGTAAAAAGCAAGGAAACAAGGTTTCTGATTGAAAAGGAAAAATGAAATAGACCTATATTAGCACGCACATTTAAATATGACAACATGCTGCTAATATAGGTCTATTTCATTGTTCCTTTTCAATCACTCAGAAGCCTTGTTCCCTTGCTTTTTACACCACCATCACCTTTGATTCCTATATACCACCAACCTTCTCGTGTATAGAATGTTTATATTACTTGTAACAATTAGGGTTGTATGCCTGTCTACAAGAATAGATGGCCCAAACCCAGGCCATATTCTGGAAACAGTTCTGCTGAAATTGTGGAGCACATTATGGCTGTATCACCACCACCAATAATAAACAACCCCATACAACCACCATTAGCAACCACAGAGACACTCTCTGAAATGAGTGAGCTGGAATGCTCCATCTGTATGGGTGCTGTATGGGTGCGCTTGCACAACCAATTCAGCTTCCATGTGTCAGGTAGTCCAACGGCAGGAAATGCAACTTGTTAGTTGTTCTGACCATGTAACCTGAAGCCATTATGTTTTCTTGCACATGCGCAATTTGGAGTATTTAACACTTACACCACGTGTTCGGAGTCACTTCTTTTTCTCTTGTTTTAGCGTACACCAGCTGTAGTTGTTAGCTGATTTATAGTTGTGCCTGTACTGTGCCCTTTGATTGTTGAATATATGAAGGGCCAATTTGACCCAACGCGATGCGTCATTCGCGAGCGGTTCAAGTATTGGTCCTCCATGTGCCGCAAGCCAGGAGAGTCAATTCAAGAGTTGGCCGCTCGAATCCATCAGGACGCTGTTACATGCGATTTCGCGGTCATTAAAGACCCTCTGGACGAGGCAATGCGCACCCGGTTCTTGTGCTCCGTCAGCAATGAAGCCGTCCTGAAGGCACTCTTCAAGTTTAAGGAGGAGGTGCTTACCTTTGCCAAAGCAATTGCAGTTGCAATGGAGACAGAGGAGGCAGCCAAGGTGGCAAAGGAGACTGTGTATGGGACGAAAGCAAGCGCTGTCGGCAAGGTCAATTCTAGTAGACGATCTCATTCACCTGACTCAGGAGAACACCCTATACACCAAGTCCTTGGCAAGGAGAGAGACTTCCCAAAAGGGACTTGTCCACGATGTGGGAAGACAGACCACAAGTCGGTTGATTGCCCCTTCAAAGAAGCCATATGTCGGTACTGTAAGAAGCTAGGACACCTAGAAGCTGTCTGTCTGAAGAAGCAGAGACAGACCCAACCTGTAAAGACAATCTCTAAGCACCATCGGATACAGACAGTCAAGGTCATCGAGGCAGTTTCCCAACTTCAGCAATCTGTCCAAATCCAGGGAAGACAGTTCGTTTTTGAGGTTGACACAGGTGCTGGGGACAACTTCTGCTCTAACGACGTATGGTGTGATCTGGGAAAGCCTGCACTGTCACCTGTCACAGGACGATACGAGGTAGCAAATGGACAACCACTACCCACCTTGGGCACATTCACAACAGTTGTCTCACTTCAGGGTGGGGACAGTTCCCAGGGCAAATCAGTTGATTTCATTGTTACCAAAGTTCCCCGACTCAACCTTCTGGGTCGCAGTGCTATAGTCAGGCTTAACGTGAACATACCTGCACTTCTGGGTCTTCCAGCAGAGAAGCAAGAAGGTCACATATCAGTGCGACCCATCTTCGATGATTTGAGACCAGACCCAACCCTACAGGACGCATGCAGGCAACTCTGTCAGGAATTTCCAGAACTGTTCAAGTCTGAACTTGGGTGTCTCAAGGATTTCCAACTGGAAGTCAAGTTCAAGCCTGAAACAAAACCCATCTTCTGCAAACCACGTGTAGTTCCCTTCGCCATCCAGGAGGACCTCTGCCAAGCCTACGATGCGGGAATTGCAAGAGGGGTGTGGCTTCCAACCCAGTTCAACGACTATGAAACACCCGTGGTTCCTATTCGCAAACCAAGCCTTCCTGGACAACCGGCTAAACTTCGAGTCTGTGGGGATTACTCTGTCACTGTGAACCAGCAACTGGAACCACATCGTCATCCCATGCCACTTCCAGAGGATCTAATGCGGAAGTTAGGGGGTGGCTATGGCTTCTCGAAGATTGATTTGGCAGATGCCTACAACCAAATCATGCTGGCACCTGAGAGTCAGAAGCGATTGGCACTCAGTACCCACCGAGGAATCCTACTTCAGATGCGACTCCCTTTTGGCATTACTTCGGCACCTGGCTATTTCCAAGAAATTATGGACCAGCTGACCAGTGACCTCCAAGGTGTAGCTGTCTATATAGATGACATTCTGGTCAGTGGGGCCACGGCTTCTGAACACCTGAAAAACCTTCGTTCTCTGTTCAAACGCCTGGAGATGAAAGGTCTTCGTTGCCGCCTGGAAAAATGCATCTTTGCCCAGCCTTCGGTCGAGTACCTTGGACATATCCTTTCTCATCAGGGGATCGCCAAAGGACCAAAAGTCGATGCTGTCAAGAGGATGCCACCTCCAGAATCTGTTTCAGGTCTCCGCTCTTTTCTTGGTTCGGTGCAATTCTACGGCAAGTTTCTGCCCAACCTGGCTACAGTCACTGAGCCGCTTCATCGTCTGACTAAGAAAGAGGTTCCATGGATATGGGACAGAGAGGAACAAGCAGCTTTTCAAAAGCTCAAAGACCTGTTATCTGCTGACACCATTCTCGTCCATTTTGACCCTTTCCTTCCCATAGGGATCTCATGCGATGCTTCAGAGGTGGGCTTGGGAGCAGTTCTCTTCCACAGGTACAGTGATGGCAGTGAACATCCAATTTCCAATACCTCAAAGACCCTCACAAGCACACAGCGTGGATACAGTCAGATACAGAAGGAAGCACTGGCCATAATCTTCGCCTTGAACAAGTTCCACCAGTTTCTTTGTGGTCGTACATTCATTTTGGTCACGGACCACAAGCCACTGATTGCTCTTTTTGGACCAACAAAAGCAACTCCGGCTCTTGCTGCTAACAGGCTTGCTCGCTGGGCTCTGATGCTCTGTCAGTACAGTTATTCGATTGAGTATCGGAAAACGTCAGACCATGGCAACGCTGATGCTCTTAGCCGCCTTCCAGGGGGGCCAGATGTCAACTTTGATGGGGAGGAAGGTGATGCAGACATGGACACTGTCTGCACCATCAAGACTGTCAGCCTTCTGCTAAATCCTACTGACCCAGGAACACTGGCTAAGGAATCAACAAAGGACCCGCTCATCGCCAATGTTATGCGCTATACGCGAGAAGGATGGCCACCTAAGGACTTATTAAACAGAAGTTTGCAAAATGATACATTGGAGATTTTTCGCAAGTTGTCCGTTTCTCTCTCCACAACACATGGTTGCCTTCTATACGGATCAAGAGTGGTGATTCCCCCAAGTCTCAGGCCCCAAGTACTGCAACTTCTTCATTTGGGACATTTTGGGATGCAGTGAATGAAGTCTTTAGCGCGCACTGCAGTCTATTGGCCAGGGATGGATGCCGAGATAATGGACCTCTGCCATCGGTGTACTACCTGTGCCGAACACCAGAAAAAGCCACCCAAAGCAGCAAATCACCCCTGGATGCTCCCAGAAAAACCATGGAGTCGCGTGCATGTCGACCATGCCATCAACTTTCCGGGAAGCAATTGGCTTATCCTCATTGATGCCTACTCCAAGTATCCTTCCATTCATCCCACCACGTCCACATCCACTAAATCCACCACGGAGTTGTTAGAGCAAGACTTTGCACACTTCGGCTATCCACATACCATTGTGTCGGACAATGCAACTTCATTCTCCTCGGAGGAGTTGTCGAGAGAGAGGCATCATTCACCTCACAGGGGCTCCTTACCATCCTGCCACCAATTGTGCTGCTGAACGTCTGGTCCTAACCTTCAAACAGGCTCTCACCAAATCATCACTGCCACCACGAGCTGCGCTACAGGAGTTCCTAATGCAATATCGTCGGACACCACGGGCAGAGGGCTATTCTCCAAGTGAATTGCTGAATGGTAGTCAGATCAGGACCAGAATTGATATTCTCCTTCCTTCTCCAGCACACACTGCTCAAGGCAAGCAGGCCAAGGAAGCCACTAAGTCTCAAGCTCAAGAGGTTCCTCCAGAGAGAGTCACTCCCATATACTCGATAGGCACACCATGCTATGCTCTCTATTGTGGTCCCAGACAAGAGAAAGAGGCTAGATGGGTTCCTGCCGTAGTAACTAAGGTGTTTGGCACCCGCAGTGTCAATGTGAGGGCATTTCCACGTGGTGGCACTTGGAGACGACATATAGAGCAGCTTCGTCCACGTTACGGGACCCAAGAGGATGCAGACCCTGGAGGTGATGTATCAGCTGCCCCAATGGAACCATTTCTAGGTTCACCAACCATAGAGGTGGCAACCTCGATGCCTGACACCCAAGTACCTCCCCTTCCTACAGAAGAAGCAAAGATTACGGCTCAACCCATGCAAAGGCACCGGAATCCTCGCCTTCCCACTGGTGGAGAGTACACTCGAGATAACCCAAGAAGGTCAACTAGACAACACCACCAACAAACCCCTTCAGTTAGAGGGGATATCGCCTCTCAGTAATCAATGGAGGACTTCAAGGCTGGCAGGGAGGTGTTCTGACCATGTAACCTGAAGCCATTATGTTTTCTTGCACATGCACAATTTGGAGTATTTAACACTTACACCACGTGTTGGGAGTCACTTCTTTTTCTCTTGTTTTAGCGTACACTAGCTGTAGTTGTTAGCTGATTTATAGTTGTGCCTGTACTGTGCCCTTTGATTCCCTGTAATCTTATTCATTTGAAATCCTGATTTCCGAGAAAACAAGACATTAGTAAAGTCCTGTACCAGATGCTAAATGCTAGTAGGGAGAACAGCATACAGATTCCAACAGAAGGGACAGTACGTTTAGGAGTATATCAGCATTTAAAATCAGTTGAACAAAGATCTTGTCATACAGCCTCTAATAGTGATTCCTGCATCAAGGAGTACCTTCTCTTTCCTTTCCTCACGCTCTGGTCACACTAGCAAGCATCATGTTCATGAGCTTCAAATGACACGGTCCATCCTTAGTGCTGGTGCTGAGGATGCTGGACATCTTGTTTGAGGATGAACTGAAGGGTCTGCGTGAGGAAAGGAAAGAGAAGGTACTCCTTGATGCAGGAATCACTATTAACATTCCACCAAAGCAAGGGCTTGCCAGTAAGTCCATGCATGCTTGGTATCCCCTGGTATAGACTAAGGATTCTTAACAGGTTAGCCACATGCAGCAGCAGAGGAATATGAAAATAAATACCTTTCACTTAACTTCTCTACAGGTGGTCGAAACAAGCTGGGGTATATGTAGGCAGTGAGAGGAAGCAGCGTGCCCTTAGCAGCAAGCTTGTTGGTGATAACCTTGAGGTGGAACTGGGTCTGTTTTCCTTTCAACTCAGCAATGGTGGGGTTAAAATACTCACTCACGAGCGTGCATGGGAGCGTAACGACAACAAAAACAAATTTAAAAACCTCTTCACTATAACAACATTTTAGTAAGAACAAATAAGGCGGGATTTGTAACAAATCCGTGCTATTCGTAGGTACCCATGCTATACCATTTATCTTTGAACCAGATGGCTCTATTTAGAAAAAATAGACGGGAGGGGAAATTGGTATCATTGGGTTTCAAACGCTTCGCTGCACATACTTGTGCCATCAAATCCTAGATATTGTGAAAGATGTGCTTTGAAAACCCTGCTTTCCAGATTACATGTTTCACCCATTGGTGAATGTCCATTCCACCGCTCACCCATTGGTGGATGTCCAAGAGCAACAGCCACACCCCACACCACGCGATGGTGGTTACCCTGATGACACTGAGCGGTTGTCCCTCCAGTGGTTCAGTGACCCGGACCCCTTGCCCCCCGAAAGCGCCCGAGTACTGCTAACCCCGCCCTCTGCGGCTCTCTCAGCCCCCTCATCGGTGAGTGGGGCCAGTGTCCCCTACAGGTACAACCAACTGAGTCACTTCCAGTCGCCCCAGATGCCTCAACACCAGGGGGGCGGTCAGCAGGTTACCCAAGTCCGGTTCCGAGTTCCAGAGTACCAGCACTTTTGCTTCCAGAATCCCCAATCACAGTTCAAGGAGCAGGTGCCGCTGCTTCGCGCGTTCCCGGCACGATGCCGCAACTTCACCCCATTGGTCACACGTCCCAGCAGCCGACGCCTCTCCCTGCTGTGGATTAAAGGGGCTGGGTTAGACCGCCCACGATCACATCTCAGTAGCGGATCCAGAGGGGGGGCTAAAATCATATTCACAATTCATTTTCACCATATATGGTACTGACAATGTCTTATGTGGTGAAAATTAATTGTGAATATTGTTTCTGCCCCCCCTCTGGATCCGCTACTGCATCTGGCACCAGCACATCGTCACAGTTTACTGATCACCCCACAGCGGCAACGGAATCCCTCTTGCGACGACGATTCTCGTGCCCCCCAACTCCCCCCGCGGAGCTGCGATTCTCGTGCCCCTCCTTTATACGACACCAACACCCACATTAACAGACTGAAGCCACTGTTCCACCTGCTCAACATAAATGATAACAGAACTCTCATGGCCCGGGGGTGCACGAACAGTCCACCCCGCGGGGCCCCGTCGTTTTGACTCCCTCAGAACCCCAAGTGTTTAAGTCGGATTCAGCGCCACTGCCCCCCGCAGGGAGGAGGCGGGGCAGCGCGGCCTCCCTCTCGCGAACGGAGGGGAGCGCTCTCGAGGGCCTCCGCAAACGGACCCTCGGCAGCCCCCTTGCCCTCGCCAATCCAGTCGCTGCCCATCCTGAGTCCTTTGGCCGAGAGACTGCTCAAGATGGCGCAGATGAGCGCTGCCACGGCAACAGACAGGATGCAGCACGAGTTGACGCAGGCGGTTATGACTTCGTCTCCTGTGGGAGTGGCCGATGAAGCACCTGTGTTGTCACTGGATCAGGTGGGAATGACCTTTGACCTCACCCACTAGTGGACTGTGTGCCCGTTGTGGTGGGTGGGAACGAGGCGTTGTGTCAACATAGAGGATCGCTTCAATCCGCATAGAACTTTTAATGTGGTCACCGACACCCAACACACACACACACACACACATACTCACCTTAAACTTGATCACATGATCAGCCTACATGTTACTACGAATGTCACTACGTAGAAGAATTTGCGTGCTAGCTGGGAAACAGTACAGCTTGATTTATAAGGCAATGATCTCCCTAGTACTTCCCATGAAGGTGCGTGGCGCACATGGTGGGACCAGGAAAAGTGATGCAAACCTATATTCCTCAGTATACACAATTAATAATTACATATTTTTAGCTGTTGTATTTCCACATCTCTATAGACCTCTTCTGTTTTATTTCAGGTATCAGTGTGCTGCCTGTTTCATTTTCGAAGTCTTGTAATTATTAATTCAATGACCTTATCGTGCTTTTGTTTTTATTCTACATGAACAATACCATCCACAATGGCAATAGAATTGGAAGATAGGGTCTGCGAACGAGTTACGTACTACGTATCTTAATTGGCTATTGAACGAGAGGAAGAGGGTGACCGGTAAGTCAAGTCATTATATTTGTATGCCTATGTAGATGTTGATTTGGTAAGAGGACTAAGAATATTTAAGAGTACGAGCGAATATGCCCTCGCTTTTTGAATGCTCTCATGGTCACTGTTGTGAATCTAGAAATATGATGGATGGAGAGAGACATTTGTTTTAATTTGGAGAGGCCGTGGAACGGGGCCGGGGGCTGGAGAAATCGATGGTACACCCATTTGGACTCGCAAGGAAGTATGGAGAACCTCTATTTGGATTTCCCGCGATGTAACAGGAACAGAACTGGTATAGGTTTCACGGCACGCTTAGGTTGAGCACGCCTTACCGATGGGGTTAAATCTAATTTATGTATACACAGCCAAATTGCAATAACTGACTCAAAATGTATACAATATGATCCAAATATCATATCAATACGATACAAAGCATCATATCAATATGTACCAAAGTATGTAGAGTAACAATCTGGCGCAAATTGTTCGTACTTCCTGTAGTGGATTTTTGTATCAATATGTTACATAATGACTTACATATTACAATCAGAGATAGGAGTTCCTCATAAGGCATTGTTTATATAGCTATTCGCATAGTACAATTTTCCTAATGAGGTAATGTTTATGTTGTTATCTATATATATGAAGTGAATAGATTTTCTAATTAGAGTGCGCAATAAACATTGTAACAATACAGATAATTTTGCCAATCATGCTTGAACAACAGTTTGGATTGAATTGAGACCTCTTCTCTTTCAACGTTGTCCACGGCTGTGGTCTCCAGAAATACACACAAATCACTGCATTCGTGACACTACACGTCTGACATTGCTGCTTGGAGTACAGAATATTGTTCGGCTGAGTTCAAGAAGAGGGCAGTCATGCAGTCATATGAATTCTTAACGGCCTGCCCATCTGCAGTCTCCAGTTTTTGAAAGCCTTGAACAAGGCAGTGAACACTGCCATCATTACGCTTGAATGTAGCTAGCAAGATACCATACTGCATCTGAATTTGAGTGAAAATGTATGTTGGAAAAGTCTCTTCAAGTCTTACCTCAAACTGTGATGTGACAGCTTCTATGAAGTCCCCAGAATTCTCAAGTTTGCGTTCCTGTGACATAACTGCACCACATCCTGTGACACGCTCTGTTAGCGTAACGGATCGCAGGACAAGATTATAGTGTATGCCACACTGCAACAAAAAGTCTAGCGTGGTATTTTGTCTTCCAACAGAAACAAGACGCAAGGTGGACAAAGTTCTTAAACACCTTGACACCTAAGTTGGAATAGAATATAAATATGGCTATCCAAGTCAAGTACTTGCTGTTTACCTTTCGAGGCGCTCCTTGTTGGTAAATTGCTCTGTGCTCATATATTTCCTGCATAGAAGTGCCACATAGCAAGTGTTGCACAAGTGGCATTGAGTAGACATGCTTTAGGTCAATGCCACACCTACATTTAGAAATATTCATTGTGGAATTAAAGAATATAAATTCACTGTGTACCTTTCATTCGTACCCACACCATCAGAACAGATGTAGCGCAAATGTTGCAATGTGGAAAACCGTTGAACTATGTCCCTACTAGGAGCCAGTCTGTTGCCAAATATGTTGTATGTCCAAACATTGGCATTAAACGACTCAAATCTGTGAAAAGATTTATCTAAACAGATTTCATGACACCTTCAATGTACCTTTCTGCACTGAAAGCTGAAGATGGACCAAACTGAACCATGCAATCCACAAGATGGAGGAGAAGGGGTGTTTTTTGCTTATCTAGTAGAGTTGGCATGTGACGCTTGGCTGAATCAACAAATGCATGACAAACATTCCTGCATGAATCAGCAGATGAAGCTTTAAAGATGTCGCAATAGGCGATCTGAAACACCTGCATTGAAAATTTGCAAAGCTCAACTTATACACATCATAAGGATACTAACCTTCGTAAATGCAAGCAGTACTTCAGAGTCTCCTTCATTCAAATATGGACCCAGTATAAATAAACACATCTGGGCCCATCCTTTGAAGTCACGACCTACAAAGGATTGATAGTACTGGCATACATTGCCATACATCTTAGTATTAAACCCAGATGTGTTGAATGCCCTTATTCTGGCAAGGATCTCTCTCTTCTGCTGCGCTGATAACTTTGGCATTAGTATTTTCAGAATGTGCTTGCACGTCCCCAACAATATCGTGTGCAAAACTTCCACAGGTGTGCTTCTGTATAGAAAAATACAAGTACACACCTATACTAATTAAGTTTCCTTACTTGTAGAGGTTAGCAGGCATAGTAAGAAGTGGATTATCATCCTCCCTTAATCCAACAGGTTTTTATTGTTCCACTCTCTCATTTCAGTACGTTGTGCAAGGATCTCTGTTATCTGTTGTAATGCAATAGCTTTTGTACGCTTGACACAAACCATATCAGGACTTCTGTCCTGCTAGTCTGAGATAAAATTTATGAGTTTAATTTATTACACATTCAATGCACACACAGGTACACTGTACTCACCATACAAATACGGCAAAACTTTATTGTTTTACTCCCAAGGTGGTTCAAAAGTTCAGAAGTTCGTGGATTGTCACAGACAATACACAGTAAAGGAGCTAGCACCAAGACCATCTTTTCTAACATTGTCAATTTTTGTGCAATTGGCCTCCTAGATCAATGGGGGACTCTTTGTCAGAGCAGCACACAAAATGGATGTCGAGTATTATGAGAACGTGGAAGCCCAGCCAAAGAAAGGTCAAATTTATGCCACTTCTTTGACTTGTTACCACTGGTGTCATCGCTAAAAAGAATAAGTGGTATGTTTAGAATACTTTTTCCAGCTGCCTTGACTTTTAGTGGATGTTGAGAAAAGTAAGCCGCTGTTTCCTTTTTAAAGGGACGCAGATACATTACTTATACTTGAACACAATACAAGAAAGCATACCTCAAGATCCATTCTAACAAAGCCTGAATCTGTAGATGCCATTCGAACAATTTGGCATGGAGGAGTAGCTAAACAAATAATATCAGCAAGTGTAACAACTGCCTTTTCATGCAATATTGCACTGTCTAGGGCCATATGTGTAACTGTAGTTGTGGACACCATTTGCTGGAACTGTTCAACATTGAGAAGTGGTTCAATTTCAGTGAGCACATCCTTGCAATTCCCCTACAGAACGTATTTTTTCTATTTACTCATATTGTTAAACCATACATTTCCTAACCTTATAAAAGAATTTGTCACAACACCAGTGGCAATTCCAAGTATAGGATGAAAAAAACTCACACAATCTCTTATAAATATTGAGGTTCCATCAACCAGTTTAACCATTGGTGAAAGGAAACGTGGATTGTTACACCAAGCTTGTGCATGGTATATCTCACTAAAACTTGAAATTTAAATAACTCGTGCATAACAGCAGTAAGTATTAATGGCTTACGTGAATGAGTTCTGGCCACACACTGGATACCTGAACAGATTTGTAGATACATCCAAACGATCTAGGCATTGACGTATTGTAGATGTCAATGAAATTGAGTAAAAAGGTATTCCTTCGGCAGTAGCATGCTGGAACAAATGAAAGCATGTAATGTATTTGTACCCGCATAGGTGGTTCCATGTTTGGTAGTTTGAAAGCTTTAACACTGGCAAGACTGGGAACTGTCATGTCAAGTTGCTTAAGAATAAACCACACAAATGTGAGGTTTTTTTCACCCTATGTACACAGATATAAATAAAAAAACACTGTAAAAAATGTACTCTCACCATTGGATGTGGAGAGTTCACTAAGATAAAGAGTAATGCACATAGCTTTGATGGAAATGGGCTGTAGCTACCAACATTTTCTCTATCAAGATCCTCAAAACGGTCCTCCAGACTGAGAGCACCATCATCATCCCCATCACCACCATCACCACCATCATCGACACTGTCATCACCATCACCATCATCCATATGTAAAACGTCTTCATGATCATCAGAGAATTCAGCACAAACGTCATCACTCAGTATGCTGTCAGTGACAAGGTCATCGTCAGGAAACTATCAAATAGATAGATATAAGGTGACACAAATGTACAGAGAAAATAGGCCTACCTCATGACTTCGTTCTGCATCAGATGTACAAGTAGATTGCCAAAAGCGCGACTCTTCTACTCTTCTTTGATGAGAGATACTTTCAAGATGCTTTTTATACTTCGATGGGTACGAGAAACTCAAGGCGCAAGGTTCACAGCGAAAACCTAAATGGGTGATCAAAGTAAACATAAGTAAGTTAAGTTTTGCTTCGATCCCCACACCATACACATGTTTCCGCCCGACCCGTGGCCAGCGGTGCATGTTTTGCCATCCTTTACGGGAGCAATTGAATGCCTTCCCTTAGTCCTTAAGCCAGTTTATCTACTCTTAGTGATAGCCACGAATGCAAATACTTCATATTGGTGTGCTTGGCTCCAAATAAAATTTGAATTAATTAAATGTGCCACGTGTCGCATTGGAATTCAATATGTCCAGCCGTTGTAACATCCAGAGGCTCCAAAATGATGCTCCTCGTGGAAGTACTTCAGAATCATCAAGGATGACATTGCCAAGGAATCCTCCAGCTCCAGCAGTTCCCCTCCACATCAATTGCGAGGGTCTCTCAACAGGATTATGGCAACAATGAATGCCATTCAAGCAGAGCAAAAGCGGCAGTCTGACACACTTGAAGAATTTTTGCAATCATCTTATTCAATTGAAAAAGGTGGATGCAAGGTAAACATTGTTGTGCAACATGATTGAAGAACCAAGGCATACTATATGTTTTTCACAGAACGACTTGCTCCAAGAAACGGGTGCACTATTTTGCGCTTCTGTTGACAGGCTGCCCAAACACAAAAGCATACTCGTGAGTGCATGTACACTGTAGTGCTTTGTATGCACGTCCTCGAGATACCAAACCACCCGTACCTCAAAGAATATTGTACACAAGGTGCTGAGGGGACAAATAAGCAAGAGGTATAAAGTGAATGCAGCTGTGGCGTTTGTGAAAACCAGATTGGGTGAGCTGCGTGCTGAAGAACGAAGACGAGTATGTTTTTTGGCTGTGTATTAATGCAAATAATTTATATATAATCATCAACAAGGTTTTAGGAGTAGCACTATGCCAGTTTTATACTAATCTGAAGTGTGAAGCTTTTGCTGAAATTTTTTTACCAGTATTAAAGGTGAACAGGGATGTGATTACCAGTTTCCCTTCGCATGTTGCCATTTTCGTAAGTTTTGCAGTTTGAGTGCATATTTTACCATGTGTAGGGCCTACATAATCTCTCCTAAATGCAGTGTAAATACTGTCGAACTGTTCTGACTAGCACGCACAATACATACAAGGGCTTCCAGCAGTGGCTCAATATGAACTATACCACTGGAAAGCCTAGCAATGAAGAACTAGCAGCAGCCCTGCAGGAAGAAGATTCCATTGTTGGCCCTGCTGAGTACTCATCCCTATCACCACTTCCAGAAGATGTACATGGTGACCCTTATTCATCTTAGCCTTACTGTCGACAGTGTTCACAACATCGGTCTTGACTTCATCATTTATCATCCCATATCTCAGCTGCAACTTTTGTATCTTATATATCATCTGTATTCCATAATATTTTATACATCGAGTATCTTTGCACCGCCTCTCCCACTCCTCCTGTGTGGGCACAGGATGAAGAGGGGAGGGGAAATTTTACGATTGGAATGCCCCACCCCATAGATTACAAATTCTTTCATGCGCGTACAATGCGGGACCTGGAGCAGAAGAGACGCCTACTTATTTGTAGATTCGTCATGCGCTTCGTGAAAAATAATTGAATAATGTATGGTGAAGCCCCTAGATAGTGCATTATTCCAAATAAGAATATTACTCATAACTGTTACAGCATGTATTCAATATGTTAGAAGTATGTCAATCATTCTGCTATGGATTGTTGAGTATATGAACCATAATGTAGCTTCAGTCCGTGTCACATTGTCAGAAGAATCTGTATCAGATTGTGGCTGCCTATCATATCTGAGACATAATGACTATCAATCTGATGCATATTGATATATATATATATCATTCCTGCTACAGATTGTAACAATTTGGCTGTGTACACATGTGCCTTTTGAAGCGAGTTTGTTACAAAAGGTGTTTGTATCATAGTGGGAGGTATCATTATGCACAACATAATGATATTTGTATTTAACGGCTGATGTTATCCTTATACGTATACAGCTCACCATAGAAAGATGAGCACAGCTGAACGGACGCACGAGTGTTCTGAATGTGGAAAAGCATTTGGTCATAAGGGACATCTGAACAGGCACATGGTTGTCCATACAAAAGAGAAGAACTATCAGTGTTCTGAATGTGGAAAGGCATTTGGTCATAAGGTACATCTGAAGAGGCACATGGTTGTCCATACACAAGAGATGAACTATCGGTGTTCTGAATGTGGGAAAGCATTCGGTCACAAGGGACATCTGAAGATACACATGGTTGTCCGTACAAAAGAAAAGAACTATCAGTGTACTGAATGTGGGAAGGCATTTGGTCAAAAGGGACATCTGAAGACACACATGGTTGTCCATTCAAAAGAAAAGAACTATCAGTGTTCAGAATGTGGAAAGGCATTTGGTCTTAAGGGACATCTGAATGCACACATAATGGTTGTCCATACACAAGAGAAGAACTATCTGTGTTCTGTATGTGGAAAGGCATTTGGTCATAAGGGACATCTGAAGAGGCACATGGTTGTCCATACACAAGAGAAGAACTATCAGTGTTCTGAATGTGGGAAGGCATTTGGTCATAACGGAGATCAGAAGAGACACATGGTTGTCCATACACAAGAGAAGAACTTCCCGTGTTCTGAATGTGGGAAGGCATTTGGTCATAACGGAATTCTGAAGAGGCACATGGTTATCCATACACAAGAGAAAAACTACCGGTGTTCTGAATGTGGGAAGGAATTTGGCCAAAAGGGAACTCTGACGAGTCACATGGTTGTCCACACAGGAGCCAGAAGATTCAAGTGTACTATTTGCAACAAGCAGTATTCCTACAGTTCAAGTCTCACATACCATATGATGGTCCACAGCAATGATCGACCTTACAAGTGTTTCTGCAGGCAATCATTCAGGTCCATTTCTGCTATGAAAGAACATGGCAGAAAACACCTTGGTGAGAAGTTAAGATGTCCCTCTGAAGGATGTGACAAGATATATGGGACCAAGAGTGGTTTGAAACGTCATCTCCAGCGCTGCTCCTACTCCCAAGATCCAACCACAATGACCAATACATGATACATTCACAAACAATTGTGTACACATAATTAGCTTAACGAGAAATGGATTGTATTTGCAGTACACTGTCAGTGTGATCAAATTTGTGATTCATTAATTTATAACATTGGTAAGGGTGGAGTGTGTGATTGGTGAGGGTGAATGTGGGATTGGAGAGAGTGAGGGACAGATAGGAGCAGCATAAGAGGGTGGGAAGGTGATGTTTAATGGAGAGTGGTAGGTGAGTGTTAAAGATGAGGAAAGGTAAATGTTAATGACGGTTGTATGTCAGCGGTTTTGTGTGTGTGTGTATGTGTGCTCACACCCACACACACACACCATCCCTTTGATTCCCCTCACTGTACCTTCCCCCCACCTAGCTACCCTTCAAGCATGACTCTCTAATGGCTGATAATGGGGAGGACCATATGGCGGAGACAGAGAAGCAGGTTGCCCTCAAGTCTTTCCATGCCGCATGGCCGAAAGCAACTACAGGGGGAACGTGCTACCTACACCTGGTCCCAGGTAGGTAGGTGTGTGTGGTTATGTGTGCATGTGTGTGTGTGGCTATGTATTTACTGCGCATATGTGGAGAAGTGTGTGAGTGTGGACAAGAGTGGGGGTGAGTGTGTGGGTATGGAGAAGTGTGGGTGTGGTGGGGGGGAGTGTGTGGGTGTGTGGTTATGTGTGTGGGTGTGGGTATGTACTTACTGCACATATGTGGAGAAGTGGGGGTGAGTGTGTGGGTGTGGAGAAGTGTCGGGGTGAGTACATGAGGTATGTACATGTACCTTCTTTGTTCTGTTTAGAGCACCTCTTCAACAGTTTACCAAGAGCACCCACAATCCAGGTCCACAGACCACCACCAGCATGTACTTTCGGCGCTCCCAAAGCGCTTTACCTCAGCAGAACGACCACCATCACCATCCCCACCAGTCTTACCCCTCTCAACCACCCCAACATGCCCCCTATCCCTCCCCGTCCTATTCCTCACCACCCAACCCCTTCCCCTCCCAGGGGGAACACACTTCCTCCCATGTTGTCATAAGCCTCGACTCGGACGACGATGATGATGATAGCAGGCAAGCTAGCTCCGCCTACCTGACCACCTACCCGCCAGACCTTGGCTCCTCCTACCTAACCACGCCCCCTCCAGACCTTGGCTTCACAGGCACAGCCTCCACCGCTCACCCATTGGTGGATGTCCAAGAGCAACAGCCACACCCCACACCACGGGATGGTGGTTACCCTGACGACACAGAGCGGTTGTCCCTCGAGTGGCTTGGTGACCCGGACCCTTGCCCCCCGACAGCGCCCGCGGACTGCAAACCCCACCTTTTGCAACCCTCTCGGCCCTATCACTGGTAGGTGGGGCCAGTGCCCCCTACGGGTACAACCAGCTGAGTCACTTCCAGTCACCCCAGATGCCTCAAACCCAGGGGGGCAGTCAGCAGGTTACCCAAGTCCATTTCCAAGTTCCCGAGTACGAGCACTTAGCTTCCAGAATCCCCAACCCCAGTTCCAAGAGCAGGTGCCGCTACTTCGCGTTCCGGTTCCTGGTACGATGCCGCAGCTTCACCCCATTGGTCACACAACCCAGCAGCCGACGCCTCTCCCTGCTGTGGATCAAAGGGGCTGGGTTAGACCGCCCACAATCACATCTGGCACCAGCACATCGTCACAAAGTTCACTGTTCACCCCACAGCGGCAACGGAATCCCTCTTGCGACGACGATTCTCGTGCCCCCCACCTCCCCCCGCGGAGCTGCGATTCTCGTGCCCCCCCTTTTTACGACACCAACACCCACATCAACAGACAGCAGCCACCATTCCACCTACTCGACATAAATGATAACAGAACTTTCATGCCCCCGGGGGTGCACGAACAGTCCACCCCATGGGGGCTGATCGTTTTGACCCTCTCAGAACCCAAAGTGTTCACGTCGGATTCAGCGCCACTGCCCCCCTCGGGGAGGAGGCGTGGCAGCGCGGACCCCATCGCCAATGGAGGGGAGCGCTCTCGAGGGCCTCCGCAAATGGACCCCCGGCAGCCCCCTTGCCCTCGCCAATCCAGTCGCTGCCCATCCTGAATCCCACAGCAAAAAAAAGGCGCGAATCATATTTTGATTCGGTATTGATTTTGAATTGATTTTATTGATTTGTCTATGGATTTCAGTGTCTGGAAAATCTAACTGTGATTGTTGAATTGATTCAAAATCTAACGGAATATTTGAAATGATTTGTAATCAATACAGGAATCGGAGTTTGATTCGCGTATGTTTTTGTGTATGATTTAGCAAATCATAATGTCCCAAATCTACATTAGATTTATCATATGATTTTACTGATTTTCATAAGATTTGACATACGATTTTCAAGTGCTGTTTCATTTTATAATATCAGTACTACAACTATCAGTACTTTCTTCAGCTGCCATGTACTGCATGCTACTACCAAATGAAGTCACCCAAATAAGTTTCTTGGTCATACAATGATTAATATTCTATTGAATGTTCACTGCATGTACACAAGTATAGACACAAACTGAAAGGCACATGGAAACAAAAACAAACACAATATAAACCACTGAAATAGAACATTTAATGTGGAATGTCAGTTACAAAAAATGAAGAGCTTTTGTCCTCGACTAGAGTCACGATGATAAAAGGTCTTATTCACCATGTATAATCCAGACAGTTTATCACGTTCTGGTGACTTAAAGTTCATCCATGTAACATATGCCAGGTAAATAAATTCCATTGGCATATTCTCTAGTTCACGTTGTTTATGCCTGATGGTTATTCTAAAGAAGAAACGTATAATCCCATAATATGGATGCAGCTCTTGTGTTCCAGTTAAAACAAACATTGCTTTCACTATTGAACCTCTGTCCGAACTGTTGTAATCTGATGAGTATGTAACTCCATTAACGATACACCTGGCAAACTTATCAATGTACTCACTCAAATAAACTTCATAATCGTAGACACTGGCACAAAACTCTTTAAGTTCAACATAAAAATCTTCACTCATTTTAATGTGATATTTTCTAGGATGTAGGAACACAACCTTCCATTCTGTAGCTGCACTTCCATTATCAATTTTTCTGTAATAACTATAAGCATCTTCAGAAGGGTTTAAAAGGGACTGCATTGCCTTGTATTGCTCGATGACATTATACTTCTGATTACTTTCACATGCATTTGAAACTTTTAGTCGTCTCAATGCCTTTGTTATATGAGTCATATTCACATTCTTGTGGCACAGTGCCTAGATACTTATCATCCAAGGTAAACCTTTGAAAGATTCTATTGAGTATTTGTAGCTCAATGTTTCTATTGTTACAGGAAATATCAGAAAGCATCCCATTCATTCGTTCATAAAAAAAGCACCAATATACTTGGGGTGGTCCATAATCAGCAATAACTTCTGGTATATGTAATGCCATCTGGTAGTTAACGGACACTTGCCACTTGCCATAGACAGTTTCAAAAATTTTATGGTGTTCATGCAAAAGTCGATACAATTTTAAATTGTCATCATCATTGAATACTGGCTTTGTAATGAGTTCAACTATTTCGCACAGTAGGCATATGCTTTTATAAGCATTTTGTCGCAGAAGACTGGAAAAGCAGGGTCTGGCATAAATCAGGGCGAAGTTTTTCCACTGCTGTGCTGTCATTCCATTGAAATCACTCTGATCATTCCAATCAGAGGGAAGACGTCCAACATCATATGGAACAGTAATATTTTTGATGCGACTGTTGAATCGAGTCAACTGTGATTTTGTGAGCTTGGAAATACAGAGTTTAATTTCATTACGAACCATTCCCAGCCATATAGTATGCATGGGATCTGTTATTGACATCCTGACTAAGTCATAATATGGCAGTCTAAGAAGTTCACTATAGCGTACACCATTCCTTTTTTGAATTTCTAAAGATTCTGCTTTAGTTTTCGCTTGACAAAACTCAGTACCTTGTTGTAGTACTTGATCTTTAGTTCTAGATGGTGCCATAATTTTTGTATAATAACTCATATTACCCGTTGAACCTTTTGATGATGCCTCTCTCTCAGCACTGAAAGTACATCTTGAACAGCCCAAATTGGCTTTGTGGCCTAAAAATTGAGTTACTTTTCTTAAAGCTGGTAAGTCAGCTGAAATCCCTAATAAACATGCTTTGATAATACTTCCATCTGGGTGCAAAGATAGGCCACCCCACAAAGACAATAAATCATCTACAAGTGGCTTGAGATAAGTGTTAATATTGCCCTTTGGCTCAGTAGGACCAGGAATGATGCCTACAATCATAGTCTACTTGTCTTTAAAACGTTCTTCACGAGGTAAGTTTAGCATGGTCAACATGACAGCTGAAACTTTGTATTTGGATCGCCTATATGGCTTAAACCAGTCAATGTTGAGCAAAAGTGCAATATTTTTGGGGTCAGAAAGAAAGGCTTCTGTATTATCAAGAGGATTGAATAAAAAGGTTTTCCACATATCTGCATCATATACATCCTGAATACCCAAAGTTGATTCATGTGGACTTAAAACTAGGTCACGGAATTCTTTCTTATGAAACATGGTTTTTAGCCACACAGAAGGTGCAATAAAGTAGTATACCTTATATGGATGCCACTTCTGTTGTGAGAAAGTTTTTTTAATGTATCCAAGTTCTTTTCCACATTTATAGCCAAATGTTATTACATTGCAAACTTTGAGCATTTGTGCCTCTTCCAAACTATAAAGATGGTTGCAGCTATCATTAGGACACACAACGTATTTCTCCTTTTTAATGTCACATACTGTAGCATTCTTGAAAACCCCATAAAGAGTAGTTGGAAAAACATGGTACATAGGATTTGCTACGATCTTCAGCACAATGTAAATCAAGTTGCAAAATCATAGCATGGCGGATTGTGACAATTTGTGCTTGATATAAATTTCAACAAGGAAGGTACAAATCAATTTTAATGTAATTCTTTTATTTTGCACTGTAACTGTTTCTATAACTAGACTCCTATCCTCAGTCACTGGCTCAGTGTCATCAATATCACCATTACCAATACCATCAACTTCATGATCATCATCATGATTAGAATTATAATCATCAACATCATCACCATCACCATCACCATCAGTTGCCTCCACAACAGATGAACCACTGCTTACAGGCTGATTTATATCACCACAATCAAGTTCATCTGTTTATACGTGTGCATTTAAAATATGCGTTTATATTAATCCTAATAAGTGAATTTACCTGACTTGCAACACTCATGATAATCATCTGGAAACCGTTCAAAGTATTCATCTAAAAAGAATTATCCTTATTTTTCAAAGATCCACATTCCTATATGCATACAAAGTATACCTGAGTCACTGGATTGTACTTCTTCCTTCTCATCTTCACTAACATCATTTACATCTACACATTATAAATTAGCCTGAGATGAAGAGGCTACATTGACACTCACCAGATACATGAGATGTGGTACTTGGTGTTAGCATTTCTTCGTCTTGGCAATTCACATCTAATGCATATAGAAAATAAGCATGCTTACATTCACCATGTATGAATAGCAGCAAAGTTAACTTGTAAACAGTAACATATTAAAATGATATTAAAAATGACAATAATCCATCCAATTTCTCACCATTACCCCGCTGTTCTGTAACTGCTCTGTAATATGAACATAAGGGATTGTTTGGCACATGGACTAAATATTAATTTCATTCTTTGAATCCCAATAAAAGTAAAACATCCATATTGTGGGTCCTGTATGTTATTGTAGGTTATGGTGGACATTGGGTATAAAAATATAGATACATGTACTCTTTCCTACATGCATGAATGTTTTGTAAATAATTATATGGGACAGGGTCTGAGAATATGTCGTATTGCTATATAAGTATAAAGTTATAAAAATGATTCACTTTGAAATCGCTACATCTCCCGAACCGTAAATGCTATTGACTTCCTATTTTCAACACTTCATACTACATCATTTCCCTCTGGTAAAATCGATTATGGGCTCTTGCATTGGCTTCGTGCCAGTGTTACAACGTCCGATACCCCTTGGGGTTCACACCCGCCAGATCTTTCAGCAGGAAAATTCAATTCACTCCTAGTTTGGTTTGTACGTAGAGGGATCCTGTACCTATTGATTTTTTCTGTTCGTTAATTTTTTCTTTATCCGTTACGGGGATACAACTGTGCAAAGTAATTGTATATTTCCCGGTCGTTTCGCGCCATTTATCTATTGAGGACATGAATTTGCAATTACTTCCTGTTCAATAACTATGTCTCCGCCCATCTATACAATATACAACAAGTACGCGGCGTTTTCGCTTCTTGCAAACGTCTGGTTCTGTTTCCATCTTGGCTTCTTCAACATAGTGAGCAGAAGCTAAAGATTCGTAATACGTGGATTCCTCTGCCATCAGCCTGTGCAACACGGTACGTACTCTGTAGCGCATGCACGTAGAAATCGAGCGTGTTGGCTCGGTCAAACTGCTTCATTTATGCGTGCACAACGCTGCAGAGCATGAAAGTGCACGGTGCCTAGGGCTAGCTTAATCTGAAACGCACCCTTCCTTTTTGACTTCTGCACACGCACGATATATATAGGCCTATATCAAACATGCACCCCCTTGTAGCTACATGTATTTACCAACATGTAGTACTCTCACTGGCCTACTAAAACCTCTTTCTTGTTTATTTATCTTCGTTGGTGAACCAATTACATGCACACCCTGGCCTCACATTCATACACAACCTCAGATCAGAGCAATTGGTGTCATTTAATTCTGTCAGAATGCTCCCCCTTGCTTAGTTTGCAATTGGTGGTGTGCTTGGCATAGTTGATTGTTTGCCCAAAAGGGGTCAGGCGACAGTGGGTGTGCTGTCCCCCTACCCTGAGTGTGACTGGAACCAAGGTTACCATTTGGTCAGCCTACACCTTGATGCTGGTCAGGGTAAGGTGGTTAGGCCAGGGTAGAAGCCAAAAGGGTGCTACCTGCCATTGATGTATAAACAATAACACCTGTAGCAAATACATTTATAAGTACAGCCATGGTAAGCAACACAGCTGGCATTTAGCTGGAGTGATTGCAGCCCACCTCTACCATCCTTTATATATACATGTGTGACCTGCAACCATACCAGGTGTCAATATTTTGGGGACAGTGTGGGTATGATCGAAAGTGAGGGAATGAGTTAAATGGAGGCAAGGCTTTCCCAGACATTTAGGCTCAGGGTAGAATGAAAGTGAGGTTTTCCCAGAAGATACTCCAGGCTAGAATTTATATTTAGCTGGGAATTTAGTGTTGCAATGTGCACTTATACACACACATGCACACACACACACACACACACACACACACACATGTGCACACACACACACACCATGGGCAGTCAGTCATTCATGCATCAACATCAATGCTTTGCTATTTCAATTTATTTTATTTCCTAATTGTCGACCCACATACAAACATTGTTTTTAGCTGTCATCCTATTCATCACATGTTTCTCTTTTGTATTTCTATTGGAGCCGTACCATTGTCTAAATTGTCTTGTGTTTCAATGTGCACATTTATGCATGCACACACATACACAACACACACAAGCACTAGCATACACTTGCAACTGCGTTCACATGTTTATTGTTTGTGTAAATTTGTGTTTCCTTGCTCTGGCAATTACCAACAGGTCTTCTTGTTGCCTTTTGCACTTTTAAACATAATGCATGCACATGCACACACACACATGCACACAAACCCACATGCACATGCACGCACATTCATGTATACACACAGGAGTCACGCTTCAATCACAAACGTGTGCATATGTACACATAAAAATGGCTTTGGCAGTCATCCATCACAACACACACACATGCACACACACACACACATACACAGAACTGGCCTCTGCTTTGTATAATTTCCCTGTTGTCTCTTGTTGCTATGAGCACACTTACTAGATGTGAGCCTGCACTACAAGAATGCACACTTATGCACACAGGCATGCATGCACAAACACACACACTCAAACAAAAAAAACAAGCAAACAAAAAAACAAACACGCACACTCACACAAAAAAACAAACACACACATACACAAGTGCAAACCACCCACTCTCCATTTTGCTTGGTACACTCACACTTGTACCTCCACCATTAGAGCCTGTTAGTCCTTAATTCACCTCATATGCAATTTTGATTTTTTTTTCTTTTTCTGCTCCTGTTTGGCTTCCACTGATGTACCCATGGCCTCCACTAGATGCTCATGTCTCATCACCTACACTAGATGCTCATGTCCCATGATTCTAAGTACTAACTTGTCAGGTTGATTAGCGCCAGCAGTACACAACCATGCCCATAGCCGTTGAGGTTTTCAATATACAAGACATGTATCCAGGCTAAGAGGAATCTCCTATGCTATGGAGAGATAGTTTCTGAGCTGGCTTTCTGTGATTCCATTAATTGCCCTTCATCCATGTCTGTGTGGACTCATCTCATGCCATAGGGGTTGACTACCCTCGCCATTATGATAAGCCTGCTAACCACATTAGGCTCAGTGATTTCCATCACTGAAGCTCACCAGCTCAGTGTATTGCTAGAAGCTTTGTTAAGGCTCATGGCTCTAAACCTGTCCACCACCTATCCAAACCCCTAACACTATACACAGCATGGCTGCCCAGGCCACAAAGATCGAAAATATGTCTGTTTTATGACACCATTTATTATGATCTGGGGTGAGTGTTTCCATTTGTTGCTGAGTTCTATGGACAGAGGCATCAGCTATAGACTGGCCTCTGCTTCACCTCCTTACACGTAGCTAATGGAATTTCCAGATGTCATTTAGAGATTGATGCTTGTTGTGTGTGTGTGTGTGTATGTGTGTGTGTGTGTGTGTATGTTTGTGTGTGAGCCTGTGTGGTGTGATTGATACTTGTACTGTACTCTGGAAAAGGGCTTACATGTATGGGTTGGAAGCCTTGCATGTCTGGCAGTGAATATCATTGCTACCCTATCACTACTGATAGTGGTTGGATTGGGCCACTGTAAAGTTTGGATTGGGTTGAGTGATAATAGTATTCACCATTACCCATGAGTTCTACCAATACACACAGTCATGCACATACCCACACAACACGTGCAAAGCACATACATACATACATAAATGGAATTTAGATTTCTGAGGCAGCTTACAGCTGATGCCTCTGTACCTTAGCAACAAACAACAAGTGGAAAATTGGTGTCATTGAACACAGGTTCATGTTTGGCATGCCAGCTCTGCTGTAGGGTCATGGCATGAGAGTGTGTGTGTGTGTGTGTGTGTGTGTGTGTGTGTGTGTGTATGTGCGTGTGTATGTATGTGCGTGTGTGTATGTGTGTGTGTTTGTGTTTTAAGTGCATATGGCAACACCAGACATATGTAACCAGAAATAGGTTCAAGTTCTGTTCATCATCTCTTGATTTAACTCCCTAACAGCGGGGCTACCCTGGCCACAAAGGTCCAATCTTGTACTTTTAATGTTTGTTTATGTAGATGTATAAAACTTGGTTTAATGTTTAGGTGAATGGCAAGGTGCTTTATAATTCACACCTACAGCCTGGGAAAATCCCCTGGGAATACCTCACTTCCATTCAAATTCTACTAGCTCAGGAGCCACCCTCCAGTTCATCTGGGGAGGAAGCACACAAGGGAGCCACTCTTAAGGGAGCCACCCTCAAGGGAGCCACTCTCAAGGGGGCCACTCTCAAGGGGGCCACTCTTAAGGGAGCCACTCTCAAGGGAGCCACTCTCAAGGGAGCCACTCTCTAGGGAGCCACTCTCAAGGGTGCCACTCTCAAGGGAGCCACACTCAAGGGAGCCACTCTCAAGGGAGCCACTCTCAAGGGAGCCACTCTTAAGGGAGCCACTCTCAAGGGAGCCACTCTCAAGGGGGCCACTCTTAAGGGAGCCACTCTCAAGGGAGCCACTCTCTAGGGAGCCACTCTCAAGGGTGCCACTCTCAAGGGAGCCACACTCAAGGGAGCCACACTCAAGGGAGCCACTCTCCTCCGGAGCAGACAGAGAGGCATCACACTCAAGAGCCCAGAGAGTACCCCATGATCTCCAATAGGATATACCACTGACAACACCTAGGGTTGGCCAGCCCCTTGCCATTGGTGGGCCAGGCAATGCCTTGGGTTGGCCAGCCCATGCAATGGGATGGGCTGATAACATTAATGGTTTCAACCCAGAAACTTTGTAATGTACATGTATGCCACGTGTTTTATATATGCTATTATAATGAATCAGTGTTCGATGAAGTACCACCTGAATTATTCTATTCAGAAAGAGGGTAAAAGAGACCGGACTGGATCATGGTATGGGGCAGTATTGGTCTCCAAGTGTTACGTTATGTTTTTAAGCAAGCTGACAGAATAAGCATATTTTTACAAGGACTTGGACTTACATGTAACAATACCGCTGGCATTGAATGTTGTTGGAAAGAATACCTGCTGTACACACAACACTAACACAGCTGCAGCTAGCAACAGACGATTCCGCAAATGGGGCATGAGAAGTACCCCAAGGGCCACCTCCCTTACTTCTCAAACAACACTATAAACTTTCTATCAGCTGATTATGAAATTGAAAATACAATCTAACATTGCACATTTCAGCATGAAGTTTTAAGCCAAAATATCAAAAGTTGGTCCTTTGACAGATGGTGATCATAAATGATATAGATGTCAAACTTGAAAACAATACCTGCAACACACACACATGCACACACACACACACACACACACACACACACACACACACAATGAGAAGTGCAGAGTAAATGCCAAGGCGTACAGAAATGAGGTTTGAGTCATTGGTGTTGTCAGTGGTATATACGATTGGAGATCATGGGGTACTCTCTGGGCTCTTGAGTGTGATGCCTCTCTCTCTGCTCCAGAGGAGAGTGGCTCCCTTGAGAGTGGCTCCCTTGAGTGTGGCTCCCTTGAGAGTGGCCCCCTTGAGAGTGGCTACCTTGAGTGTGGCCCCTTTGAGTGTGGCTACCTTGAGGGTGGCTCCCTTAAGAGTGGCTCCCTTGTGTGCTTCCTCCCCAGATGAACTGGAGGGTGGCTCCTGAGCTAGTAGAATTTGAATGGAAGTGAGGTATTCCTCCCCAGATGAACTGGAGGGTGGCTCCTGAGCTAGTAGAATTTGAATGGAAGTGAGGTATTCCCAGGGGATTTTCCCAGGCTGTAGGTGTGAATTATAAAGCACCTTGCCATTCACCTAAACATTAAACCAAGTTTTATACATCTACATAAACAAACATTAAAAGTACAAGATTGGACCTTTGTGGCCAGGGTAGCCCCGCTGTTAGGGAGTTAAATCAAGAGATGATGAACAGAACTTGAACCTATTTCTGGTTACATATGTCTGGTGTTGCCATATGCACTTAATACACAAACACACACACACATACACACACGCACATACATACACACGCACATACACACGCACATACACACACACACACACACACACACACACACACACACACACACTCTCATGCCATGACCCTACAGCAGAGCTGGCATGCCAAACATGAACCTGTGTTCAATGACACCAATTTTCCACTTGTTGTTTGTTGCTAAGGTACAGAGGCATCAGCTGTAAGCTGCCTCAGAAATCTAAATTCCATTTATGTATGTATGTATGTGCTTTGTACGTGTTGTGTGGGTATGTGCATGACTGTGTGTATTGGTAGAACTCATGGGTAATGGTGAATACTATTATCACTCAACCCAATCCAAACTTTACAGTGGCCCACTATCAGTAGTGAAAGGTAGCAATGATATTCACTGCCAGACATGCAAGGCTTCCAACCCATACATGTAAGCCCTTTTCCAGAGTACAGTACAAGTATCAATCACACCACACAGGCTCACACACAAACATACACACACACACACACACATACACACACACACACACAACAAGCATCAATCTCTAAATGACATCTGGAAATTCCATTAGCTACGTGTAAGGAGGTGAAGCAGAGGCCAGTCTATAGCTGATGCCTCTGTCCATAGAACTCAGCAACAAATGGAAACACTCACCCCAGATCATAATAAATGGTGTCATAAAACAGACATATTTTCGATCTTTGTGGCCTGGGCAGCCATGCTGTGTATAGTGTTAGGGGTTTGGATAGGTGGTGGACAGGTCTAGAGCCATGAGCCTTACCAAAGCTTCTAGCAATACACTGAGCTGGTGAGCTTCAGTGATGGAAATCACTGAGCCTAATGTGGTTAGCAGGCTTATCATAATGGCGAGGGTAGTCAACCCCTATGGCATGAGATGAGTCCACACAGACATGGATGAAGGGCAATTAATGGAATCACAGAAAGCCAGCTCAGAAACTATCTCTCCATAGCATCGGAGATTCCTCTTAGCCTGGATACATGTCTTGTATATTGAAAACCTAACGGCTATGGGCATTGTTGTGTACTGCTGGCGCTAATCAACCTGACAAGTTAGTACTTAGAATCATGGGACATGAGCATCTAGTGTAGGTGATGAGACATGAGCATCTAGTGGAGGCCATGGGTACATCAGTGGAAGCCAAACAGGAGCAGAAAAAGAAAAAAAAATCAAAATTGCATATGAGGTGAATTAAGGACTAACAGGCTCTAATGGTGGAGGTACAAGTGTGAGTGTACCAAGCAGAATGGAGAGTGGGTGGTTTGCACTTGTGTATGTGTGTGTTTGTTTTTTTGTGTGAGTGTGCGTGTTTGTTTGTATTTTTGTTTGCTTGTTTGTTTTGTTTGAGTGTGTGTGTTTGTGCATGCATGCCTGTGTGCATAAGTGTGCATTCTTGTAGTGCAGGCTCACATCTAGTAAGTGTGCTCATAGCAACAAGAGACAACAGGGAAATTATACAAAGCAGAGGCCAGTTCTGTGTATGTGTGTGTGTGTGTGCATGTGTGTGTGTTGTGATGGATGACTGCCAAAGCCATTTTTATGTGTACATATGCACACGTTTGTGATTGAAGCATGACTCCTGTGTGTATACATGAATGTGCGTGCATGTGCATGTGGGTTTGTGTGCATGTGTGTGTGTGCATGTGCATGCATTATGTTTAAAAGTGCAAAAGGCAACAAGAAGACCTGTTGGTAATTGCCAGAGCAAGGAAACACAAATTTACACAAACAATAAACATGTGAACGCAGTTGCAAGTGTATGCTAGTGCTTGTGTGTGTTGTGTATGTGTGTGCATGCATAAATGTGCACATTGAAACACAAGACAATTTAGACAATGGTACGGCTCCAATAGAAATACAAAAGAGAAACATGTGATGAATAGGATGACAGCTAAAAACAATGTTTGCACGTGGGTCGACAACCAGGAAATAAAATAAATTGAAATAGCAAAGCATTGATGTTGATGCATGAATGACTGACTGCCCATGGTGTGTGTGTGTGTGCACATGTGTGTGTGTGTGTGTGCATGTGTGTGTATAAGTGCACATTGCAACACTAAATTCCCAGCTAAATATAAATTCTAGCCTGGAGTATCTTCTGGGAAAACCTCACTTTCATTCTACCCTGAGCCTAAATGTCTGGGAAAGCCTTGCCTCCATTTAACTCATTCCCTCACTTTCGATCATACTCACACTGTCCCCAAAATATTGACACCTGGTATGGTTGCAGGTCACACATGTATATACAAAGGATGGTAGTGGTGGGCTGCAATCACTCCAGCTAAATGCCAGCTGTGTTGCTTACCATGGCTGTACTTATAAATGTATTTGCTACAGGTGTTATTGTTTATACATCAATGGCAGGTAGCACCCTTTTGGCTTCTACCCTGGCCTAACCACCTTACCCTGACCAGCATCAAGGTGTAGGCTGACCAAATGGTAACCTTGGTTCCAGTCACACTCAGGGTAGGGGGACAGCACACCCACTGTCGCCTGACCCCTTTTGGGCAAACAATCAACTATGCCAAGCACACCACCAATTGCAAACTAAGCAAGGGGGAGCATTCTGACAGAATTAAATGACACCAATTGCTCTGATCTGAGGTTGTGTATGAATGTGAGGCCAGGGTGTGCATGTAATTGGTTCACCAACGAAGATAAATAAACAAGAAAGAGGTTTTAGTAGGCCAGTGAGAGTACTACATGTTGGTAAATACATGTAGCTACAAGGGGGTGCATGTTTGATATAGGCCTATATATATCGTGCGTGTGCAGAAGTCAAAAAGGAAGGGTGCGTTTCAGATTAAGCTAGCCCTAGGCACCGTGCACTTTCATGCTCTGCAGCGTTGGGCTCGCATAAATGAAGCAGTTTGACCGAGCCAACACGCTCGATTTCTACGTGCATGCGCTACAGAGTACGTACCGTGTTGCACAGGCTGATGGCAGAGGAATCCACGTATTACGAATCTTTAGCTTCTGCTCACTATGTTGAAGAAGCCAAGATGGAAACAGAACCAGACGTTTGCAAGAAGCGAAAACGCCGCGTACTTGTTGTATATTGTATAGATGGGCGGAGACATAGTTATTGAACAGGAAGTAATTGCAAATTCATGTCCTCAATAGATAAATGGCGCGAAACGACCGGGAAATATACAATTACTTTGCACAGTTGTATCCCCGTAACGGATAAAGAAAAAATTAACGAACAGAAAAAATCAATAGGTACAGGATCCCTCTACGTACAAACCAAACTAGGAGTGAATTGAATTTTCCTGCTGAAAGATCTGGCGGGTTTGAACCCCAAGGGGTATCGGACGTTGTAACACTGGCACGAAGCCAATGCAAGAGCCCATAATCGATTTTACCAGAGGGAAATGATGTAGTATGAAGTGTTGAAAATAGGAAATCAATAGCATTTACGGTTCGGGAGATGTAGCGATTTCAAAGTGAATCATTTTTATAACTTTATATTTATATAGCGATACGACATTTTCTCAGACCCTGTCCCATATATTGGCATAAGCTAATATTATATCCAGACAAGACTGTGATATATAATAGCACCCGTAACACAGGATATTAGTTGGTTACTCTATGTCTAACAGTACTGCTGGTTACTCTAAGTCTAACAGTACGTATGTATGTTTGTACATGTACCTTCTGAAGCAAACGATGCTTGTGTGCCTGCCGGTAGACTTGTATTTTCAAGACCATACAGCCGTCGGTGCCTTTTAATTGTCGTGTAGCAGTAGGAAAACCTTCCTTTACACATCTGGCAATCACAGAGTGCAGAATCAGTTTGACGTCGCTTTGCCATTGTTGAAACCGTATATATCAAATTCCACGTAACATCAAAATAATTATCGTTCAAGCCAGCACATGGCAACGAAAGGCCGCGGAGAAAGAGATGTCGCTGATTTACGCCACAGGTTATTGGATATTGAAGAAAAGTTGGAAAATGTATGCCACCGATTGGAAGATCTCGAAGAACGACTCCTCAAAAGCAGCACTCCAAGCGATGAAAGAGATCGAGAGGCAGCAGGTACGTTACCAAGCGCGCATTAATTGGCGTCACTTCAAAGAACAATTATTGTCATATCTTTAACCATCGTACTATACAAACTACATGTACTATCATTGAGAACGAGCAGTAATCCCACGATACATCCCACCGCACACATGCGGGTGCGGTTATGTGACGAGATCTTTTAAACTGATACTAATTTTGTTTTGTAATTGCTATATGTACTGTGCATTGGTGCTATCCCCTTTTTAAATAGTATATCAGTGTGTACCACTACCTCCTGAACAAGCATATACATGTACTTTTTTACACTATCAGGAAAAACTACCAAGTCCATTATTCCATTGGTGAGTTGTACCTACTATAATATTGACAAAGTAATGAATTGTTCTGTCATTGCAGAATATCGTGCAACTTGTCTTTGGTGAGTTCAGTGAGAAACTGACAACTGCATTAGAAGATCTGACTTGGGGTGGGATAGATGAAGCATTAAAATGTGACCTGGTGAAGTCAGTGGAGTCGCATTTACAGCTTTATAAACATACCATCCCACCAAGGAAAGTTATTCTGAAAAGACTAAAGGTAAATATTCAATGTATTATAACCAGAGCTGAATGACTTTCTTTGGCTGAATGGCTTAGAACTACTATTCAAGTCGCCGCAACAGTACCATCATAAATGAAAACCCTGAAAAGAAAGCCAAACGTCGTTTGGCCTTAAAACGAAGTCGTTTAACATATGTAAGTGTACATTTTGAATGTACATATTTAAAGTACTCACTTTATCTGGCAATAGATTGCTCGTGACAAGGCTGTACAGGAAGCTGTACAAGTTGGTACATTGAATCCCAGCAACAGTGAGGCAGTCAAGACCTTCAGGATAACAGTACCGACACCTGAACTACCAACTGTTATTGAGGAAGAAATTAACACATCAACCTGTCAGCAGAAGCGACTTGAGTCGCTTGCTAAAGCTCGTGCTTGCAAAAAGAAGAACACCCCGGCATCTACATCTGCGTAACCTTACTTCTACTACTTCAAACAGTTTTGTATCCATTTTTATATCTTACAAGTAATAAAAACATTCTCTACACGAGAAGGTTGGTGGTATATAGGAATCAAAGGTGAGATGGTGGTGTAAAAAGCAAGGGAACAAGGCTTTTGATTGAAAAGGAAAAATGAAATAGACCTATATTAGCCGCATGTTGTCATATTTTAATGTGCGTGCTAATATAGGTCTATTTCATTTTTCCTTTTCAATCAAAAGCCTTGTTCCCTTGCTTTTTACACCACCATCTCACCTTTGATTCCTATATACCACCAACCTTCTCGTGTAGAGAATGTTTTTATTACTTGTTTCCTAAATTTTTCTGGTGCATTTGGTATTGTACTTAGTTCTTGAAACGCATAGAATAAGGTAGCATAAACGTCAACTTGCGCGATCATGACAGGTTTATATTAGAATATGCAATTCTGTTGAGGTGTGTACCATATATTACACTAGTCCCCAGACTATCTCCATTGAGGAGCAAAGGATTGATAAAGGTTAAAAACGAAGCCATATAATACAAAGAATAAATGCACTCTAAGTAAACTGATCTCACGCTATAATCAGATAAACCATGCACCACAATACATGACCAAATTGACGTAAGCAACTTTGGCGTTATACACACATTTCAAACAGCGCATATTACTGTAAAACGGAGAGACGCAGTATCTCTACCGCTGTAACTAAACTATTCCTTCCATTTTAGCGATATACCATATGCATGCTTATAGTTTATCGATCCAACATTTATCGATGCCGTATAAACGTACCTTTGGGTGGTCGTTTTGTTGTTCCTTTCGGTACCGCGCTTGACATACGCACGTTTGACAGATCTGGCAGCATCTGGATCTTTCCACTTTTATATGCTCGAGTGGAATCAGAATTGTCCTCATGAGATTATATGGTAAAACCATCGAATTTGATAACGCTGGTTATATTATACTGGTGCGTCATGAACATTGTGATAGCTGATGTAATGTGCTATTTGTAGATCAACACCAAATAAGGTACTACTCGCTTCAGCCAATTGCCTGATCGGTTAGGCGTCTAACAGATACCTGAAGATAACATGCGGACACATCCTGAAGCGATTGGTACACATGGCGTGCTTTACAAACGTTCCTGTCGTGAGTTATACTCTCCGGAAGGAAGAAGAAGAAGAAGAAGAAGAAGAAGAAGAAGAAGAAGAAGAAGAAGAAGACGACGACGGAGGAGAAATTTCAGGTGGGACTGGGTACGGACGATGGGGACGAGTATTTTTGTTCTCTAAAAGTACACCGTCTTATGACATATGTATAACGCAGAACTGTTCTCCTTTTTGATATTGCTCGATTGCCACTAAAAGCGAAGTGACCCGACTCTTGGCTGTCCCGCTAGACGCGAGTGACGTTTTTTTAATGACATTCATGATACTGCAGGATTCCTATATGGAACCTACTCGCGTAGGTTCCGATCCTTTATATTGCTGTCTTGATTTTATGCATTTATATTTATGTATTTATATCACTGTTGTGATATTGTGAGTGACAAAAGATCATTTGAAAAATCATTTGAAAAATCATTCATTGTGATTTATAAGATGATTCTGTGTATGATTCGATGTAAAAATCACATGCTTAATCCATTCAAAAATCACTGCGTGATTTTGCTGGACTTTACAGTTGATTTTTCAGTAGAAATCATATGTACAATCCGTTTGTGATTTAACATATGATTATGATGGATTTTATGTATGGAATTACAGGCAGATCATGTATGAAATCAAATTCTGTTTCTCTGAACAAATCAGTTGACAAATCATTTTATGATTCGCGTGGTTTTTTTGCTGTGTCCATTGGCCGAGCGGCTGCTTAAGATGGCGCAGATGAGTACTGCCACGGCAACGGACAGGATGCAACACGAGTTGACGCCGGCAGTTACGACTTCGTCTCCTGTGGGTGTGGCCGATGAAGCACCTGTGTTGTCACTGGATCAGGTGGGAATGACCTTTGACCTCACCCACTAGTGGACTGTGCGCCCGTTGTGGTGGATGGGGACGAGGCGTTGCGTCAATGGAGAGGATCGCCGCATAGAACTTTTAATGTGGTCACCGTGTATTGGGACAATGGTGGTCTTAATGTTGTATGTGCTACTGTCATATATTACATAATGCTTCTCACACCCCCTGGACATGGGATTGCACACAACCCTACACACACACACTCTCACCTTAAGCTTGATCACATGACCAGCCTACATGTTACTACGTATGTCACGACGTAGAAGAATTTGCTGGGAAACCGTACAGCTTGATTTACTGGGAAACCGTTCAGCTTGATTTACTGGTAAATGGCAATGATCTCCCTAGTACTTCCTATGAAGGTGCGTGGCACACAAGGTGGGACCGAGAAAGTGATGCAGGCCTATATTCCTCAGTATACACATTTTTGAATATGCTGCCTGTTCCATTTTCCAAGTCTTGTAATTATTAATTCAATGACCTTATTCTGTGCTTTCGTTATTATTCTACATGCGAGGGATTCTCCAGTGCAGAGCTAGAGAACAATGGCGATTGGACGATAGGGTCTGCGAACGAGTTTCGTACCACGTGTCTTAATAGTCTGGGGACCAGACGACTGGCTTGTGCTGAAAGCCAGTCGTCTGGTCCCCAGACTAGTGTCTTAATTGGCTGTTGAACGAGTGAGGAAGACCGGTAAGTCAAGTCAATATATTAGTATGCCTATGTAAATGTTAATTTGGTAAGAGGACTAAGAATATTTAAGAGTTCGAGCGAATATGAAGATCGAAAATCGCCGCATGATGGTACCGTGGCTCCGTTCACCCTCGCCAGGCCCGTTGAGAGCCAGGTTGGGGCCCGGGAAAGGACGCTCACGGGGGCCCCCCTGACCCTGTAGGCTGAAACTACAGGGGCGGATAGAGGATTTCAGAAATGGGGGGGTTGTTAATGCAGACATACCAAGTCTCACGCCTCCGGCGTGAGTCTCACGCCTCAGGCTTCTATCTCACGCTCACACGCCCAACGAATGTTTTCTCACGCCTAAATTAAAACACACAGAACAAAAAATCATCGCAAATTAATATTGGATAAAGTAAATCATTTCACGGCATATACGTACCCGCCCTCACTATTGAGCCCGGTTATTTATAGCAAGTTATTTGATTATTTATGCTTGCTATAAATTATACCGTACCGCACGCGCGAGATCGAGCATGGCAGTCCGAGCTGAAAGGTTAGCTTCAGTAGATCAAGATGTGGAATCGGATGCCGATGATGAAAACCCAGGACCATCTACATCTAAGAAGCAAAAGATGTCGGTGCAGCCAAGTACCGCACAAAGTTCCAAAAAGAATGGTTGAAGGTTTAATTTACCCCTTTGTTCAAGAAGTTAAAGACAACCCGCACAAGTTTCTATGCAATATCTGTATGCGTCAGGTCGCATGTGATCATCAAGGTAAGCGCGATATTGAAAGGCATATGGAAAAGGCAATGCACCAGGCTAATGTAAAGCAGATGAAAGGCCAAACAACCCTGGGGTTTCAAGTTGAATCAAGTCCTATCAATGAGCAGGTCATCCGTGCAGAAGTTAAAGTCGCTCATATGCTGGCTCAACACAATGTACCTTTATCTTTAGCTGATGAACTGACACCACTATTTCACGAAATATTTCCTGACAGTGACATAGCAAAGAATTTCTCTTCCAGACGAACAAAAACTGCTTGCATTTTAAATGGTGCTATTGCACCAGTACTTCAGCAAAATCTCGTAAACACCATGAAAACATGTCCATTCACTCTGGCTATTGATGGCTCAACAGACACAGGTGTAGAAAAGATGAACCCTTTAACTGTGAGGATATTTAATGCTGAATATGGTATGGTACATACACAATTTCTGGATATGTGTATGTCCTCCCAGTCAACTGCTGAAGGAATTTTCACTAAAATGGAAGAAGCTCTGCAAAAGCATGAAATTCCATGGCTGAATTGTGTAGGAGTTGGTGTTGATAACACTTCAGTAAATATGGGTTGCAATAACTCAATAATGACAAGACTCAAACAAGTAAATGCTTCTGTATATGTCATGGGTTGCCCATGCCACATAATTCACAATACAGCAGGAAAATCAAACAACGCCTTTCAAGAAGTGAGTTTGACTGATATGTTGCATGTGTCAGTAAAAGTTATACAATTTTACATCCTTGCATGAGTATAGGTGTCTGGATTTAATGTTGAGGATTTAGCAATTGACCTATTTTATTGGTTTGATAAAAGTACCAAAAGAAAGGCTTTATTATCTGAGTATTGCAACTTCTGTGATGTACAGTATAGAGATATCATTAAACATGTGAATACTAGATGGCTTAGCTTAGAAAAAGCTGTTTACAGAGTTCTGCAACAGTATGATGCATTGAAAAGCTACTTTATTTCCCAAGGTATGTTACTGGAATATACTGTCCCCATATATATATTTGCATGCTTGTATTTGTTCTTGATAGATGATAAAGCCCCAAGATTTCATCGTATTCATTCTGCTTTTATGAATCCAATGACTGAAATCATTCTTCTCTTTTATGAGGCAGTATTGCCTACATTTGTTAATTTTAACAAATTTTTACAAAGAGAAGAACCACTGATGCATGTCCTCCACTGTCAGATTCAATCATTTTTAACCAAACTGGCAAGTAAGTTTGTTCTTGTGCGTAACATCAAATCAGTTTCAGACTTTTCTGCGTTAAAGTACACTGATGAAAGAGACCAACTTCCAGGTATACTTTTATTTTTACAATGCACTGACAAACCTTTGAATGTACTTTTCCTTCACATACATTTCATTTAAGACCATAATATCTTCATTGGAATTACTACAAGGAGTGTTCGACTGGAGGATGGAGACATCAGTACACGAGATATGAAATGCTTTTACAACAGTGTGCGAGCATTCTATACCACAGCTATGAATTATGCTCTAAAGAACTTACCCATAAATGATCCAATGCTAATCAATGCCACATTTGTGAATTATGACACAAAAGATGATGCCACATTTTCACAGGTGGAATACTTTGTCCAAAGGTACATGCAGGCCTTAACTATACAATTGCAGTGCATTATTTAACTAACATACACTAATTCAATTGTATAGTTTGGAGAATTGCTGCCATTTACACCTGCAAGAGAACTGGAATTGCTTCAGGAAGGGTTCACAGACTATCAACTACTAATGCACGATGCAATACCATCAGATGTGTGGAATAAGGCAGTCACTGATGAAGATGAACACACCACATACCATAGAATGGACATTGTTTGGCATTATCTGTCCAGTCTAAAGGCACCAGATGGAAATCCACGTTTCAATCGACTCAGCAAGATCGCCAAAGTTGTTCTAGTTATTCCACACTCTAATGCCCAGGAAGAACGCATATTCTCGATGGTGAGAAAGAACAAAACATGTTTTAGACCAAATTTGGATCCAAAGGGAACATTGTCCAGCATTTTGACGGTCAAATTGGCTACCAAGCAAGAATGTCATCAATATGAACCAACTAAAGAAGTACTAAATAAAGCAAAATCTGCAACATGGGAGTATAATAAACAGCATCATAATCAGTAAACTAAGAATAATTATCTGCATGGTTTTGTGCATTTTACGTGTTCACATCTATATATTGTGTGTACTATAGTTGCTTGATCAGTAGAATTTGGTTTGCTAATTGCATACTATTTTTACTACATGCATATGTATCAGAAATAATCACAATGACGTATTCATATTGAATGTTACGTGCGGTTGTATCTACTCGAGGCGCCTGAAAAAGCGACTAAGGACTTGACCCCAGGCGCGAGAAACGCTAATAATTGTTTTTCTCACGCCCAGACAGGGCTATCTCACGCCCAGTTTAACATCGTCTCCCGCCTTGGAAGGCATACCCCTTGGCATCTCTGTTAATGAATAATAAGACGAGCGGGGGAGGGGGGGAGGGTACTGTCCATTTTCGGCCGGTTCAACGAGCGGGGGGGGGGGGGGGGGGGGGTGCTGTCCATTTTCGGACGGTTCAACGAGCGGGGGGGGGGGGGGGGGGGGGGGGGGGCGGGGTGCTGTCCATTTTCGGCCGGTTCAATGAGCGGGGGTAGGGGGTGGGGGGGTGGTGGGTGCTGTCCGCGTACAACTGCGTGCGAAAAATTTATAAAAGAGGGGGTTGCAACCTCCAAACCCATAAAACTGCGTGCAAAAAAAAGGATTTTGGACATTAGGGGTGGTTGCAACCCCCAACCCCCCCCCGCCCCCTGTTTCCGCCCCTGAACTATCAGAGAGTGTTCAGACCTTGCCGGAATTCTATTTATCATTAAAATATTATTAATACTCTACTACGATCCCATTTGCGTCAGAATTGTGCAGTCAGTACAGACTAACAATGGCAGTGAGTGAAAAATTCTGTGCTCGATCGAAGACGAAAGGGTCGTCACACACAATTGGAAAAAAAAATTCTTAAGCCTAGTTCACAAATTGACGCAAGACCCCGCGACGCGACGCGATGCGACGTCGCAGGAATAGAAAAAATTTCTATTCCTGCGACGCGATGCGACGTCGCAGCGATAAACCACACCTAAACCACGCCCGATACTGGTACGTTATTAAAAAGTGACGGCCTAGCCCAGTGCAGAACTTTTTTTCATTCATCGCGACGCATCGCGGGCTCTTGCGTCATATTGTGAACCAGGCTTTAGGGATCGCGGGGCCCCCTTTGTGCCGCGGGGCCCGGGGTAGTGTACCCCCTTACCCCCCCCCCCCCCCCCCCCCCCCTCTCAACGGCACTGACCCTCGCTTTTTGAATGCTCTCATGATCACAGTTGTGAATCTAGAAATATGATGGACGGAGAGGGCCGTGGAACGGGGCCGGGGGCGGGAGAAATCGATGGTACACCCATTTGGACTCGCAAGGAAGTATGGAGAGCCTCTATTTGAATACGATTGGATTCCCGCGATGTAACAGGAACAGAACTGGTATAGGTTTCACGGCACGCTTAGGTTGAGCCCTACCGATGGGGTTAAATCTAATTTATGTATACGCATGTGCCTTTTGAAGCGAGTTTTGTTACAAATAGTGTTCGTGTCATAGTGGCCAGGAGATATCATTCATTATCCGCAACATAATGATATTTGTCAATCCATATATATATAGACCTTATTCACGCGCCATTTTGAATTAATTATTGTGTGACAAAATGTGACAATTATTAATAGTTAACTGGCGGATCCGAATGGCGCTGTCGATATAAGATACCTATTTTGGTTATGAGTCGTAATATGATGAAGGCAGTTCACAATATATACACACAACAAACCTGAAATAGTGACTGGAACACCGAACAGAGTAAACTGAAACATCAGAGAATGCCATCGCTCTCGTTTTGGTCTGAGTCCAAGTTGAAATTTCCGGGGCATCGATCACTGCGCGAAGGCATACCGTATGCGGCGTTGTATATTGCATTGATATTACACGAAACTGGTCTGCAATCGTCGCGTATGCAGTTTTAGGTACGACTGGAATGCAGACTCCCGATAACTCCGGATACGGATACATTGTATATACGTATGATATCAGGTCTGCATACGACCTCTGTATATCAATCAGTATACGTTTCATGACCGTATACTGACTCTTGTAACGTTTCAGCATACGTTTGATGTCTGCATGCAGAGTTTCGGTATACGAGTGGTTATCGTAGCATATCCCGATCTGCATTCGGCTACTATATCCATTCCCAATAACCAGTAATAACATGAGTTGCAAACTTTATATAATGAAATCACAACGACATGAATAAACAGTACGAAATTCTGCTTTCTATACTTCTTTCCTCCACCATCCATGCAGCTTTGCATCCATTCGGTCCTGGAGTTGAGGTAATGTGCGCGTCAAGTCAGTAGTAGCCGCGGATAAACATCCATGACTTACTGGAAGCAACTGAAGCGCTGTCTACATAGAGTGCGCATAGCAAGTCCTTCAGCGGATAGTCTTGCCTTTTCTAGGGCAGGTTCGATCCTTTGTTTAGTAGTGGAGCAGTGGTATTATGCTGCGCTTGCTGTCGACTTTCTGTATTAAAGAACACGCTACGGTAAATGTCAAAACGGTACACATTTTCCAACGTACATGTCAATGAGGTAACTTGCCAAGCGTACGTGTCTTCAAACGGTGCACTAGTACTTCTATTGAGCTATTTATTGTAAAGAACACGGCATTGTTAAGACTCCACCTTTTTATGTTTTCATCGTAAATCGATTTGCCTGGTTTGAGTTAAAAGAACACTACACACGTTCAACACTTACCACGATCACTGCACAAGTGAATTCCACCGTAGGCAGCAGCGTTTTTTTTTTTTTGACACGCGAATAACTACGGAAGATGAAACGCATGGCTCATTACACAACCATAATGATCCCTTAGGGAGCGTTCACAAATGATGTTAAGAACATTGTCACACGTTCAACACTTACTACGATCCCTGCACAAGTGAATTTCACCGTAGAGTTTCCACGCAGCACCGAGTTCATTTTTTTTTGACACGCGAATAACTACTGAATATGAAACGCATGGCCGAATTGAGCATCATTACACAACCATAATGACCACTTACCTTCGTTGATCTCTCTGCCTACCTTTACTGCCTCGCCCTAAGCGCCAAAATACACGTGACGCGACTAATAACGATTACTTTTAATATCCTCCAATCGAAGCCCACTTGAGGTTCTAAGCCCTGTGGATATGAAACGTAATACATGATCAGATCATTGATGTATGTGTGTATGTGCTTTTTCTAGCGGCCTACAAACAATTTCAATAGGCCTGGAACTTTTTTTTACACCAGGGGCCTGGGCGTCAAGACAACTGGCTGTCACGGTCATGCAGTGTTAAGCTGTGATTGACTTTGCTCCGTCGATGAGCGCACCATGTATGTCACACCCACGTTGAGAGCTGTGCTGATTACTGGGGCTAATATCTAAGAGGAGGATTGCAGGTCAGACCCGCGATATGAAAAGCAAGGGGAGGGGGGTGCTGTACGCGCTTCAGGCCCGATACGCATAGAGGGGGGGGGGGGGGGGGGGGGGGGGGGGGCGGAGGGTGCTGCCTAGCGGAAGAGGGGGAGGAACCTTATATGAAATGGTGTGGGGGGGGGGGGGGGGAATGGGGTTGCAACCCCACCCCCCTGTATCCGCCCATGGTGTACTGTACTCCTCCACAATAATGTATGTCACTGATTTGTGACTGCAGCAGCTTCTTCTAAAAAACCACATGCTGTCACCATATGTCTCCAGGCCCAGCCGGCCTCAGCTAAACAGTTAAACGTAATGCCCAACCCCCGCCCCAAATGTGCACTTCATTTTCTATTGTATGTGTGTGCATGCCCTTAGGTATTAAATACATGTTTCTGTTTGTTGAGTACAACAAATGTGACAGAAACTTAGCTCCCTCCCAAATGCAAGGGCATAGACTAGTTTTTAAGGGTAGGGGGGCTACATGTACATGTAATTAATTTTGCGTGCGCGTGGGTTTTGTTTGTGAATATGATGTTGTTGCTCTCCTGGCTTGCTACACAGAAACCAAACTGTTGTACACTTCCAACTCAATCAGCAATACAAGTGTGTAACGCAATTGTAAAACGTGCGTGTGACTCTATTGAATAGCGTGCACTTTACAATTGATTATTAACAACTTCAGATATTTTAATAACTCAACTGCAAAAATCTGGAGGGGCTAAAGCCCCCCTGCCCATCCCCCCACCACCCCCCCCCCCCCCCCGTCTACGCCCTTGCAATGTGATTGGCTGGACAGAATGTGACGCTGCTACATGCTTAGTCTAAACTTTTCTATGTTGGTGTTTGGTGATTTTTTTAGGCAGATCCAGTTGAGTTTTCATTGACAGCGAGACAGGACAACATAACAAGATGTTGAACTGGAGAGTTCAAGGCACAAAATGGAACTGTGTGTGTCTTTTGTAATGTGATGTGGGAGTGGTTTTTCTGTAGGTTTTTTCCAGGAGCCGACACATGGCTCGTTGTGTGTTGTGTTGTAATGCTATGTCTATGTGGTTATGTGTGAGCGTGCAAAATGAATTTGAACCAAATTGATGATTGACAGGGAGGTGGGGGCATCACGTGGTGCAGCACATGGGGAGGGAGGTACCATGAGTTTCATGCACCCATGATGTGTCAAGCGTGTGAGTACATTTACCTTGTTCGTTGTATAGTGTTCATGTGTAATACGCAAACGCATCCACAGACAGTTGTGCATCTCACAGGTGACTATGAGTACATTTGTTTCAGCTGGAAAGAAACAAATGTACAGAAATTGTAACACACACACACACACACACCATTAAATATATATTAGTACACCATTGTGGATTCAATTTGTTAAACTCACACTGTCATGTGTTCACTTGTCTCATGGTGCATGGGAACCAGAGACCTCAAACCAATGCTTTCTGCAGTCTGCCAATGCATAGTCCAAACTATGCAACACTAGTACTGATGTCATCCACTCTGACCCGGCTTGTGTAGTGCATGATGAAATCATGCTGGAACCTAGAATTGGTGATGTAAGGATTGTTATTGTGCCCCGCCCACATTATACTACACTTGTTTTAACGCTTATAGTCGACTTAAGTGCAACAGAAATTGACTCAGCAGGGTACATTTCACTGTATTCGGAAAAAGTTAAAGTTTGGTCATGCTAAAATATAGCCGAGATCGGAATTAGGGCTCATATATAAACTGCAATTGAGCACTGCATTCAGAATAGCAATAACTGAAGCTGCAGTACACAGAAATTAATTTCGTTATTGCTTTCCAATGTATTCTGTACTTCATACTTGCATTTATAATTATTTACTGCCGATTACCCGGCCTAAGATAGTATCATCTCTGATATGTCAATGACCTCGGTCATTATAATATTTAAAATCAGTCATTGAGCACTTGGTTGAAAGTATGCAACACTGCCAGTGTCGTACTGCGTAATTTCAACTTTGGCTTTGCATGTGCAACAGATATGTTCAGAGGGTGACTCACTGACATCTGTTCGATGATATCTTTGGACATCAATTTCAGTGTTATTGTGCCCCGCCTACACTGATATAGCCGACTTAATGTATAATATTTACCAGGGGTATTTTCCATTGTGTAACGAATGTTTTAAAGGCACAGAATAACTTTGGTTGTTCTGTTCAAATTATAATAATATACATAAAATCGTATTACAATTCATAGGCATATATCATAATATATAATTAAAAGATTGAGTTATGTGTGAGATCCTTTAATAGTACCTATTGATAATCCTATGTCCCCTAAATATTAGTAATGATACATCGATATTTAATTTTTGCAGTCCACTATTAGTATTTGCTGTGAGAAGTTTGAGGTATTATTGTGTGTATACAAACTGAGCATAGTCATGTGTAAAGATGGAGTGGGCGGGGGTGGGAATAGAAGGCACATACAGTTTTTTTCTTATTATAATGAAGTGGTACGAGAATCATAGCATTGGCTTCTGTACGTTCGATTCTCCGAGCTTCCATTGTGCCAGAAAAATGTAAAGAATTTTGAGCCACAGTCTCATTCCAGATCAGAACAGAAACCTGTACTAATGAATGTGCTTATATGCTTCCAGATTGTTCCATATATGGCTTGTTGACATGTAGTTGCAGCTGTGTTTCTAAGGGTTGAGGTAAGTATGAATATGATTAGGTGTGCATAATGTGTGTGTGTGTGTGTGTAGTTTGTGAGTGATTGAGACAGCCATAGGATTCTTCAAATAACAGTTTGGAACAGGAATATACAAAGCAATTCAGCATTCAAATAAAATGTAGTCAACAAAAGTCCATTGGTTGCAGCTGTGAGGTGCTCTATCTGCTCTTATCAGCAGCTCAACTGTTCCAGGGTCTGCATAAACTGATCATATGACTCAAATTACACCTTCCAAAAAGAAGCATCCATAAAGACTAGATTTTATTTTTAAAAACCCATCCCAGTGGCACATTCCACCCCCCACCCCCCCCTCCTGCCCCCCAAGTCTCCTGCTGCCTCCGGCCAAGCAGGATTAAGAAGTATTAGTCTTACCTGAAAAGCAAACTTCTCAGCTTTGCTCCCAGACCAGATCGCAATGGGTAAGCTTAGAGCACTTCTTTATAGACCCTAACTGGCAGAGTTATGCCCATCCCATACACCATTTGTACTTCTGCCAACAAATACCTTGTCATGGGCGTCCCCAGCTTTTCTGGAAGGGGGGGGGGGGGCCAGTATAGGGCAAGGGGGCGCCATTTTGACAGCCGCGTATACGTTGTCCACTTTCGGCCGATTGAACCAGTGGGGGGGGGGGGGGGGGGTGCTGTCGCTTTCGGCCGATTCAACCAGTGGGGGTGCTGTCCATTTTCGGCCGATTCAACCAGCGGGGGGGGGGGGGGGGGGGGGGGGGGGGGTGCTGTCCGTTTTCGGCCGATTCAACCAGTGGACGATTGATTGATTGTCCGCTTTAAGCCAGTGCAGTGGGGGTGCGCATGTATGTAAACAAGGGGGGGAGGGGGCGCCATTACGAGGGGGGGGGGGGGGTGCGCCATTCAGTCCCAAAGGGGGGGGGCCATGGCACCCCCTGCCCCCCCCCCTGGGGACGCCCATGCATGTTCACCCATGTTTTAAATTCAACTCACTTTGATATGCCCGGCGTGTATGAAAAGCATGTTTTCTAGGATAGAGAAAATCCACACAAGAAACATGTGCACATCCAACTGAGCAACTGACTGTCAGTTGTCTCCATCATGATTTGTGTGTTGAATGAAGTGTGTATTATAAACCTGAATCAATTCCATCTCTGATGTGGGGTCATCAATATCTAAACGAGGCTGCCATGTGTGGAGAGAATACATACGTACATGTAACAGACAGTACACATACCCATAGCACACAATGGTACCTTAAAGTTTATCTGAGCAGATACGAAAGACCTGTCAGTGTAATACATGATCCGAGTATGTGTGCAACATGTGCGCGTGTGTTGTGTGTGCACATGCATGTGTGTGAATGCGTGCGAGTGTATGTACGTGGGTGTCAAAAAGTATAATAAACATCTAACCTGCAAATCAACCATCTAATATGTGTTAGTTCCCATTTCCGCGTCCAGCAACCTATTATGAGACATCGTTTTAGTTCGGGAATAGGTGCGTGCCGCGGCTATATAATCTCTGGCATTTCTCTGCTATGTCTGAAAGGCAAGTTATCCCCATCGGCATGCATGCTACGGGGAAGTACTCCATGCATGCTGTTAGATAGAATTGACTAACCCCTCCAAACTCCAAAGTGCTTCCCCCTCGGCTTCCTCTGCGGTCTATATTAAACTAAGTGCTAGGTCACGTGATACAGACAAAAATTTAAAAAAGATTATTATGAGTGATGCCTGCTGACCAAGCCACCAAGGATTAAAGCTACAGTAGCTCCACCACAGCTGTCTGCAGACAAGCGCGTTGCTTCTTTATGAATGCTGCACAAGAAGCTTATACAGGCATGCGTATTTCCACTTGTTAAATCGATCCGCATTTCCCATCTTACTGCTCCGCATTCGAGCCCTCTAAATACTGCACAGCAGCGGCGGATCCAGGGGGGGGGGCACTCGGGGCACGTGCCCCCCCCCCCCTCATTTATAAATTCATAACTTTTTCGGGCCGCATTTTATAATATAGCTGCACGATTGCGCTGTCTATTGATATCCGCACGCATGAACTCTACTACTGTACTATATCCCGGGCCCCCCGATACGCGATCATACTCCCCCCCGCCCCCGCCCTTCGTATCGGGCCAGAAAACCGACAGCACCCCCCCCCCCCCCCCCCCCCTCCGCTCTTCGTTTTGGGCCAGAATCCGACAGCACCCCCCCCAACCCCCCCCCCCCCCCCCCCCCCCCCCCCCCGCTCCTCGTATCGGGCCATAAACGACAGCACCCCCCCCCCCGCTTTTCGTATCGGGCCAGAAGCCGACCCCACCCCCAGCCACACCCCACCATCCGTGCCCCCCCCCCCCCCCCCCCCCCCCCCAAAACCTGTATCCGCCGCTGCACAGCATTCTGCTCTTCATACTAATCTTCTCACATACGAGTCCCCATATGTGTCCGGATACTAGAGCTTCTGCATACGTATCCGTATATGACTTAGTATGCAGTGTCTGCGCTACTCTGTATACGAACTTCCGCGCAGTGGATGGAATTCTAAATTGAAAAACTCTGCATCAGAACGTGATACAAAAGTGCTGTAAGGTGAAGCGCACTTTAGGACCTTTCTAGAATGATATTGTATTCTTCTTTGTGAATATATATTTGAGTACAAGTTGCAAAAGGGAGCACAGTTTGCCCTATTCCATCCACCCAAAAATGGAATTATACCTGTTCGCTAAGTACAGGTAGGGCTAAACTTTATTTTGGCGCACTCTACGAACCGTAAATAACCACGCTGTTTTAAACGTTATATTTTAACCGCTTCTACCGACCACCAGAGGGAAAACAAGCCATTGCATAGCATACAGCCTCGATCGAAACACAGAGCGACTCGTTGCCAGAGATCTTACATAATTCTTCACCTTTGAAGGTTTTAAGCAAGCTATGATGATTTAAAACCCATCAGTACTCTCGCTAACCTCGTAAAACAGTCAGTCGTTAAGAAATCACAAGCGAATCACACGACAATAATTATTCAAAATGGCGCGTGAATAAGGTCGATACAGCTCACCCAAGAAAGATGAGCACAGCTGGACAGACGCACGAGTGTTCTGAATGTGGGAAGGCATTTGGTCGTAAGGGACACCTGAAGACGCACATGGTTGTCCATACAACTGAAAAGAACTATCAGTGTTCTGAATGTGGGAAGGCATTTGGTCGAAAGGGAACTCTGAATGCACACATGGTTGTCCATACACAAGTAAAGAACTATCAGTGTTCTGAATGTGGGAAAGCGTTTGGCCGAAATGAGACTCTGAATGCACACATGGTTGTCCATACAAAAGAAAAGAACTATCAGTGCTCTGAATGTGGGAAGGCATTTGGTCGAAAGGGAACTCTGACTAGTCACATGGTGGTCCACACAGGAGCCAGAAGATTCAAGTGTACTATTTGCAACAAGCAGTATTCCTACAGTTCAAGTCTCACATACCATATGATGGTCCACAGCAATGATCGACCTTACAAGTGTTTCTGCAGGCAATCTTTCAGGTCCATTTTTGCTTTGAAAAGGCAAGGCAGAAAACACCTTGGTGAGAAGTTAAGATGTCCCTCTGAAGGATGTGACAAGAAATATGTGACCAAGAGTGGTTTGAAATATCATCTCCAGCGCTGCTCCTACTCCCAAGATCCAACCACAATGACCAATACATGATACATTCACAAAAAATTGTGTACACATAATTAGCTTAACGAGAAATGGATTGTAATTGCAGTACACTGTCAGTGTGATCAAATTTGTGATTCATTAATTTAAAACATTGGTGAGGGTGGAGTGTGTGATTGGTGAGGGTGAATGTGGGATTGGAGAGAGTGAGGGACAGATAGGTGCAGCATAAGAGTGTTGGAAGGTGAAGATTAATGGAGAGTGGTGGGTTAGTGTTGAAGATGAGGACGGGTAAATGGTAAATGTTAATGACGGTTGTATGTCATAGCGGATTATTGAATCCAGGCAATATTGTATGTTATAGCGGTTTTGTGTTTGTGTGTATGTGTGTGCTCACACACATGCACACATGCGCACACACACACACACACGCCATCCCCTTGATTCCCCTCACTGTACCCCACCCCACCTAGCTACCCTTCAAGCATGACTCACTGCTGGCTGATAGTGGGGAGGACCGTATGACGAAGACAGAGATGCAGGTTGCCCTGAAGTCTTTTCACGCTGACTGGCAGGCACGCCGCATGGCTGGAAGCAACTACAGGGGGAACGTGCTACCTACACCTGGTCCCAGGTAGGTAGGTGTGTGTGTGTGGGGGGGCAGTGTGTGGGTATGGGTGTGTGGTTATGTGTGCATGTGTATGTGTGGCTATGTATTTAAGTACTGCGCATATGTGGAGAAGTGTGGGGGTTAGTGTGTGGGTGTGGAGATGTTTGGGTGTGGGTGTGGGGGGAGTGTGTGGGTGTGGGTGTGTGGTTATGTGTGCGTGTGCATGTGTGGGTGTGGCTATGTATTTACTTCACATATGTGGAGAAGTGTGGGGGTGAGTGTGTGGGTGTGGGGGTGAGTGTGTAGGTGTGGAGAAGTGTGAGTACATGTACATGTGGTATGTACCTGTACCCTCTTTGCTCTATTTAGAGCACCTCCTCAACAGTTTACCTAGAGCACCCACAACACAGGTCCCCAGACCACCACCAGCATGTACTTTCGGCGCTCCCAAAGCGCTTTACCTCAGCAGAACGACCACCATCACCATCCCCACCAGACTTACCCCTCTCAACCACCCCAACATGCCCCCTATCCCTCCCCGTCCTCTTCCTCACCACCCAACCCCTTCCCCTCCCAGGGGGAACACACTTCCTCCCGTTGTCATTTGCCTCGACTCGGACGACAATGGTGATAATAGCAGGCAAGGTAGCTCCGCCTTCCTGACCACGTACCCTCCAGACCTTGGCTCCTCCTACCTAACCACGCCCCCTCCAGACCTTGGCTTCACAGGCACAGCCTCCACCACTCACCCATTGGTGGATGTCCAAGAGCAACAGCCACACCCCACACCACGGGATGGTGGTTATCCTGATGACACAGAGCGGTTGTCCCTTGAGTGGCTCAGTGACCCGGACCCCCTGCCCCCCGACAGCGCCCGCGAACTGCTAACCCCACCCTCTGCAACTCTCTCGGCCCCTTCACTAATGGGTGGGGCCAGTGCCCCCTACGGGTGTAACCAGCTGAGTCACTTCCAGTCGCCCCAGATGCCTCAACCCCAGGGGGGCAGTCAGCAGGTTGCCCAAGTCCGGTTCCGAGTTCCCGAGTACCAGCACTTCCGCTTCCAGAATCCACAACCCCAGTTCCAGGAGCAGGTGCCGCTGCTTCGCGTTCCGGTTCCCGGCAAGATGCCGCAACTTCACCCCATTGGTCACATGTCCCAGCAGCCAACGCCTCTCCCAGCTGTGGATCAAAGGGGCTGGGTTAGACCGCCCACTATCACATCTGGCACCAGCACATCATCACAAAGTTCACTGACCACCCCACAGCGACAACGGAATCCCTCTTGCGACGACGATTCTTGTGCCCCCCACCTCCCCCCGCGGAGCTGCGATTCTCGTGCCCCCCCTTTTTACGACACCAACACCCACATCAACAGACGGCAGCCACCGTTCCACCTGCTGGACATAAATGATAACAGAACTCTCATGCCCCCGGGAGTGCACGAACAGTCCACCCCGCGGGGCCCGGTCGTTTCGACTCCCTCAGAACCCACAGTGTTAAGTCGGTTTCAGCACCACTGCCCCCCGTGGGGAGGAGGCGTGGCAGCGCGGCCCCCCCTCGCCAACGGAGGGGAGCGCTCTCGAGGGCCTCCGCAAACGGACCCCCGGCAGCCCCCTTGCCCTCGCCAATCCGGTCGCTGCCCATCCTGAGTCCATTGGCCGAGAAACTGCTCAAGATGGCACAGATGAGCACTGCCACGGCAACGGACAGGATGCAACACGAGTTGACGCCGGCGGTTACGACTTCATCTCCTGTGGGTGTGGCCAATGAAGCACTTGTGTTGTCACTGGATCAGGTGGGAATGACCTTTGACCTCACCCACTAGTGGACTGTGCGCCCGTTGTGGTGGATGGGGATGAGGTGTTGCGTCAACGGGAGAGGATCGCTTCAATCCGCATAGAACTTTTAATGTGGTCACCGTGTATTGGGACAATGGTGGTCTTGAATGTTGTATGTGCGACTGTCATATATGACATAATACTTCTCACACCCTCTGGACATGGGATTGCACACAACCCAACACACACACACACACACACACACACACACTCACCTTCAGCTTGATCACATGACCAGCCTACATGTTACTACGTGTGTCACATGATGTCACGACGTAGAGGAATTTGCGTGCTAGCTGGGAAACCATACAGCTTGATTTACTAGTATATGGCAATGATCTCCCTAGTACTTCCTATGAAGGTGCGTGGCGCACAAGGTGGGACCGGGAAAGTGATGCAGGCCTATATTCCTCAGTATACACAATTTTAGAACAGGAATATGCTAGAAATTATTACGTATTATTAGCCGCCTGTTTCATTTTCCAAGTCTTGTAATTATTCAGTCAATGACCTTATTCCGTGCTTTTGTTTTTATAACCATCGCCTTTCGGGGAATTTTCCAGTGCAGAGCTAAGTCCATGGCAATTGAACGATAGGGTCTGCGAACGAGTTAAGTACCACGTGTCTGAATTGGCTATTGAACGAGAGAGGAAGACCGGTGAGTCAAGTCAATGTTTTAGTATGCCTATGTAGATGTTAATTTGGTAATAATATTTAAAAGAGTACGAGCGAATATGAAGATCGAAAATCGCCGCTTGTTCGTACCCGTGGCTCCGTTCACCCTCGCCTTTGAATGCTCTCATGGTCACAGTTGTGAATCTTATTCTAGAAATAAGAATAAGATGGACCATAGATTATTTATAATCTGAGAGAGGCATTTGTTTTAATTTGGAGAGGCCGTGTAACGGGGCCGGGGGCGGGAGAAATCGATGGTGCACCCATTTGGACTCGCTAGGAAGTATGGAGAGCCTCTATTTGATTACGATTGGATTCCCCGCGATGTGACAGGAACAGAACTGGTATAGGTTTCACGGCACCATAGATATTAGACTGGAAGGGATTGGAAACCAGACTAATTATTAAACACCAATCAACAAGTACAGTCCTGGCAGTTCAAGTCCCCAGGCCTTTATGGATAAAATGGCGGGTACCAAGTTTGCGCAGGAGCGAGCGGAAAAGAACGTATCCGTGGATTGTGGTAAAGGGAGCACTTTTCATAACGTTCATGGTTTTTTAGGTTGCTTTATTTCACATTGAGATGATTTTCAGGGTGCAATCGACCATATTTATAATCCATAGTCTCGTACCCAGACCCACGCCACAGCAGTGGATGGATTACATCACCACTACGTGGAAGTAGCAGAGATAATATATAGCGGGATTGGAAGCGGAGGCACTTAACACTAATTAACGCGGGATGTCCGAGGAAAGGAAACGAAGCCATATAGTTTAGTACATGTACGCGAACTACGGAGTAACTTTTTTGTAACTGCCACTTGTGACTAAACATATTCAGATCAAAAAATGTGTGCACGTGATTGGGGGGGGGGGGGGGAGGGAGTTTCAGTTCAGTTGCTTCCTGAGGGCTTTAGATTTTTGAGTCGTCTTCTTTTGGGTGATTTTATACTCTTCCACCCATGCACCAGCCAATGAAAATCCACGCACCGTTATCCACAGGTCTAATACCATCTCCAAGATTGTAGTAGAAACATCATTAGACTGATTAGCTGTCAATATAGACCAGTAGAAGAGGATATTCTCATCTTCCTTTAACTGAGATCGGGCATCTCCAAGTTCTTGACCTGCTTTAACACATCTTCGAATAGACTGCTCCATAGAAAGAAAGAGCTCAAAGGTCATGTTGTTTATGTGGATGAGACTGCCACGATCTACTGCACGGATCCAATCAGCTGATGAGCCAGGATCATCATCATCATCACACATAGAAAGATCATTAAGACAGAGAAGAAGATCTTTCTTATTTGAATGGTGAGATTTGGCTACTTTCTTCTTCAGCGCACGTGGAACATACCCAGCAGTATATCGAATTGCATTGTATTCAAGATGTGTTAAATCATCTGAAACATAACTGCCTTCTGCTGTCGTATTTTGACAATACTTTGTTTTGACCAATTCCTTAAACATGGAATGACCAACAAATTGTACGAATATTGATGAGATTGTAGGACACCCAGCTTGAAGCAAAAATGTTTTCCACTCACTCAGGAACGCTTCTGATGTGCGCAATGAATGGTACTTTCTCCACATCTGTGCTCGTCTTCTAGATGATGAAGGTTCCCCTCGCTTGGGAAAGCAGGTTAATAAGGACTTTTGTAAGCCAGATGTAAATTGTTCCACTTCAAGAGGATGGTATGGCATCCATTCCATGAGTGATGCAGCAGTTGTCAAAGCACATTTAGCAGGTTTTGTTGCAAACAAGAAGATTTTGTTTGCTCGTATTCCACTAACTGCTTGCCACAAAAGTCCTGCATGTTAAGAGATTATATACTAGAGGTAATATATCCATTATTATATACTGTAAAGTAATATCTATAACAACTTACCTTTAGAGGTTGCATCCCATTCAATCGTACTTGAAACTGCATGAACAAAAGACAAATGGCATACATAAATGTATATACATGTACATGGTTCATTTGAGTCTATGCATGTTCTTGCTTGTTTCTTAGCATATAAGTAGTACTAACCACTAGTAAGCGAAGGTAATTCTGGTGCAAGTCCATCATTCGCTGTGCTTCTAAGACGTCTACGCTTAGGTAATGGATCCAATGATTCTTCTTGCTGCTCACCCTGACTCCCTCGGCAGTTTCCTCGAATGGGACCTTGGCAAAAAGATCCTATTACTCTAATTGCCTGTGTGTTTTTCATGAACTCTGCAACATTGGGATTATCGTTAACTCTGCCTCTTTGTCGCTGACACCCAAAAAATCTCTCCAATGGGTCCTGGCAGAGCCGCTGACTTAAAAATGACTCCACACCTGGTACAGTGAATAAATACCTCACGATCTCAACAAAGGACTTGCCTATTTAAAAAAATCAGTTTATAATACTAGGACTAATAAAGTAATAAACTTACAGGTCATCTTCACACCATAAGATGTCTCCGCACTTAACAGCATTGTGTCCTTTTCTTTGTCAGAGAATCCTGGTCTCTCTTTAACAGAGGTTTCCCATCGAGCCAGATAGCCTAAGAAATCGTCTTCCAGCCACTATATATGTATACTTACATTACACATCTTTAGTCAAATACATTACCTGAAGCCGGAAATCATCTGATGACTTGTAAGGCATCTGAAATGGCTTCAATGATTTAGCTCCATGGGTGTAATTGTGCACGTTCATTGCATCAAAGAACTTGTCCACTAGACCAACAAAATGAGCTGTTTCACTGGCCTTCTCCCCACACACAAGTTGCAAACCATTGGAGACTGATGTGCTAAAAACCTAATAAGGTTCAACAATGCATGCATATAGTTTTACAGGCATACCTGTGCTGCCAAATCAACACGCATTTTAGAAAATGACGTGAGATACAGGTGCTCCAGCTTTAACTTTGGAATCAATCGAATTCCCATCCCTGGTTTGACATCTGTGTCATACAGTTCTCTGAGATGGTCCCACAGGATGTGTTTGTCGTTGCACTATATGTTATACACAAATTTTAGTACGTTAACTGAAGTAATCCTACACCTACCCAAAGTTTTCTGCTATTCCAACAATTTCGCATTGTCTTCACAAGATGAGGAGGGTCAGAAATGAAGTAAATGTCCCTTTGATCCTGTGCATAGGGATTGGTCACTTTTTATGTGACTTCTTCAACTCCTTGGTGCAACTTCAAAAAACATCTGTTTATGGCACTTCCATCCATTGTAACGCACAGAACCTATAAAAATCAGCAGTTTTGAAAAGTTAATCACTCTAAACATACCTTTAAGCCGCAATTCTCAATTCGACCAACAGCCTCCCAAAACAGGTCATAAAGTTGATCCCCTGTGAGTTGACTGCATGGAAACTGTGCATAGGGGAACTGCAACTTGTTAAACAGGCCGCGGACCATAAATACCACCATGGTTTTGGCCAGCACTGCATTTGGCACAGATGTAGATGTGGTGTGAAGATTTTTCTCAAACTGTAACAGGTGGTTGTTTATGTCTCCCAGATTTGAAAATCCAATCATCCGTCCTGAGTGCTTCTCATATACAATGCCTTCTCTTACATACATCTCATCAATTAGAAGTATGACAACTTTATCTCTCTCAGGACAGACATCGACTTTAGTAGCTTCCATAAGCATCATGTCAACCTCCTCTGAAAATCCTGGTTCTGCTCGAATGTAGTGGGTATAATCCCGCAATGTGCGTTGTGATGGAAGATGAATGCAACCTGAATTTCTCAGAGCTTCATAAGCAGATCCCGACCTGAGTAAAAATTATAGAGATTTATGCATGCATAATTAAATATGGTGCCAGCTTACTTGTGTCTCAAGTACAAACACCAGCGGATCATTAGAGGGTGCCAGCGCATACTGGAAGACTTGCTCTTTTTTGCTGCATCCACCTGCTGCATCCAAAATATGTGCTGAAAAGAACGTTGGGGAATAGTGCTATGTGAGATGAGCATTCAGGGGAATCAGCAATGCCAGTTAGATAGCTGTTGGCTTCATCATCAAGGGTTACTAATTCCGGTTCCACTGCCTTTTCAATCTTTTCTCTCATCCTGTTGGCATACTTTTTAAGAACAGAGTTCTTGTGTTTCAGATTCTGAAGCCTTTGAACTAGTTCTGGAGCTGACTGATACCTAACAGTGAAAAAGTTATGGCTAAGCATGCAGTACAAAAAAAACATACAGCTTACTAACCTGTAGTTAATATGCTCCTTATTAGTCAAAGGCCGGCTTACAAGAGATTTAGCCTTTGACATTTCGATCTGCAGCTTCACACGATGAGATGAACAAGGGGAACACCTGACTGACCTGCAGTCACAGGATAGAATAACTTCACAATGTATATGCCGAATAGTGCATCTGCCATGTGGATTGGTAGTATCCAAGATGCTGACACTTTTGCCTATTTAAAAAAATATATGTCAAGTGCATTCATGTTCAAAAGCACCAGTATTTGTGTAACATACCACTGCTGATGTGTAAAGATGAAGACCCCTTTTTCCATAGTTCAACCAAGCCAGAGTCTGGGCTACCTCTACAAAACCTTGCCGCACCCAAAAAATCCATAAGTTTAAAGACATCTGCTATTACTTTGACAGGGTATGGCAAGTTGAACAGAACAGGAGAAGTACTTGGGTTCAAGGTCTTCGATGAGATTGTTGTAGTCCATTCCAGTGATGCATTGAAAGCTATTGACAAAGTGACACTTGGACGGCAGACTTCTTGCAGCCCTACTTTGCACAAACACAATGGTGTCATGGAGGCAATAACCCACTGTGGTGGCAGTTTAAGAATGCTCAATCGGTGAGAGAGGAAGTTCACAGATGTCACTAGGCCATTCATATACAAGGATATTGGTAATGACACCGTGAGCTGAGTGACAGGCTGATCAAAAGGACCAGAGTGCTGTGGAGCATTAGGCAAGGAAGGTGAACAAAAAACACTTGGATATAGCTGCACAGATACAGCAGCACGTGGAATGGAGACAGTGAGGACTTTGGGTTTCTGTGTTTCCAGGCTTTTCTTTCTTCTTCCTAGCCTTAGTTTTCTCCTGCTCATGTCTGGTCTGCTGAATGCATCAGGACAATAAGTAACAGTAACTATCATGAATAACCCACCATTACACGTATAATCATTGATGCGTGATACAGATAGCGACGAATCTAGTAGACACAAAGCGCAACCTAAAAACAAGAGAACCTCACTAAGACACACTTTAGGCTTTGCACTATAAGGAAAAAAATACTGCGACTGCTTTGTTCTTTAACTTACAAAGATAACCTTCCGTAATCGTAAAGGGTCAAAACCCATGGAAGTCCACTCAGAAGCGTCCCATAGGATTAAAAAACATCTTAGTACACAATAAAAACGCAGCCAATCATTTCTAGCACAAATGCAAGACCATAGCATCACTACACAAATAGCTAACCCCAACGAAAGAAAAAAATTTTCTACTTTGACACCGTAAAACTGTCGCGACAAAGCTTTATTACCGCATAAACTGTATTTATAGTTTCAAGTAGATTCACTGAGCTATAGATCTGTAGCATCAGCTGAATATTACAGCGTACCTTCAAGGAGATCCAAGCTAAAGTTCGACAGTGACTTCCCAAAAATCCACCCCTTTTCACAAGTTCAGAGGTGCGATTATCACTACCTCGGATGTCCCGCACAAAAGTATAGCACACGTGATTCGCTTCCAATCCCTCTATATATTATCTCTGGAAGTAGGGTCTGGAGAATCTCTCGGCAAAATCGTGGCCAGTGGCGTTCGAATCTGAACGTTCCAATCGGATTGCGAGCATGCGCAATTAGTGATTTTAATTGAATTTATCGCGTGACAGTCACGCGTTCGTATTTATTTATGGATTCAGACGAGATCACCTACGCTGCTATCAAGCTTGGCTTTCAGTGTGTAACTCCTGACCAGCGAGCAGCTATTAGAGCCTTTATGAGTGGTTGTGATGTCTTCGTTTCTTTACCAACTGGAAGCGGGAAGTCCTTCTGCTATTGGATCCTGCCTACACTGTTTGACAGACGAGCGGGAAGAACTGATGGGTCAGTAGTCATCGTTGTTAGTCCCTTGCACGCGTTAATGTAGGACCAGATCGAAGCACTAACAAGGAGAGATGCTACAGCAGTGTATGCTGGAGACGCAAACAGCGATGCCCTTCTACTAGACAGGGTAGCGGAAGGCAGATATCAGTTTGTGTTCATCAGCCCCGAAATGCTGCTGACAGAGGATAAGTGGCGTAACATGATTCTGTCACCAGTATACAAGGACCGACTGGTAGCTCTTGTAGTTGATGAAGCGCACTGTGTCAAAACTTGGTGAGTTATGTATACCTTGTTATACCCCACTTTCTATCTTCTTTGTATCTTCTTCTGATCCCTGCTGTAAAGTTTCAATCACCTTCCTTTATCTTTTTGTTTCTTTTTCCCCCGCAGGGGTGCTAAATTTTGAACAGAGTTTGCTCATCTAGGAGAAGTTCGCAGTATGTTACCCCAAAAGGTTAATGTTATGGCACTAACAGCAACTGCTACCACTTCTACACGTAAACAAATATGTCTTACATTAGGCATGATAAAACCCATCGTTATAAACAGAAACCCTAACCGTTCAAATATATTTTATTCAGTTGAAAAGGGATGTAAATCTTTTGAAGAAGCATTTCAACCACTTGTTGATGAACTGAAGCTCAAAAGAACACATTGTGATCGTACCATAATTTTTTGCAGGCTTTATGATGATGTTGCAGATATATATATTTGGTTTAAACATGTTTTAAGGAAAGATGGTTATGAACCTGTGGGAGCTTCAGGAATTGTGTCTGCTCGTTTGGTAGCTATGTTCAGTGCCTGCACTGAGAGCAAGGTAAAGAATGTTGTCCTTCAGAACTTTAAGAATCCTAGTAGCTGTCTTAGAGTTGTTATTGCAACGGTTGCATTTGGAATGGGGTTAGACTGTCCTGATGTGCACAGAGTCATTCATTGGGGGCCACCAGAGGATATAGAAACCTACCTTCAAGAAACAGGAAGAGCTGGAAGGGATGGAAAGCCTGCCTTTGCATACCTGTTCTGTGGAGGAAAAGGTTTTCATTGTGACGAGAACATCAAGGCATACTGCAGGAATGAAGATGTGTGTCGAAGGAAGTTGTTGTTGCACTATTTTGATAACCCAGAACATTCATACACTTGTACACATAAATGTTGTGATGTATGTGAATTTGGTGGCTTACATGCATAATGTTATTAAAGACTATTATGTACATCATCATGCCCTTGAATTTTTTTATCAATTTGTTGGTTCATCCATGCATACAGTTTTACTTTGTCTAGTGCAACAATCATATTGCTTTCAAAATTGGGGTACCCTTTGTGCTGTCTGTTACTGCAAAGTTTTGTTACACAAGACGACTGAAGTTGCTCTATTATCTTTTCAATATCACTTTGTCTTGACTTCAATGGATGGCTGTATGATTCAGAAGGTATATGATGAACATAGTCGAATTGAGACATTATCTCTGAAAGAGGTCTTATACACTTACCGACACGTATGACAGATTCATCTGATATATTGCTTGATAAGGATGACATTGCAGTTTTGACACATCTATTTAGATGCTCCATATGTAAATCACATGGTATGTTCTTTCCTAACCCACCCCTAGTATTAACAGTTCTGTTCCACAGTAACTGTGCAGCCATTCGTGGAGTAAACAAAAAATAGTACTGATACAGTAAATTGAAGGCTGCAATTGCATTATTTTTCCTTTTTGATGCTTTAAAAATGGGAAAGAAAAATTTCCAACAGCGTAAGATACGCTCTCCATCACCTTCATGAACTGCATCATTAAATTCAAGCAACAGTAAACCCAATGATATAACCTCACAAGTGTAGGAATAGATCCCATCTGATGTCCGCTGTATTTTGGTTTCTAATGAAATGTCTACAAATTTTGATATAACCTTCTCTGATGCTTTGAGCAATGCTTCTCTCTTTTCACTTTTGTTATAATCAATGTTGCTGAAGAGGGATGGGTCAACAGGATCATCACTTAGTGACTTCATCTGGTACAAATCCATAGCTGCGTTTATAATATATGCCTCAACAATAGTTATATAGAAATCTTCACTTGGATCTACATTGTGAGATGGATCACTTGTAACATTTCTCCTGTTAATAAGGTTTCTGATATGGTACATAGTACCTCCATCACTTACAGAAGCTGTTGAGTAAAGTCCTTTCCACACACACTGAAATAGGAGAAATGTATACGTAAAAAATGTATCAAATTGCATTATCATTGTACCTACTTCCAAAAACACTCCTTTAGCATGCCAATCTTCTATTACAGGCAGCAATCCTTTAAGCCTTTCACTTGGCATTATTGAGTCACATCTAATTCTCTGACATCCTTTTGCTCGTGACACAGTGAGCTGATCTCCGCCAAGCAGAGTGTAATGCAACATTTCAGTCTTGCATTGCTTTGTGTGGCCATCAGTAGTATCAATAGTAGTGCCTACCATCTCCACAACTGGTACATACTGGTGAAGATTTTCCATAATGTCTAACATTGTTTCACAACTTGTTTCACTTTTTAACTGAATACCCAGTGGAATCTGAAATGTTATAATATGCATATAATTGAAGCTTTCATGTACTGAGACAGTTATGGAATAAAATGAAACTTACAACTTCGGATTTTTGTGACATCTCATTTTGAAACTTATGGACAATATGTTCCTCAAGACTTGCTCCAAGTGAACTGAAAAAAGGCATGTATTTCTTTAGCACCCTTGCTACTAAATGACAAAAATTTCCACATAGAATTCGAACATCTTCATTGTTAGGCAAAACATTAGAGAGTTGTGACTTGACCAATGACATATCAGGTAAGCATGGAATGTCATCATATCTGCTTAGATCAATCCTATCTCGGAGTGCGTATGAATGAAAATAATGCAAGGACTTTGTTTGATTGTCATGTCGCATATCATGAGGTTTAACATTTTTGTCTATATTGTCACCAACAAGTTTAAAAGTTTTTATTTTTGCTGTTGTTTGCAAAACATGAGGTACCTCTTGGCGACTGCTTGACTCACTGTCACTTGGACTTTCTGAGGTATGAGTGTTACTAGAATAATGGCATAAACTCAATGCCGGAGACAGTTCTGGTGATGAAATGCTTGTGTTATCATCTTGAGACTGAGAGATAACCACCACAGATTCTTCCAGTCTATTTGTCAAAGTTACTTCATTCTGGGAGTTAGACATTGCTTGAAGTTCGCAATTTCCTTTGGGGCTGCTGTCATCATCATCATTTCCCTCATCTATTGACAAGCTTCTCTAAAGGTATATAGCTGGATTATAAACCACTGAATGAAACATGGAAATTATGCAAATACCTTCATTTCTGCTTCTATGTTCTTCTTCCACTCATGAAGTTCTGCATCATGTTCAATTCCTAACAATGTCATGTAGGCAATGGTTGCCTTGTGCGATAGACACAGGTGAAGCTTCTGTAAGCGTTCAAAAACCTGAATTTCAATTTGAGTTCATATCATAAAAATACAATAACTTTCACTGAAGCCCACTTACACGTTTTGAAGCATGACCTGCATACAGCACCACTGATACAATTCTTTGAATCAAATTCAATTTCTGACTTCTTATTCTCAGAATGATGGCCACCACAATTCCAATAAGTAGGTCAGTATTTGGCAATCGCTTCTTCCAACGATACCCTTGTTTAATGCATGCTTCAAGTATTATTGATGTTGTAGGAGCATTCTTTTTGAAACATTTAATCAGTTTATCCCAAGAAAACGTTGCAACAATATCTTTTGATCTTTCACCAAGCACACAAGTTGAACTTCTTCTGCACATAATATTCAACTCTTTTGCTATGACCATACCAACACGCTCTATCCCTAGAAAATTTTTATTCTATTTTTTATTCTATTTGCAGGTTTCTAGGGATAATAGCTGAGCGTGTTATTCTACATACTGTGTGATTATTACCCAATGCTGAACAGCTATTTCTATAAATTGACTATAATCTCATTTCAGTTAAGCCACTTACACTTTAAAAGCATAAATTATACTAGCGTACACCTCTATTTTATTCTATTGCGTAGAATAAAAGCTACAAATTTTTACCATCTACGTATCCCCGTAATCGCACTGCCTTAGCTCCGCTACAGCTTCCGCTCTTACCATTTGTGTTTGGGATTCTATTTGTAGTGTGATGCTGTATACAATATCTGTGCACTGGATGTCTTAAAGAAACGTGGTTTTCACGATATTCAAAGTTAAAGTTTTTTTATTCTATTTTTTATTCTATTTGAGAGTTTCTAGGGCTATAACTTCTTTGCTAATGACCTTATGAGCCAGCACATTACCTGCAACTGACCGAAATTTTCTCCGTGCAACACTTCTACCCAATTTTTGGAGTGATTTGTTTAAAGGGAAAAGTCTTCTTCGTTTAGGTTGGTTCACAACAATCTGTTGATTATAATCAGTGTAACTTATGTACAAGCTTGCTTATCCAACTCATCTTACCGACACTGCAGGTGACAATTGATTACCCACTAGGTCACCACGATTATCAGATGACCTCTTTCTTTGCACTGGAGTATGAACCTCAGAGGAGACAGAAGGAGCTGTATATGTATCAGACATCACTTTAACACAAGCTGCTGCTTCTTGCTCCGCCAAATCTAGTTCGCGCTTCAATTTGATGCATTTATCAAGCAACCTAAAACATCTTATACAAAGCACACTGGAAGGTACATCGATATCGACGTCCATTCTATCGTGCGTTAGTCGCCTCAGCAAGGGTAATACGTAAACTGTAGAGGTGCTGTGCAATAACCTTCTCTGCTTCGGCACCGACTGAAAGCCACACATAACGCACAATGAAGCCATCTTAATTGCCTAGTTACCCGCAGCGCGTGACAGTGGTATGATTAATGTTAATCATTACATTCCACTGGCCGAGAGATTCTCCAGACCCTACTTCCACGTAGTGGTGATGTAATCCATCCACTGCTGTGGCGTGGGTCTGGGTACGAGACTAAATAATCCATACATTATTTTCTCTAGGGCAAAAATTGCGCGCGAGTTAAAGGCTTAGCTTTTAGATTATTTTTTTTTGGTCGTAGAAAACGCACAGACGGCAAACTAACTATTTGTTGGCACATAGTTTTCATCTGGCTATCTGGTAGTCAAGTTTTCAGAATATTTACGACAAAGCTACAGACATACCAAGTCTCACGCCTCCGGCGTGAGTCTCACGCCTCAGGCTTCTATCTCACGCTCACACGCCCAACGAATGTTTTCTCACGCCTAAACTAAAACACACAGAACAAAAAGTCATCGCAAATTAATATTGGATAAAGTAAATCATTTCACGGCATATACGGTACCCGCCCTCACTATTGAGCCCGGTTATTTATAGCAAGTTATTTGATTATTTATGCTTGCTATAAATTATACCGTACCGCGCGCGCGAGATCGAGCATGGCAGTCCGAGCTGAAAGGTTAGCTTCAGTAGATCAAGATGTGGAATCGGATGCCGATGATGAAAATCCAGGACCATCTACATCTACGAAGCATAAGATGTCGGTGCAGCCAAGTACCGCACAAAGTTCCAAAAAGAATGGTTGAAGGTTTACCCCTTTGTTCAAGAAGTTAAAGTCAACCCGCACAAGTTTCTATGCAATATCTGTATGCGTCAGGTCGCATGTGATCATCAAGGTAAGCACGATATTGAAAGGCATATGGAAAAGGCAATGCACCAGGCTAATGTAGAGTTTGGTTTGCTAATTGCATACTATTTTTACTACATGCATATGTATCAGAAATAATCACAATGAAACTCGTTACGTATTCATATTGAATGTTACGTGCAGTTGTATCTACTCGAGGCGCCTGAAAAAGCGACTAAGGACTTGACCACAGCAAAAAAACCACGCGAATCATAGAATGATTTGTCAACTGATTTGTTCAGAGAATCAGAATTTGATTTCATACATGATCTGCCTGTAATTCCATACATAAAATCCATCATAATCATATGTTAAATCACAAACGGATTGTACATATGATTTCTACTGAAAAATCAACTGTAAAATCCAGCAAAATCACGCAGTGATTTTTGAATGGATTAAGCATGTGATTTTTACATCGAATAATACACAGAATCATCTTATAAATCACAATGAATGATTTTTCAAATGATTTTTCAAATGATCTTTTGTCACTCACAATATCACAACAGTGATATAAATACATAAATATAAATGCATAAAATCAAGACAGCAATGCAAAATGGATACAAAACTGTTTGAAGTAGTAGAAGTAAGGTTACGCAGATGTAGATGCTGGGGTGTTCTTCTTTTTGCAAGCACGAGCTTTAGCAAGCGACTCAAGTCGCTTCTGCTGACAGGTTGATGTGTTAATTTCTTCCTCAATAACAGTTGGTAGTTCAGGTGTCGGTACTGTTATCCTGAAGGTCTTGACTGCCTCACTGTTGCTGGGATTCAATGTACCAACTTGTACAGCTTCCTGTACAGCCTTGTCACGAGCAATCTATTGCCAGATAAAGTGAGTACTTTAAATATGTACATTCAAAATGTACACTTACATATGTTAAACGACTTCGTTTTAAGGCCAAACGACGTTTGGCTTTCTTTTCAGGGTTTTCATTTATGATGGTACTGTTGCGGCGACTTGAATAGTAGTTCTAAGCCATTCAGCCAAAGAAAGTCATTCAGCTCTGGTTATAATACATTGAATATTTACCTTTAGTCTTTTCAGAATAACTTTCCTTGGTGGGATGGTATGTTTATAAAGCTGTAAATGCGACTCCACTGACTTCACCAGGTCACATTTTAATGCTTCATCTATCCCACCCCAAGTCAGATCTTCTAATGCAGTTGTCAGTTTCTCACTGAACTCATCGAAGACAAGTTGCACGATATTCTGCAATGACAGAACAATTCATTACTTTGTCAATATTATAGTAGGTACAACTCACCAATGGAATAATGGACTTGGTAGTTTTTCCTGATAGTGTAAAAAAGTACATGTATATGCTTGTTCAGGAGGTAGTGGTACACACTGATATACTATTTAAAAAGGGGATAGCACCAATGCACAGTACATATAGCAATTACAAAACAAAATTAGTATCAGTTTAAAAGATCTCGTCACATAACCGCACCCGCATGTGTGCGGTGGGATGTATCGTGGGATTACTGCTCGTTCTCAATGATAGTACATGTAGTTTGTATTGTACGATGGTTAAAGATATGACAATAATTGTTCTTTGAAGTGACGCCAATTAATGCGCGCTTGGTAACGTACCTGCTGCCTCTCGATCTCTTTCATCGCTTGGAGTGCTGCTTTTGAGGAGTCGTTCTTCGAGATCTTCCAATCGGTGGCATACATCTTCCAACTTTTCTTCAATATCCAATAACCTGTGGCGTAAATCAGCGACATCTCTTTCTCCGCGGCCTTTCGTTGCCATGTGCTGGCTTGAACGATAATTATTTTGATGTTACGTGGAATTTGATATATACGGTTTCAACAATGGCAAAGCGACGTCAAACTGATTCTGCACTCTGTGATTGCCAGATGTGTAAAGGAAGGTTTTCCTACTGCTACACGACAATTAAAAGGCACCGACGGCTGTATGGTCTTGAAAATACAAGTCTACCGGCAGGCACACAAGCATCGTTTGCTTCAGAAGGTACATGTACAAACATACATACGTACTGTTAGACTTAGAGTAACCAGCAGTACTGTTAGACATAGAGTAACCAACTAATATCCTGTGTTACGGGTGCTATTATATATCACAGTCTTGTCTGGATATTATATTAGCTTATGCCAATATATAATTATTTACATAACATTCATGCATGTAGGAAAGAGTACATGTATCTATATTTTTATACCCAATGTCCACCATAACCTACAATAACATACAGGACCCACAATATGGATGTTTTACTTTTATTGGGATTCAAAGAATGAAATTAATATTTAGTCCATGTGCCAACCAATCCCTTATGTTCATATTACAGAGCAGTTACAGAACAGCGGGGTAATGGTGAGAAATTGGATGGATTATTGTCATTTTTAATATCATTTAAATATGTTACTGTTTACAAGTTAACTTTGCTGCCATTCATACATGGTGAATGTAAGCATGCTTATTTTCTATATGCATTAGATGTGAATTGCCAAGACGAAGAAATGCTAACACCAAGTACCACATCTCATGTATCTGGTGAGTGTCAATGTAGCCTCTTCATCTCAGGCTAATTTATAATGTGTAGATGTAAATGATGTTAGTGAAGATGAGAAGGAAGAAGTACAATCCAGTGACTCAGGTATACTTTGTATGCATATAGGAATGTGGATCTTTGAAAAATAAGGATAATTCTTTTTAGATGAATACTTTGAACGGTTTCCAGATGATTATCATGAGTGTTGCAAGTCAGGTAAATTCACTTATTAGGATTAATATAAACGCATATTTTAAATGCACACGTATAAACAGATGAACTTGATTGTGGTGATATAAATCAGCCTGTAAGCAGTGGTTCATCTGTTGTGGAGGCAACTGATGGTGATGGTGATGGTGATGATGTTGATGATAATAATTCTAATCATGATGATGATCATGAAGTTGATGGTATTGGTAATGGTGATATTGATGACACTGAGCCAATGACTGAGGATAGGAGTCTAGTTAGAGAAACAGTTACAGTGCAAAATAAAAGAATTACATTAAAATTGATTGTACCTTCCTTGTTGAAATTTATATCAAGCACAAATTGTCACAATCCGCCATGCTATGTATTTGCAACTTGATTTACATTGTGCTGAAGATCGTAGCAAATCCTATGTACCATGTTTTTCCAACTACTCTTTATGGGGTTTTCAAGAATGCTACAGTATGTGACATTAAAAAGGAGAAATACGTTGTGTGTCCTAATGATAGCTGCAACCATCTTTATAGTTTGGAAGAGGCACAAATGCTCAAAGTTTGCAATGTAATAACATTTGGCTATAAATGTGGAAAAGAACTTGGATACATTAAAAAAACTTTCTCACAACAGAAGTGGCATCCATATAAGGTATACTACTTTATTGCACCTTCTGTGTGGCTAAAAACTATGTTTCATAAGAAAGAATTCCGTGACCTGGTTTTAAGTCCACATGAATCAACTTTGGGTATTCAGGATGTATATGATGCAGATATGTGGAAAACCTTTTTATTCAATCCTCTTGATAATACAGAAGCCTTTCTTTCTGACCCCAAAAATATTGCACTTTTGCTCAACATTGACTGGTTTAAGCCATATAGGCGATCCGAATACAAAGTTTCAGCTGTCATGTTGACCATACTAAACTTACCTCGTGAAGAACGTTTTAAAGACAAGTGGACTATGATTGTAGGCATCATTCCTGGTCCTACTGAGCCAAAGGGCAATATTAACACTTATCTCAAGCCACTTGTAGATGATTTATTGTCTTTGTGGGGTGGCCTATCTTTGCACCCAGATGGAAGTATTATCAAAGCATGTTTATTAGGGATTTCAGCTGACTTACCAGCTTTAAGAAAAGTAACTCAATTTTTAGGCCACAAAGCCAATTTGGGCTGTTCAAGATGTACTTTCAGTGCTGAGAGAGAGGCATCATCAAAAGGTTCAACGGGTAATATGAGTTATTATACAAAAATTATGGCACCATCTAGAACTAAAGATCAAGTACTACAACAAGGTACTGAGTTTTGTCAAGCGAAAACTAAAGCAGAATCTTTAGAAATTCAAAAAAGGAATGGTGTACGCTATAGTGAACTTCTTAGACTGCCATATTATGACTTAGTCAGGATGTCAATAACAGATCCCATGCATACTATATGGCTGGGAATGGTTCGTAATGAAATTAAACTCTGTATTTCCAAGCTCACAAAATCACAGTTGACTCGATTCAACAGTCGCATCAAAAATATTACTGTTCCATATGATGTTGGACGTCTTCCCTCTGATTGGAATGATCAGAGTGATTTCAATGGAATGACAGCACAGCAGTGGAAAAACTTCGCCCTGATTTATGCCAGACCCTGCTTTTCCGGTCTTCTGCCACAAAATGCTTATAAAAGCATATGCCTACTGTGCGAAATAGTTGAACTCATTACAAAGCCAGTATTCAATGATGATGACAGTTTAAAATTGTATCGACTTTTGCATGAACACCATAAAATTTTTGAAACTGTCTATAGCAAGTGGCAAGTGTCCGTTAACTACCACATGGCATTACATATACCAGAAGTTATTGCTGATTATGGACCACCCCAAGTATATTGGTGCTTTTTTTATGAACGAATGAATGGGATGCTTTCTGATATTTCCTGTAACAATAGAAACATTGAGCTACAAATACTCAATAGAATCTTTCAAAGGTTTACCTTGGATGATAAGTATCTAGGCACTGTGCCACAAGAATGTGAATATGACTCATATACAAAGGCATTGAGACGACTAAAAGTTTCAAGTGCATGTGAAAGTAATCAGAAGTATAATGTCATCGAGCAATACAAGGCAATGCAGTCCCTTTTAAACCCTTCTGAAGATGCTTATAGTTATTACAGAAAAATTAATAATGGAAGTGCAGCTACAGAATGGAAGGTTGTGTTCCTACATCCTAGAAAATATCACATTAAAATGAGTGAAGATTTTTATGTTGAACTTAAAGAGTTTTGTGCCAGTGTCTACGATTATGAAGTTTATTTGAGTGAGTACATTGATAAGTTTGCCAGGTGTATCGTTAATGGAGTTACATACTCATCAGATTACAACAGTTCGGACAGAGGTTCAATAGTGAAAGCAATGTTTGTTTTAACTGGAACACAAGAGCTGCATCCATATTATGGGATTATACGTTTCTTCTTTAGAATAACCATCAGGCATAAACAACGTGAACTAGAGAATATGCCAATGGAATTTATTTACCTGGCATATGTTACATGGATGAACTTTAAGTCACCAGAACGTGATAAACTGTCTGGATTATACATGGTGAATAAGACCTTTTATCATCGTGACCGAATAATCAGTCCCAGACGATTTCTTGGCCGTTGTACTCTAGTCGAGGACAAAAGCTCTTCATTATTTGTAACTGACATTCCACATTAAATGTTCTATTTCAGTGGTTTATATTGTGTTTGTTTTTGTTTCCATGTGCCTTTCAGTTTGTGTCTATACTTGTGTACATGCAGTGAACATTCAATAGAATATTAATCATTGTATGACCAAGAAACTTATTTGGGTGACTTCATTTGGTAGTAGCATGCAGTACATGGCAGCTGAAGAAAGTACTGATAGTTGTAGTACTGATATTATAAAATGAAACAGCACTTGAAAATCGTATGTCAAATCTTATGAAAATCAGTAAAATCATATGATAAATCTAATGTAGATTTGGGACATTATGATTTGCTAAATCATACACAAAAACATACGCGAATCAAACTCCGATTCCTGTATTGATTACAAATCATTTCAAATATTCCGTTAGATTTTGAATCAATTGAACAATCACAGTTAGATTTTCCAGACACTGAAATCCATAGACAAATCAATAAAATCAATTCAAAATCAATACCGAATCAAAATATGATTCGCGCCTTTTTTTTGCTGTGGACCCCAGGCGCGAGAAACGCTAATAATTGTTTTTCTCACGCCCAGACAGGGCTATCTCACGCCCAGTTTAACATCGTCTCCCGCCTTGGAAGGTATACCCCTTGGCATCTCTGAGCTACGGTCGCTATACCGGTGGTATCAAAAGTAAGTTTTTTTTACTTTTTATATCGAGTACGACGCATTCATGTCACAAAAACTATATACTGTGGTACGTGAAACACAGTGCTCAATCTGCCTATCGTAACGCCGTACCTTTACGTCGCTTTGTTTGGGCGTAGTACCGGTGAGTTTTATTCTAGACATGGAGCGCTTTAAGTCTAACATCTTCTCTTAGGAATGGAGTATTTAAAAAATAATTACATCTTCGTGATCCACAGTTCGTGCGCTACATTTTACTACTCTTCTTATTTGCCTCTAGCGTACTTGACCAAAAACTTTTGAGGGGTGAGGAGCCAGACTAACCAATTAGCAACTGCCAGGAGTGTCCCCGCTACGTTCTATTGAAATGTATGGCGCACGTGAGCGGTTTCCAATCCCTTCCTGTATAATATCTATGACGGCACGCTGAGGTTGAGCGCGCCCTACCGATGGGGTTAAGTCTAATTTATGTATACGCATGTGCCTTTTGAAGCGAGCTTGTTTACAAAAGGGATTCGTGTCATAGTGGCCACAGCAACATAATGATATTTGTAATTTTTATTAACGGCTGATGTTATCCTTATATGTACATGTATACAGCTCACCCAAGAAAGATGAGCACAGCTGGACAGAAGCACGAGTGTTCCGAATGTGGGAAGGCATTTCGTCATAAGGGAAATCTGAACATGCACATGGTTGTCCATACACAAGAGAAGAACTATCAGTGTTCTGAATGTGGGAAGGCATTTGGTCGTGAGGGACATCTGAAAACACACATGGTTGTCCATACAAAAGAAAAAAACTATCAGTGTTCAGAATGTGGGAAGGCATTTGGTCAAAAGGGAAATCTGAAGAAGCACATGGATATCCATACACAAGAGAAGAACTATCAGTGTTCTGAATGTGGGAAGGCATTTGGTCATAAGGGAAATCTGAAGAAGCACATGGTTGTCCATACACAAGAGAAGAACTATCGGTGTTCTGAATGTGGGAAAGCATTTGGCCGAAATGAGACTCTGAAGAAGCACATGGTTATCCATACAAAAGAAAAGAACTATCAGTGTTCTGAATGTGGGAAGGCATTTGGAGATCTGAAGAAGCACATGGTTGTCCATACAAAAGAAAAGAACTATCAGTGTTTTGAATGTGGGAAGGCATTTGGTCGAAAGGGATCTCTGATGATACACATGGTTGTTCACACTGGAGCCACAAATTTCAAGTGTAGTATATGCAATAAGCAGTATTCCAACAGATCAAGTCTCACATACCATATGATGGTCCACAGCAATGATCGACCTTACAAGTGTTTCTGCAGGCTATCTTTCAGGTCCATTTCTGCTCTGAAAAGGCATGGCAAAAAACACCTTGGTGAGAAGTTTAGATGTCCCTCTGAAGGATGTGACAAGAAATATGTGACCAAGAGTGGTTTGAAATATCATCTCCAGTACTGCTCCTACTCCCAAGATCCAACCACAATGACCAATGCATGATACATTCACAAACAATTGTGTACACATAACTAGCTTAACGAGAAATGGATTGTAATTGCAGTACACTGTCAGTGTGATCAAATTTGTGATCTCATTAATTTAAAACATTGGTGAGGGTGGAGTGTGTGATTGGTGAGGGTGAATGTGGGATTGGAGAGAGTGAGGGACAGATAGGAGCAGCATAAGAGGGTGGGAAGGTGATTATTAATGTGGAAAGGTAAATGTTAATGACGGTTGTATGTCAGCGGATTATTGATTCCAGGCAATATTGTATGTCATAGCGGTTTTGTGTATGTGTGCGTGTGTGTGTGTGTGTGTGCTCACACACATGCACACACACGCACACACACACCATCCCCTTGATTCCCCTCACTGTCCCCCCCCCCCACCACCTAGATACCCTTCAAGCATGACTCACTGCTGGCTGATAGTGGGGAGACGGAGACAAAGAAGCAGGTTGCCCTCACGTCTTTCCACGCCGACTGGCAGGCACGCCGCATGGCTGGAAGCAACTACAGGGGGAACGTGGTACCTACACCTGGTCCCAGGTAGGTGGGTGTGTGTATGTGGGGGGGGAGTGTGTGGGTGTGGGGGTGTGGTTATGTGTGCATGTGTGTGTGTTGCTATGTATTTACTGCACATGTGTAGAAGTGTGGGGGTGAGTGTGGAGAAGTGTAGGGGTATGTGGGTGTGGAGAAGTGTCGGGATGAGTACATGTGGTATGTACATGTACCTGTACCTTCATTGTTCTATTTAGAGCACCTCTTCAACAGTTTACCAAGAGCACCCACAACCCAGGTCCCCAGACCACCACCAGCATGTACTTTCGGCGCTCCCAAAGCGCTTTACCTCAGCAGAACGACCACCATCACCATCCCCACCAGTCTTACCCCTCTCAACCACCCCAACATGCCCCCTATCCCTCCCCCTCCTCTTCCTCACCACCCAACCCCTTCCCCTCCCAGGGGGAACACACTTCCTCCCCTGTTGTCTTTTGTCTCGACTCAGACGACGATGATGATGATAGCAGGCAAGGTAGCTCCGCCTTCCTGAGCACATACCCTCCAGACCTTGGCTCCTCCTACCTAACCACGCCCCCTCCAGACCTTGGCTTCACAGACACAGCCTCCACCACTCACCCATTGGTGGATGTCCAAGAGCAACAGCCACACCCCACACCACGGGATGGTGGTTACCCTGACGACACAGAGCAGTTGTCGCTCGAGTGGCTCAGTGACCCGGACCCCCTGCCCCCTGACCGCGCCCGCGAACTGCTAACCCCACCCTCTGCAACTCTCTCGGCCCCTTCACTAATGGGTGGGGCCAGTTCCCCGTACGGGTACAACCAGCTGAGTCACTTCCAGTCGCCCCAGATACCTCAACCCCAGGGGGGCAGTCAGCAGGTTGCCCAAGTCCGGTTCCGAGTTCCCGAGTACTAGCACTTCCGCTTCCAGAATCCACAACCCCAATTCCAGAAGCAGGTGCCGCTGCTTCGCGTTCCGGTTCCCGGCACGATGCCGCAACTTCACCCCATTGGTCACATGTCCCAGCAGCCAACGCCTCTCCCAGCTGTGGATCAAAGGGGCTGGGTTAGACCGCCCACAATCACATCTGGCACCAGCACATCGTCACAAAGTTCACTGACCACCCCACAGCGGCAACGGAATCCCTCTTGTGACAACGATTCTCATGCCCCCCACCTCCCCCGCGGAGCTGCGATTCTCGTGCTCCTCCTTTATACGAAACCAACACCCACATCAACAGACGGTAACCACCGTTCCACCTGCTCAACATGAATGATAACAGAACTCTCAGGCCCCCGGAGGTGCATGAACAGTCCACCCCGCGGGGCCCCGTCGTTTCGATCCCCTCAGAACCCAAAGTGTTTAAGCCAATTTCAGCACCACTGCCCCCCGCGGGGAGGAGGCGGGGCAGCGCTGCCCCCCCTCGCCAACGGAGGGGAGCGCTCACGAGGGCCTCTGCAAACGGACCCCCGGCAGCCCCCTTGCCCTCGCCAATCCAGTCGCTGCCCATCCTGAGTCCATTGGCCATGAGACTGCTCGAGATGGCGCAGATGAGCGCTGCCACGGCAACGGACAGGATGCAACACGAGTTGACGCCGGCTGTTACGACTTCGTCTCCTGTGGGTGTGGCCGATGAAGCACCTGTGTTGTCACTGGATCAGGTGGGAATGACCTTTGACCTCACCCACTAGTGGACTGTACGCCCATTGTGGTGGATGGGGACGAGGCGTTGCGTCAACGGAGAGGATCGCTTCAATCCGCATAGAACTTATAATGTGGTCACCGTGTATTGGGACAATGGTGGTCTTAATGTTGTATGTGTGACTGTCATATATGACATAATACTTCTCACACCCTCTGGACATGGGATTGCACACAACCCAACACACACACACACACACACACACACACACACTCACCTTAAGCTTGATCACATGACCAGCCTACATGTTATATATTATCTCTGCTACGTGTGTCACATGATGTCACGACGTAGAGGAATTTGCGTGCTAGCTGGAAAACCATACAGCTTGATCTACTGGTATATGGCAATGATCTCCCTAGTACTTCCTATGAAGGTGCGTGGCACACAAGGTGGGACAGGGAAAGTGATGCAGGCCTATATTCCTCAGTATACACAATTTTAGAATAGGAATGTGCTAAAAATAATTACGTATTATTAGCTGCCTGTTTCATTTTCCAAGTCTTGTAATTAATTATTCAAGACAATGATCTTATTCCGTGCTTTTGTACATGCGAGGGATTCTCCAGTGCAGAGCTAGTGAACAATATAGTATCCATGGCAATTGGACGATAGGGTCTGCGAACGAGTTAAGTACCACGTGTCTGAATTGGCTATTGAACGAGAGAGGAAGACCGGTGAGTCAAGTCAATATTTTAGTATGCCTATGTAGATGTTAATTTGGTAAAAATATTTAAAAGAGTACGAGCGAATATGAAGATCGAAAATCGCCGCTTGTTCGTACCCGTGGCCCCGTTCACCCTCACCTTTTGAATGCTCTCATGGTCACAGTTGTGAATCTTATTCTAGAAATAAGAATAAGATGGACCATAGATTATTTATAATCTATGGATGGACGGAGAGAGGCATTTGTTTTAATTTGGAGAGGCCGTGTAACGGGGCCGGGGGCGGGAGAAATCGATGGTGCACCCATTTGGACTCACTAGGAAGTATGGAGAGCCTCTATTTGATTACGATTGGATTCCCCGCGATGTGACAGGAACAGAACTGGTATAGGTTTCACGGCACCATAGATATTAGACTGGAAGGGATTGGAAACCAGACTAATTATAAACACCAATCAACAAGTACAGTCCTGGCAGTTCAAGTCCCCAGGCCTTTATGGATAAAATGGCGGGTACCAAGTTTGAGCAGGAGCGAGCGGAAAAGAACGTATCCGTGGATTGTGGTAAAGGGAGCACTTTTCATAACGTTCATGGTTTTTAAGGTTGCTTTATTTCACATTGACATGATTTTCAGGGTGCAATCGACCACATTAATAATCCATACCAGAGGCGTAGGAACGTATTTAAAAGTGGGGGGGCTGAAGTGAACTGGATAAAGTGGGCGTGGTCATTTATGTGCCATGACGTAATATTACGTCATGGCCCGCGAGACTGTATAGTCGCATGGCCGTAGACAACTCAAGGTTTGGGGGGGGGCTATAAAAACTGGGGGTGCGTGCAGTAGGGGGCGTGCCCCCTCCTGCCCCCAGATAGGGGGTTTGGGGGAGCGCTGTTAGTATAAGCTTCCCCAATGGGGTCTGGGGCGAAGCCCCAGCCGCTTTAACCTTTTCCTTATTTGTTGTTAACATTACTGAAATGCAGAAATTGACCCGGCTCTATATGGTATAGCAAAGAATGCTATTGCTATATATTTTAGTTAGTTGCAACGAATGCTATTGCTATATATTTTAGTTAGTTGACCTTTTCAAAAATCACTTGCCGCCGCGAAGATTGTTTGATCAGCTTTGTCTTTTCTTCGATAGTGTCTAATGTATCACGAAGGATTCAATTTGCCTTTACTGCGTCTTGAACAGCTAAGTTCAGAGCATGGCCATAGCAATGGGTATACAAAGCTCTATGCACTTTTTGAAGTATAGTAGTTGATACACCTGTTTTACAGCCTGCCATTGAGCTAGCCCACTGTCCACGACAATTCTTAAGTGAAAGGGATAACCTCAGCAAAATGTCTTCTATTGTTCGGATGATGCTTTCTGCAGAGATAGAGCCCATGCTGTGGACTATACTCTACTCACGATCGACCGCTATCAATGATTACAGCTGCAAGTAGTTAGTTCTAATTATACGAGATACGGTTAACATTTTAATATTTTCTCTCAAGGAAAATTTTGGAGGGTTCAAGCCCCCCCAAGGCCTTGATATTGTTATTACGTGCCCGTTACTATCTTTCGCTTTGTCGCCATGAAGCACGTGTCACATGTACATATACCGCAATAATTAATTATTCATACTCAATAATAAAAATGGGGGGGCTTAGCCCCCACACATTTAAAAGTGGGGGGGCTATAGTCCCCTCAGCCACCCCCTTCCTACGCCTATGCATACATTATTATCTCTAGGGCAAAAATTGCGCGCGAGATAAAGGCTTAGCTTTTAGATTATTTTTTTTGGTCGTAGAGAACGCACAGACGGCAAACTAACTATTTGTTGGCACATAGTTTTCATCTGGCTATCTGGTAGTCAAGTTTTCAGAATTTTTACGACAAAGCTACGGTCGCTATACCGGTGAGTATCAAAAGTAAGTTTTTTTACTTTTTATATCGAGTACGACGCATTCATGTCACAAAAACTATACTGTGGTGCGTGAGACACAGTGCTCAATCTGCCTATCGTAACGCCGTACCTTTACGTCGCTTTGTTTGGGCGTAGTACCGGTGAGTTTAATTCTAGACATGGAGCGCTTTAAGTCTAACATCTTCTCTTAGGAATGGAGTATTTAAAAAATAATTACATCTTCGTGATCCACAGTTCGTGCGCTACATTTTACTACTCTTCTTATTTGCCTCTAGCGTACTTGACCAAAAACTTTTGAGGGGTGAGGTGCCAGACTAACCAATTAGCAACTGCCAGGAGTGTCCCCGCTACGTTCTATTGAAATGTATGGCGCACGTGAGCGGTTTCCAATCCCTTCCAGTATAATATCTATGACGGCACGCTGAGGTTGAGCGCGCCCTACTGATGGGGTTAAGTCTAATTTATGTATACGCATGTGCCTTTTGAAGCGAGTTTGTTTACAAAAGGGATTCGTGTCATAGTGGCCACAGCAACATAATGATAATTGTAATTTTTATTAACGGCTGATGTTATCCTTATATGTACATGTATACAGCTCACCCAAGAAAGATGAGCACAGCTGGACAGAAGCACGAGTGTTCTGAATGTGGGAAGGCATTTCGTCATAAGGGAAATCTGAACATGCACATGGTTGTCCATACACAAGAGAAGAACTATCAGTGTTCTGAATGTGGGAAGGCATTTGGTCATAAGGGAAATCTGAAGAGGCACATGGTTATCCATACACATGAGAAGAACTATCAGTGTTCTGAATGTGGGAAAGCATTTGGTCGTGAGGGAAACCTGAAAACACACATGGTTGTCCATACAAAAGAAAAGAACTATCAGTGTTCAGAATGTGGGAAGGCATTTGGTCAAAAGGGAAATCTGAAGAAGCACATGGTTATCCATACACAAGAGAAGAAATATCAGTGTTCTGAATGTGGGAAAGCATTTGGAGATCTGAAGAAGCACATGGTTATCCATACACAAGAGAAGAAATATCAGTGTTCTGAATGTGGGAAAGCATTTGGCCGAAATGAGACTCTGAAGAAGCACATGGTTGTCCATACAAAAGAAAAGAACTATCAGTGTTCTGAATGTGGGAAGGCATTTGGAGATCTGAAGAAGCACATGGTTGTCCATACTAAAGAAAAGAACTATCAGTGTTCTGTATGTGGGAAGGCATTTGGTCGAAAGGGATCTCTGATGATACACATGGTTGTTCACACTGGAGCCACAAATTTCAAGTGTAGTATATGCAATAAGCAGTATTCCTACAGATCAAGTCTCACATACCATATGATGGTCCACAGCAATGATCGACCTTACAAGTGTTTCTGCAGGCTATCTTTCAGGTCCATTTCTGCTCTGAAAAGGCATGGCAAAAAACACCTTGGTGAGAAGTTTAGATGTCCCTCTGAAGGATGTGACAAGAATTATTTGACCACGAGTGGTTTGAAATATCATCTTCAGCGCTGCTCCTACTCCCAAGATCCAACCACAATGACCAATACATGATACATTCACAAACAATTGTGTATTCATAATTAGCTTAACGAGATATGGATTGTAATTGCAGTACAATGTCAGTGTGATCTCATTAATTTAAAACATTGGTGAGGGTGGAGTGTGTGATAGGTGAGGGTGAATGTGGGATTGGAGAGAGTGAGGGACAGATCGGAGCAGCATAAGAGGGTGGGAAGGTGATTTTTAATGTGGAAAGGTAAATGTTAATGACGGTTGTATGTCAGCGGATTATTGATTCCAGGCAATATTGTATGTCATAGCGGTTTTGTGTTTGTGTGCGTATGCGCGTGTGTGTGCTCACACACACGTGCACACACACACACCATCCCCTTGATTCCCCTTACTGACCCCCCCCCCCACCACCTAGCTACCCTTCAAGCATGACTCACTGCTGGCTGATAGTGGGGAGGACCGTATGACGGAGACAAAGAAGCAGGTTGCCCTCAAGTCTTTCCACGCTGACTGGCAGGCACGCCGCATGGCTGGAAGCAACTAGAGGGGGAACGTGGTACCTACACCTGGTCCCAGGTAGGTAGGTGTGTGGGTGTGGGTGTGGGGATGTGGGTATGTGTGCTTGTGCATGTGTGTGTGTGGCTATGTATTTACTGCACATGTGTAGAAGTGTGGGGGTGAGTGTGGGTGTGAGTGTGTGGGTGTGGAGAAGTGTCGGGATGAGTATATGTGGTATGTACATGTACCTGTACCTTCTTTGTTCTATTTAGAGCACCTCTTCAACAGTTTACCAAGAGCACCCACAACCCAGGTCCCCAGACCACCACCAGCATGTACTTTCGGCGCTCCCGAAGCGCTTTACCTCAGCAGAACGACCACCATCACCATCCCCACCAGACTTACCCCTCTCAACCACCCCAACATACCCCTTATCCCTCCCCGTCCTCTTCCTCACCACCCAACCCCTTCCCCTCCCAGGGGGAACACACTTCCTCCCCTGTTGTCATTTGCCTTGACTCGGACGACGATGATGATGATAGCAGGCAAGGTAGCTCCGCCTTCCTGACCACATACCCTCCAGACCTTGGCTCCTCCTACCTAACCACGCCCCCTCCAGACCTTGGCTTCACAGGCACAGCCTCCACCGCTCACCCATTGGTGGATGTCCAAGAGCAACAGCCACACCCCACACCACGGGATGGTGGTTACCCTGACGACACAGAGCGGTTGTCCCTTGAGTGGCTCAGTGACCTGGACCCCCTGCCCCCTGACAGCGCCCGCGAACTGCTAACCCCACCCTCTGCAACTCTCTCGGCCCCTTCACTAATGGGTGGGGCCAGTGCCCCCTACGGGTACAACCAGCTGAGTCACTTCCAGTCGCCCCAGATGCCTCAACCCCAGGGGGGCAGTCAGCAGGTTGCCCAAGTCCGGTTCCGAGTTCCCGAGTACCAGCACTTCCGCTTCCAGAATCCACAACCCCAATTCCAGAAGCAGGTGCCGCTGCTTCGCGTTCCGGTTCCCGGCACGATGCCGCAACTTCACCCCATTGGTCACATGTCCCAGCAGCCAACGCCTCTCCCAGCTGTGGATCAAAGGGGCTGGGTTAGACCGCCCACAATCACATCTGGCACCAGCACATCGTCACAAAGTTCACTGACCATCCCACAGCGGCAACGGAATCCCTCTTGTGACGACGATTCTCATGCCCCCCACCTCCCCCGCGGAGCTGCGATTCTCGTGCTCCTCCTTTATACGACACCAACACTCACATCAACAGACGGCAACCACCGTTCCACCTGCTCAACATGAATGATAACAGAACTCTCAGGCCCCCGGAGGTGCATGAACAGTCCACCCCGCGGGGCCCCGTCGTTTCGACCCCCTCAGAACCCAAAGTGTTTAAGCTAATTTCAGCGCCACTGCCCCCCGCGGGGAGGAGGCGGGGCAGCGCTGCCCCCCCTCGCCAACGGAGGGGAGCGCTCTCGAGGGCCTCTGCAAACGGACCCCCGGCAGCCCCCTTGCCCTCGCCAATCCAGTCGCTGGCTATCCTGAGTCCATTGGCCGAGAGACTGCTCGAGATGGCGCAGATGAGCGCTGCCACGGCAACGGACAGGATGCAACACGAGTTGACGCCGGCTGTTACGACTTCGTCTCCTGTGGGTGTGGCCGATGAAGCACCTGTGTTGTCACTGGATCAGGTGGGAATGACCTTTGACCTCACCCACTAGTGGACTGTACGCCCATTGTGGTGGATGGGGACAAGGTGTTGCGTCAACGGGAGAGGAATGCTTCAATCCGCATAGAACTTTTAATATGGTCACCGTGTATTGGGACAATGGTGGTCTTAATGTTGTATGTGTGACTGTCATATATGACATAATACTTCTCACACCCTCTGGACATGGGATTGCACACAACCCAACACACACACACACACACACATACACACACACACACACTCACCTTGAGCTTGATTGCATGACCAGCCTACATGTTACTATAGTCTCGTACCCAGACCCAGATTCCAAACAGCTGCGGATGGATTACATCACCGCTACGTGGAAAGTGCATCACTTTTCACCTGCATCACTTCCCACGTAGCGGTGATGTAATCCATCCGCGGGAATCTGGGTCTGGGTACGAGACTACATGTTGCAACGTGTGTCACATGATGTCACGACGTAGAGGAATTTGCGTGCTAGCTGGGAAACCGTATAGCTGCATGGGCGTACGCAAGGGGGGGGGGTCGATGGGTTCGAACGACCCCCCCTCTCCTAAGCGAGGTCACCCTCACCATTGGAATTTTTTTTTTTTTCAAATCGCGTACTAGTATTTTACATAAATTACGCTAAGTACGATTGTGCTTACGCAGCACCGTAATGACGGCAAAATGTAAATTAATAACTTTGCCTCATGTCACACTTGTTCACAATTACTATGCCAGGAAAAAAGGCAGGAGAAAGAAAAAAAGGAAAGAAGCGGCGGCAATGCGTCAAGACATTACAAGGTTTACCAAGAAAGCAAAGCATGTGGGGGTGGTGGGAGATGATAGTTTGACTGGTCCGGTTGTAGCTGGGAGGTTAGATGAGACAACGCGGCAAGCACAACAGATGATAGCGCTAGTCTGAGCGGGAGTGTTTTTGAAGTGCCTTGCAATACGGTCGTTGTTGCTGATGGAAGGGAAACTGAGATGCATCAGGGTCATTGTTGTCCAGTGAAGCGTGTGTCTATGACTTACCTGCGCATCCACCTACACCACCAGTTATTCCAATCATAATAATCCATTGAATGTAACAGCAAAAATTGATGAATTCAAGAATGATGTTGGGCTATTCTTAATTGGTCAACAGCCACCATTACGAGTGCGTGGATCACCAAAACAAGTCGATCAAGCGTTGCCAAGGCAAAGTGATATTTTTGTATGAATCGCCGTGGCAACATGCAGCATGTTTAAGCGACGAAGCATGCCTTGCTAAAACGCTCGATGTTTGAAGAATATGCTTTGAAGAGAACAAGTCCTATGGCTTTAAAGTTACATAGCTTCAAACACAAAAGAGTAGCTAAAATACCTTACGTGCCATATATGGATTGTTGAGCCACTATGGTAGATAGTTGTGGCTTCAAAATTAGTTTTACGAAAAGAGCTAAGGCCAATAGGTGCCGTAGGGGGGGGTACGTTTGAAGCTTTCTATACTTATAGAAGCGTACTTACAGCCCTGCATATCTGACAATTTAATTAGGACATGTATCGGCGAGGACGATTGTCAAAAACACAGAAGTACGAACAACAAAGGCGCCATGAATGCAGTGAACTTACTGTATCCATTGGGATAGACATTTGGAAGGATGCCAGGAGGGCCCATCTGTGGCAGCAAGTGAATGAAGTAACGGTTGTGCCGACACTCCTACCTCACACCATGGCACCATGTAATGAATACTCATAAAATGTACATGACGTCATATTTACGTGAAACAAGTGTCAATGCCAAAGGTCTTCAATCTATGTTTTAACTAACATAGATATGGAAGAGGTTAATTGTCAATATATATGTTTGCATATATGGCACCCAAGAAATGGACAATATAGTACTACATTATTTGATTCATTGTTCTAACAATCATGTCATCTGTTTTTAAATCAAATGTATTCAGCTATCATTTTATGATATAGATTGATAATCCCATGTTTTAGAACCTTGATTTGGTTCCTCATGTTGAATGTCTGCCATGATTCATGAATGCATGCACGAGCATATTCTAATCAGGTAACAATCCTAGCTGTGCCAATATTGTCATTATTAGTCAATGCAAGTGTATTAGATTGGTTTTCATGATGGAGTGGAAAGGGTCATATATTGATTGTGCATGGTTGTAGTAATTAATCGGTCTCCCTTAGTTATGCAACTTACTTTTTAGCGCCAATGGAGATTTATTATCCTGAATAGCATCATACAAAGCATCGATGTACAAAATGAACACTCAAGTATATATTATTGTAATTAAGGTCACCTATTAAAAAAACTCGACCCCCCCTTGCCTGAAGGCAGGGCCGTAGATAACTTTTATAGTTTGGGGGGGCACAATAGTCTGAATGTCAATGTGGTCTAAATTTTATAGGTATGCCATGTACGTAAAAGCCTACATGTAGGCACAATTCTTCGATCACAATTTGATTTGAACCATATTTTGCATGCATGCGCGCGTTATCATATACACTCATTAAAAATAACAAAAACACTTCTTACCAAACACTTCTTGGCGACTGGAATTGCGGCTTTCAAATTCATTGCCAATGGTTGCAAGGTCAAGCTTGTCTGTTTCATCTTTGTGAACATGCAGTAGCATGCACCAGTTTAACCTTGATTGGTGCATTGCTATCTGAAATCATATCAGCATCATAATGCGCTCCACGTAAAGCCAAACCTTGCCGTGCTAAGAAGCGAATGTTTGACATAATTGCAAAAAGACATTTTCTGTTTAAAGCTTTATGTTCAGTATATTCAGCACTTAGTTGTGTACCCACATTCATTGTCTCTGTCGAAGCTGCTGCAACCATGCTAAGAGCATCGCAATGGCATGCTGATTGATCGTGCTTGCTGAATTTATCTAATGCTTTTTTCCAGTTAAAGAATCCAGAAGTACTAAATACTGTATCCATGTATCCTCTCATTGGCATCTTTAACTGGACTGCAGTAGCGCAATAGAAGCATAAGACGGCATCTTCTTCTTCAATGTAATGCAACCAGCGGTACTTTTCATACCACGAGTAACAAAAGCTACGACGCTTACTACCAAACTGCCTCATAGGAAACTTCAGCCTGGGCTGATTGGGCTTTAATGGGAGAATTCTGGTACAGGTCACAGGACTGGTAGTGGGGGATGGGGAATCAGGTACATTTGCTTCATCATGACCGCATTCTTCCAATAGGCCTACGACTTCATTACTCCCGCTTATAGGCTCGCTACTAGATTCACTTGAGTGAAGTATTACCTGAGCTGAGCCTGTATTACCCGAAGTTCGTCGGACATCAGAATCCTCCTTTGATGATACCACGGGCCGTATCGGCACAATATACTTTACATTGCGATTGCCACGCACGTGATTGCACAGTAATAATTTTAAAATGTCACAGAAATTTTGGGGGGGCACGTGCCCCCCCAAGCTCCCCCTTATCTACGGCCTTGGAAGGCTGCGTACGCCCATGTTAAGCTTGATTTACTGGTATGCGTGGCGCACAAGGTGGGACCGGGAAAAGTGATGCAGGCCTATATTCCTCAGTATACACAATTTTAGACTGCCTGTTTCATTTTCCAAGTCTTGAGCTAGTGAACAATACTATCCATGGCAATTGGACGATAGGGTCTGCGAACGAGTTACGTTCCACGTGTCTTAATTGGCTGGTGAACGAGAGAGTAAGACCGGTAAGTCAAGTCAATATATTAGTATGCCTCTGTAGATGTTAATTTGGTAAGAGGATTAAGAGTACGAGCGAATATGAAGATCGAAAATCGCCGCTTGTTCGTACCGTGGCTCCGTTCACCCGCGCTTTTTGAATGCTCTCATGGTCACAGTTGTGAATCTAGAAATAAGACGGAGAGAGACATTTGTTGTAATTTGGAGAGGCCGTGGAACAGGCCCGGGGGCGGGAGAAATCGATGGGGCGCCCATTTGGACTCGCAAGGAAGTATGGAGAGCCTCTATTTGATTGCGATTGGATTCCCCTCGATGAAACAGGAACAGAACTGGTATAGGTTTCACGGCACGCTGAGGTTGAGCGCGCCCTACCCGATGGGGTTAAATCTAATTTATGTATACGCATGTGCCTTTTGTTACAAAAGGTGTTCGTGTCATTGTGGCCAGGAGATATCTGAATTATCATTATCCGCATCATAATGATATTTGTCATTAACGGCTGATGTTATCCATATATGTATACAGCTCACCCAAGAAAGATGAGCACAGCTGGACAGAAGCAGGAGTGTTCTGAATGTGGGAAGGCGTTTGGTCATAAGGGACATCTGAAGGCACATGGCTGTCCATACCCAAGAGAAGAACTATCAGTGTTCTGAATGTAGGAAGGCATTCGGTCATAAGGGACATCTGAAGACACACATGGTTGTCCATACTCAAGAAAAGAACCATCAGTGTTCTAAATGTGGAAAGACATTTGGTCATAAGGAACATCTGACGAGGCACATGGTTGTCCATAGGAAAGAAAAGAACTATCGGTGTTTTGAATGTGGGAAGACGTTTGGTCGAATAGATAATCTGAAGGCACACATGGTTGTCCACACAGGAGCCTCAGGATTCAAGTGTTCTATTTGCAACAAGCAGTATTCCTACAGATCAAGTCTCACATACCATATGATGGTCCACAGCAATGATCGACCTTACAAGTGTTTCTGCAGGCAATCTTTCAGGTGCATTTCAGCTCTAAAAAGGCATCGCAGAAAAGACCTTGGTGAGGAGTTAAGATGTCCCTCTGAAGGAAGTGACAAGAAATATGTGACCAGGAGTGGTTTGAAATATCATCTCCAGCGTTGCTAGATCCTCCCTCCTTCCCCTCCCTCCCCTCCGTCCCTCTTTCCCCTCCCTCCTTCCCTTCCCTCCCTCCTTCCCCTCCCTTCCCTCCTTCCCCTCCCTCCCTCCCTCCTTCCCCTCCCTCCTTCCCCTCCCTCCTTCCCCTCCCTCCCTCCTTCCCCTCCCTCACTCCCTCCCTCCTTCCCCTCCCTCCTCCTCCCTCCCTCCTTCCCCTCGGCCACTTTGGCAGGGTGTATCGCTATGGGCAGGTGAAGCCATGTCACATCTATCGGCTGGTGTGTGACGGTACCATGGGGAGAAAGATATACGACAGACAGATATCCAAGCAGGGCATGTCAGGTGGGTGTGGCATGTCAGGTGGGTAGTACTGGGGGCATGTATATACGGTGGCATGTCGGGGGGGGGGGGGGGGGTAGTACTGGTTATGTATGGAGTGGCATGTCATTGTGTGCTGGTCACAGATCGTGTAGTGGATGAGCTGCAGCCGGAGAGACACTTCACCAGTACTGACATCGTGACCTTGTTGGCCCCGTTTGTGAGTGTCCCCCCCATGCACGCCCAGTCTCACCACACAACACCAAAACCATTCCTCTCCCAAACAGACCAACCTTCCTCCTCCTTGTGATCTTTCCATGGGGGCCAACAACTATCACTTTGGTCCCCTGTTGGTAACCGTTTGTGCAAAATTTGGGACCCTGTTATCAAAGGTATAAGTGGGTCCTGTGGCTCGGGGACGAGACTAGAAGTACTTTGTAGTCATGTTGAGTAGTCCTCTTCCCTCTCCCTTGTCACCTTGTTCCCTCTTCTTCCCTCTCTCCCTTGTCACCTTGTTCCCTCTTCTTCCCTCTCCCTTGTCACCTTGTTCCCTCTTCTTCCCTCTCTCCCTTGTCACCTTGTTCCCTCTTCTTCCCTCTCTCCCTTGTCACCTTGTTCCCTCTTCTTCCCTCTCTCCCTTGTCACCTTGTTCTCTCATCTTCCCTCTCTCCCTTGTCACCTTGTTCCCTCTTCTTCCCTCTCTCCCTTGTCACCTTGTTCCCTCTTCTTCCCTCTCTCCCTTGTCACCTTGTTCCCTCTTTATCCCTTTCCCTTGTCACCTTGTTCCCTCTTCCCTCTGTCCCTTGTCACCTTGTTCCCTCTTTATCCCTTTCCCTTGTCACCTTGTTCCCTCTTCCCTCTTCTTCCCTCTCTCCCTTGTCACCTTGTTCCCTCTTCTTCCCTCTCTCCCTTGTCACCTTGTTCCCTCTTCTTCCCTCTCTCCCTTGTCACCTTGTTCCCTCTTTATCCCTCTCCCTTGTCACCTTGTTCCCTCTTCTTCCCTCTCTCCCTTGTCACCTTGTTCCCTCTTCCTCCCTCTCCCTTGTCACCTTGTTCCCTCTTCTTCCCTCTCTCCCTTGTCACCTTGTTCCCTCTTCTTCCCTCTCTCCCTTGTCACCTTGTTCCCTCTTCTTCCCTCTCTCCCTTGTCACCTTGTTCCCTCTTCTTCCCTCTCTCCCTTGTCATCTTGTTACCTCTTTATCCCTCTCCCTTGTCACCTTGTTCCCTCTTCCCTCTCTCCCTTGTCACCTTGTTCCCTCTTTATCCCTCTCCCTTGTCACCTTGTTCCCTCTTCCCTCTTCTTCCCTCTCTCCCTTGTCACCTTGTTCCCTCTTCTTCCCTCTCTCCCTTGTCTCCTTGTTCCCTCTTCTTCCCTCTCTCCCTTGTCACCTTGTTCCTCTTCTTCCCTCTCTCCCTTGTCACCTTGTTCCCTCTTTATCCCTCTCCCTTGTCACCTTGTTCCCTCTTCTTCCCTCTCTCCCTTGTCACCTTGTTCCCTCTGCTTCCCTCTCCCTTGTCACCTTGTTCCCTCTTCTTCCCTCTCTCCCTTGTCACCTTGTTCCCTCTTCTTCCCTCTCTCCCTTGTCACCTTATTCCCTCTTCTTCCCTCTCTCCCTTGTCACCTTGTTCCCTCTTCTTCCCTCTCTCCCTTGTCACCTTGTTCCCTCTTCTTCCCTCTCTCCCTTGTCTCCTTGTTCTCTCATCTTCCCTCTCTCCCTTGTCACCTTGTTCCCTCTTCTTCCCTCTCTCCCTTGTCACCTTGTTCCCTCTTCTTTATGCTCTCCACCTTTCCTCCTCCCATTCTCGTGTTTACCACCATTTAAAATGTCTCATTTATCATCACATTGTGTGCTTCCACACACACACACTCACACACCATCCCATTGATTCCCCTCACTGTACCCCCCCCCCCCCCACCTAGCTACCCTTCAAGCATGACTCACTGCTGGCTGATAGTGGGAGGACCGTATGACAGAGACAGAGAAGCAGGTTGCCCTCAAGTCTTTCCACGCCGACTGGCAGGCACGCCGCATGGCTGGAAGCAACTACAGGGGGAACGTGCTACCTACACCTGGTCCCAGGTAGGTAGGTGTGTGTGGGGGGGAGTGTGTGGGTGTGGGTGTGTGGTTATGTGTGCTTGTGCATGTGGGGGTGTGGATATGTTTTTACTGCGCATGTGGAGAAGTGTGGGGGTGAGTGTGTGGGTGTGAAGAAGTGTGGGGGTGAGTGTGTGGGTGTGAAGAAGTGTGGGGGTGAGTGTGTGGGTGTGAAGAAGTGTGGGGGTGAGTGTGTGGGTGTGAAGAAGTGTGGGGGTGAGTGTGTGGGTGTGAAGAAGTGTGGGGGTGAGTGTGTGGGTGTGAAGAAGTGTGGGGGTGAGTGTGTGGGTGTGAAGAAGTGTGGGGTGAGTGTGTGGGTGTGAAGAAGTGTGGGGGTGAGTGTGTGGGTGTGAAGAAGTGTGGGTGTGAAGAAGTGTGGGGGTGAGTGTGTGGGTGTGAAGAAGTATGGGGTGAATGTGTGGGTGTGAAGAAGTGTGGGTGTGAAGAAGTGTGGGGGTGAGTGTGTGGGTGTGAAGAAGTGAGTACATGTGGTATGTACATGTACCTGTACCTTCTTTGTTCTATTTAGAGCACCTCTTCAACAGTTTACCAAGAGCACCCACAACCCAGGTCCCCAGACCACCACCAGCATGTACTTTCGGCGCTCCCAAAGCGCTTTACCTCAGCAGAACGACCACCATCACCATCACCACCAGACTTACCCCTCTCAACCACCCCAACATGCCCCCTATCCCTCCCCCTCCTCTTCCTCACCACCCAACCCCTTCCCCTCCCAGGGGGAACACACTTCCTCCCCTGTTGTCATTTGCCTCAACTCGGACGACGATGATGATGATAGCAGGCAAGGTAGCTCCGCCTTCCTGAGCACATACCCTCCAGACGTTGGCTCCTCCTACCTAACCACGCCCCCTCCTGACCTTGGCTTCACAGGCACAGCCTCCATCGCTCACCCATTGGTGGATGTCCAAGAGCAACAGCCACACCCCACACTACGGGATGGGGGTTACCCTGATGACACTGAGCGGTTGTCCCTCGAGTGGCTCAGTGACCCGGACCCCCTGCCCCCTGACAGCGCCCGCGGACTGCTAACCCCACCCTCTGCAACTCTCTCGGCCCCTTCACTAATGGGTGGGGCCAGTGCCCCCTACGGGTACAACCAGCTGAGTCACTTCCAGTCGCCCCAGATGCCTCAACCCCAGGGGGGCAGTCAGCAGGTTGCCCAAGTCCGGTTCCGAGTTCCCGAGTACCAGCACTTCCGCTTCCAGCACCTGTGTTGTCACTGGATCAGGTGGGAATGACCTTTGACCTCACCCACTAGTGGACTGTGCAACCGTTGTGGTGGATGGGGACGAGGCGTTGCGTCAACGGAGAGGATCGCTTCAATCCGCATAGAACTTATAATGTGGTCACCGTGTATTGGGACAATGGTGGTCTTAATGTTGTATGTGCGACTGTCATATATGACATAATACTTCTCACACCCTCTGGACATGGGATTGCACACAACCCAACACACACACACACACACACACACACTCACCTTAAGCTTGATCACATGACCAGCCTACATGTTATATATTATCTCTGCTACGTGTGTCACATGATGTCACGACGTAGAGGAATTTGCGTGCTAGCTGGAAAACCATACAGCTTGATTTACTGGTATATGGCATTGATCTCCCTAGTACTTCCTATGAAGGTGCGTGGCGCACAAGGTGGGACCAGGAAAGTGATGCAGACCTATATCCCTCAGTATACACAATTTTAGAACAGGAATGTGCTAAAAATAATTACGTATTATTAGCTGCCTGTTTCATTTTCCAAGTCTTGTAATTAATTATTCAATGATCTTATTCCGTGCTTTTGTACATGCGAGGGATTCTCCAGTGCAGAGCTAGTGAACAATATAGTATCCATGGCAATTGGACGATAGGGTCTGCGAACGAGTTAAGTACCACGTGTCTGAATTGGCTATTGAACGAGAGCTGAAGACCGGTGAGTCAAGTCAATATTTTAGTATGCATATGTAGATGTTAATTTGGTAAAAATATTTAAAAGAGTACGAGCGAATATGAAGATCGAAAATCGCCGCTTGTTCGTACCCGTGGCTCCGTTCACCCTCGCCTTTGAATGCTCTCATGGTCACAGTTGTGAATCTTATTCTAGAAATAAGAATAAGATGGACCATAGATTATTTATTATCTATGGATGGACGGAGAGAGGCATTTGTTTTAATTTGGAGAGGCCGTGTAACGGGGCCGGGGGCGGGAGAAATCGATGGTGCACCCATTTGGACTCGCTAGGAAGTATGGAGAGCCTCTATTTGATTACGATTGGATTCCCCGCGATGTGACAGGAACAGAACTGGTATAGGTTTCACGGCACCATAGATATTAGACTGGAAGGGATTGGAAACCAGACTAATTATTAAACACCAATCAACAAGTACAGTCCTGGCAGTTCAAGTCCCCAGGTCTTTATGGATAAAATGGCGGGTACCAAGTTTGCGCAGGAGCGAGCGGAAAAGAACGTATCCGTGGATTGTGGTAAAGGGAGCACTTTTCATAACGTTCATGGTTTTTTAGGTTGCTTTATTTCACATTGACATGATTTTCAGGGTGCAATCGACCACATTAATAATCCATACATTATTATCTCTAGGGCAAAAATTGCGCGCGAGTTAAAGGCTTAGCTTTTAGATTATTTTTTTTTGGTCGTAGAAAACGCACAGACGGCAAACTAACTATTTGTTGGCACATAGTTTTCATCTGGCTATCTGGTAGTCAAGTTTTCAGAATTTTTACGACAAAGGTACGGTCGCTATACCGGTGAGTATCAAAAGTAAGTTTTTTTACTTTTTATATCGAGTACGACGCATTCATGTCACAAAAACTATACTGTGGTACGTAAAACACAGTGCTCAATCTGCCTATTGTAACGCCGTACCTTTACGTCGCTTTGTTTGGGCGTAGTACCGGTGAGTTTAATTCTAGACATGGAGCGCTTTAAGTCTAACATCTTCTCTTAGGAATGGAGTATTTAAAAAATAATTACATCTTCGTGATCCACAGTTCGTGCGCTACATTTTACTACTCTTCTTATTTGCCTCTAGCGTACTTGACCAAAAACTTTTGAGGGGTGAGGTGCCAGACTAACCAATTAGCAACTGCCAGGAGTGTCCCCGCTACGTTCTATTGAAATGTATGGCGCACGTGAGCGGTTTCCAATCCCTTCCTGTATAATATCTATGACGGCACGCTGAGGTTGAGCGCGCCCTACCGATGGGGTTAAGTCTAATTTATGTATACGCATGTGCCTTTTGAAGCGAGTTTGTTTACTAAAGGGATTCGTGTCATAGTGGCCACAGCAACATAATGATATTTGTAACTTTTATTAACGGCTGATGTTATCCTTATATGTACATGTATACAGCTCACCCAAGAAAGATGAGCACAGCTGGACAGAAGCACGAGTGTTCCGAATGTGGGAAGGCATTTGGTCATAAGGGAAATCTGAACATGCACATGGTTGTCCATACACAAGAGAAGAACTATCAGTGTTCTGAATGTGGGAAGGCATTTGGTCAAAAGGGAAATCTGAAGAGGCACATGGTTATCCATGCACGAGAGAAGAACTATCAGTGTTCTGAGTGTGGGAAAGCATTTGGCCGAACTGAGATTCTGAAGAAGCACATGGTTGTCCATTCAAAAGAAAAGAACTATCAGTGTACTGAATGTGGGAAAGCATTTGGTCGTGAGGGACATCTGAAGACACACATGGTTGTCCATACAAAAGAAAAGAACTATCAGTGTTCAGAATGTGGGAAGGCATTTGGTCAAAAGGGAAATCTGAAGAAGCACATGGTTATCCATACACAAGATAAGAACTATCAGTGTTCTGAATGTGGGAAAGCATTTGGAGATCTGAAGAAGCACATGGTTATCCATACACAAGATAAGAAATATCAGTGTTCTGAATGTGGGAAAGCATTTGGCCGAAATGAGACTCTGAAGGCACACATGGTTGTCCATACAAAAGAAAAGAACTATCAGTGTTCTGAATGTGGGAAGGCATTTGGTCATAACGGAGATCTGAAAAAGCACATGGTTGTCCACACACAAGAAATGAACTATCAGTGTTCTGAATGTGGGAAGGCATTTGGAGATCTGAAGAAGCACATGGTTGTCCATACAAAAGAAAAGAACTATCAGTGTTCTGAATGTGGGAAGGCATTTGGTCGAAAGGGATCTCTGATGATACACATGGTTGTTCACACTGGAGCTACAAATTTCAAGTGTAGTATATGCAATAAGCAGTATTCCTACAGATCAAGTCTCAGATACCATATGATGGTCCACAGCAATGATCGACCTTACAAGTGTTTCTGCAGGCTATCTTTCAGGTCCATTTCTGCTCTGAAAAGGCATGGCAAAAAACACCTTGGTGAGAAGTTTAGATGTCCCTCTGAAGGATGTGACAAGAATTATGTGACCAAGAGTGGTTTGAAATATCATCTCCAGCGTTGCTCCTACTCCCAGGGTCCAACCACAATGACCAATACATGATACATACACAAACAATTGTGTACACATAATTAGCTTAACGTGAAATGGAATGTAATTTCAGTACACTGTCAGTGAGATCAAATTTGTGATTCATTAATTTACAACATTGGTGAGTGTAGAGTGTGTGATTGGTGAGGGTGGTGTGGGATTGGAGAGAGTGAGGGACAGATAGGAGCAGCATAAGAGGATGGGAAGGTGACGGTTAATGGAGGGTGGTGGGTGAGTGTTGAAGATGAGGAAGGGTTAATGTTAATGACGGTTGTATGTCATAGTGGATTACTGATTTCAGGCAATACAGTGACCTTTATCTCCCAGTGACAAATTGATACTTCTAAACCTCAGAATTTGTCATTTCACATGGGAGGCACATGTGATGCTACAGCCATGTTGTTAAACTACATCCTTGTTCATTGCACTGTAAGCACACCACATGACCATATCACACACGTCTACAATCCTATCCAATTGGGTCCCAATATTCATGGTCATTAGTTTGATTACTACTGGGTCAAGGATCATGCTGCAAGGCTGAGATGATATAGGCGAGCTCAAGTCCAACAGTGGTTGATGGAGCTGAGTATCACTACATGTAGGCGTGGTCAAACATCACATGACTGCCTCTGCCCATTTTTGGAGAGAACCTTCTGAGGATGAGGCAGACATTGAGGTTCACTTGAGTGTATCGTTCATGTTACAATCACATCCCTCTGAGTCTGGTGTGCGTGCTGCTGTGGGCGTACTCTGGAATGGGTGGCAAGAGGTCAAAGGTGACTGAGACTGACCAGTGGGAGGAGGGGCCAGAGGGTGGAGCTTTGGGATGGTGATCCTTTGGAGAGTGGTGTGAAATATGTATGACCCTGTCATTACCTAGGCCGGCGGATGGCTTCGTCTGTCAAAGAGAGCAGCCAAAGAAAAGATAGATAGACCTGTGATTGGTGAGGTTGGGGTATGATCAAGGGAAGGGAGGGTTTGGAGAGGGAGGTAGCTCTTGATGTTATTGTGTTATGACAAATGTATGGTACTTCTGTGGTTGTATAGTCTGTGTAAGGGTAGCCATTTATGTTGGCGTATATAGGTGTTGTTAGAGGGTGGGGTATGTGAGTGTGGTCAGCTGGGGTGGGGTATGTGGGTGTGGTCAGCTGGGGTGGGGTATGTGGGTGTGGTCAGCTGGGGTGGGGTATGTGGGTGTGGTCAGCTGGGGTGGGGTATGTGGGTGTGGTCAGCAGGGGTGGGGGTATATGGGTGTGGTCAGTAGGTGTTGGGTATGTGGGTGTGGTCAGCAGGGGTGGGGGGTATATGTGTGTGGTCAGCTGGGGTGGGGTATGTGGGTGTGGTCAGCAGGGAGCTGATATAGCCTCCCCCCCATCCCCCATCAATACATAATTATAAAGAATTTGTCATGGGGAGACATGCGATTGCAGAATAGCACGGCCAACCATACAGCCTAATTTTGGCTTCGTGCCAAATTGAGCTTTTCGTTGCTACGTTTGGCAATCATGTGCCTTTGTGGCTCTATGTGGCTCTAGATGGTCATATCATTAAGGCACATGCTCAGAGCTAGGGAGGGTGGGGGTAAGGGGGGGGGGGGGGGGTTGTACATGTATATGCACGCATGGCATGTAAGTACCTGTCCCATACTCATGTGTTGTTTCTTTGCCAGCAGTCACACACATGCACATGTGCACACTCATACATGTACACACATTCCGTTCTTCCTCAGCATAGCATATGGTGTGACTGATATAGGTGCACCATGTGCCTACAAATATGCATCAATACCAGAAGGCACAAGGAATGCCACAACTATACCCTTTGGGGAATTGTATTGAAATTCTCAAATCGATTCTTAGACCAAGCACATTGGGGGGAGGGGCCTCCCCCTCCACACACACACACACACACACACACACACACACACACCTCCAAATTAAACTTAAAGGCACTGCAGGTATAGGGACCCACAAGTTAGTCTGGGGACCCAACCGATGGGTTACAACCACGTTGCATGTAGCCCTAGGCCTCATTTGTATGCAGTGTTCTCAATTCGGGTGTTTTAATCCCTGAATTGTCTCGAGCTATTCAACTCCATTAGCTTTTAATGCTGATATGTGCCATGCAGTGTATGGCAATCACCGTAACTGATGCTTCATGGTCCGTAGGGACTTACCATGGTTGTGGAAAAAAAAGGGTTCTCAGAGAAGCTATAGTGCACCTGTAAGGAGGCTAGTCTAGAGAGGCCATGCAGATGTGATGGCTTGTCCAACTGTGTAACACACATGTACATGTGGTCATTATGTGCTCATGGAGTACAGTGCCCTCCAGACTTTATTATGGGGTACTGATGGACCCTTTCAAACTGGCCTACCCACACCACCTCACAATTTAGCTCAGCTACCACCTGGTATGTTGATTAATTATACTTATTTATTAAAAAAGAGGCAATTAATTATGTGTGGTAAGGTTAAAAAACCTTATCTTTTATAAAACATGAACATGGTACTTATATTCACACACAAAAACACGGTGATCCAAAAAATACACAAACATTCACAGGACCGATTGGGGACCATAGCAACATGACGTACAGTGCCCCCCTTCTCACACGTATCACTACCTCATCACACTGGGGGGGGGGGGGGGGGGGGGGGGGGCAAACAGACATTAAATGGAGCACAAACAAATTGTTGAATATTGAGGTGGGACAGAGAAGCTGCATGATTGCTGCAGCAGCTACTGCTTAGGCCGTGGGTGATGGTGTCCAAAGCTGCTGGAGCGGTGTTCTACTGTCTCCCTCTCACACACCTCGTGGTCTTCCTCCTCGTCTGCAAATACCAGGGTTGGGTGGTGTTGCCGTGACGACTTGTGCACTTGCTAGGAGTGGTGGAGGTGGAGGAGGGGGGGGAGAGATGGGCAATGAATGACGCCCACTAAAACAATAAGGTCTCCCACTACTCAAATACTAACACTGACACATCAGTTCTATGAATGCAGTTAACAAGATTCAGCTATCACTTTCACAGGAAAATAATACAAACGTCTAGGCTGGTTTTTTCAACAAAAAATCAGCAAGATCCATCCTGGATGCTGATTCCACGGAAAAAAAAAAACGTTCTGGCTTTTTGCTTTCAAAACCCACCTAGGTTTGTTCGGTGTGTGTGTGTGGGGGGGGAACGAGCCAAGATGTTTATAACTTTTCTCCGAAGTTACAGGTGCCCTAACATCCTCAAAGCTTCACTGCCTCTTCCTACCCGCCCACCTACCTCCTTTCCTCCTAAAAAGTCCCTCCCTATCTACCCCCCCACTCTCTCCCTCTCCCCTTCCCCCCCACCCCATATGGCTTTAACTTACTGGGATCACGTTTCTGTTCCCGCCATCGTACTGTTCCGCCATGTTGCTGTCGTCGCTGATGCTGTCGTCACTACCATCCATGTCCTCGAGCGGAAGGAGGTGGAGCCTGTTGCGCCGTATTCTGCGCTCCAGGCAAACGTCCATGCGTGTGTGTGTGTGTGTGTGTGTTGTGTGTGTGTGTTGTGGTAAGTGAAACTATACTGCGTACATGCATGCAATACGCCTTACCTCCATCTTCGAATGCAAAGAACCTACGTGACAAAGCACGAGGGCCGGAGTAGGTACATAATCCAGAAAAAATTAAAAAACAGCCGGCATCCGGTGGTCCCTTACCGTGGTTACAGCTATGACCAACAGCACCAAGGCAGCCCCAGCGGGCACAGCCGTGCTCAGTATGAGCAAGACCGGTAGACTTCCTGGTCCGGTGGCTGAGGGTTGCATGGATAGTTCGACTCGAGCACCGCAGCGGCGAGCGTTTCAATTGAGCCGAAGAGGTAATCAGAAGCCGCTGAAGGATATATGCCTGGAGTACAGTCCGGACCAAAAGAATTTTGCTGATGAGCCAGTGCTGGTGTGGTGTGGGTTGGGGGGGGGGGGGGGGGGGAACAGGAACCGCAGTTGGCAGGTTCGAATGATATGGCAGTGCCATTTGGTATATAAACAAAACACTTACGCACAAACAGCAGAGTTATAATAATAGCTGCTCGTAACATCCTTCCAACTAACGCACACCTGCAAACGTATCGCGACCAGAAGCGTTAATTGATTAATCACAGCCGCGGTTGACATGTAGTTAAGTTGTGGTACCATACAGCAGCGTGAATGGGAATCCCTTGAGGTATGAATAGCAGATAAGTATATGAATACTAGTACATAGTTGTCTCACAGCTACAAATGTAACATTTAGAAATTATTTGTGTATCTTTCTTTCACCCGTCATGCACTAATACTCACCATTGAAGCAAGAAATATTGCATCCTCCGCATGACCATAATCGTTACATCTCTCTTACGAAAATCAATTTGGAGGCGCACACACTCATCTGTTCACCCACTTCGCAGATCCAGCGTCAGGGCATGTGTGCAGTCGATCGCGATATACATATGCAGGGGATATGGTGAAAGAATTATTATATCGAGTTGGTGGAGATATTTTGTTCTTCAACAGACTTGAACACCCACATCCTTCATCTTTTTTAGCCCATGGCCCCCCCCCCCCCCCCCCCCCCCCCCCCCCCCCCAGTGATCCCCTGGTCAATTAAAGAAGATCATTTATAATGCTTCCTCCTCTCCCCTCCACCCCGCAGATATATCACTGCCACCTGCAGCATGGCTTCTAACAATTTAAACATTATTTTTGCTACAAAGTAGTGCAGATGGGCTGCAGTCAATATCAGTCCTATTACCTACTTTATACACTAGATGATTTGGAAGTGCAAGAAATGCAGACTTGTATCATTTCTTGATGAGCAGGTTAATTAATATGACAAGGTGACGTTAAAAAAACACTAATGGATAAGATGAATTATGGAGCGTTTTTTTTTTTCTTATAGTCGCCTAAATCCCTAAAAAATAAATTATTATTATTACAACTATCAACATGTCCCCTAGAATTTATTACATATTATAAAGCTACAATTAAATGTTCTCTATGAAGCAACCTCCAGTAGCCGGCATCAGTGATCTCATCATTATGGCTCTGGTGTTACACCATTGCCAATTTTTTTTTCCTAGTGGAAATTGCATAAAATGTACAGTCGCCACAACCCTTTGTGGCAAGAACCCCCATCTGTTCTGTATAGGCTACAACACAGTAGCCTCTACTGCTGCAAATAGGAGGGAGGTGTTGCAATGACATGGCAGTGAGGTGACAACCTTATCCAAATCCCCTGTATAAGCTGGGCGTCAGCAGGTCTGTGTGCACAAACAATCATGGCCTTCTCCCCCCCCTCACACACACACACACACACACACACACACACACACACACACGAGCCCGACCTCTTTTCAACCTGGGTACTCAAACAAACTCTATATTGCTTCTAACAAACAGTGGTGTCACACAGTTTGCTCAATACAGTGGTGTTACACTGCGTACCTCTACTCAGTAGCCTAGGGAACCTAAGGGCTTGGGCATCAAGGGAGAGCCATTAGATCAATTCTCTCAACAGCCTGGTTCAGAATGTGCTCCCTGTACGGATCTGTATCAGGTTGACATGACAATATTCACGACCTGAAATTAACATGACAAATATGGAACAGAACCGTTTGGGGAGCACATAGTTCAGAATTGACTGCATACACAGCCAGAAATCGAAACCGATACAGATCCAGAAACAATAAGTCCTTAAAGCCACTACGGTGGCGGGGGGGTGGGGGGAGAGAGCCACATTTCTGACACGTTTGCATCCACGTTATCGTCATGGTTGTGTACCTATGATTATTCTTAAACACATACTCAGCAGACCATCCCGTAAAGCATGTGATGGAATGCCCACGATGCCAAAATCAGCCCCCCTTCCCAATCGACGGAGTAAGCAATCCATGGTCGTGGTATGTAGCATAGGCAGTGGGTGGTGGGAAGTGGGCACATCAATGTTGTGCACTGTATAACTGATACGTAAACAAGGTTGTGGTTGTGCACAGATCCAATCAGTTAGATCATCACACTTGCCCACACACGTACAACTAATGTAGAGAGCTGTACATATACACAGACGACACACACACGTTTCACACCAGACTAAATGTTACGTTCTTTGCCACGGGGCATGTGCTCACATAGAGGGAGCATGAGCCTTCCGTGGTGCTAGTGACTGGACTGAGGGGCAAGGTTTGACAGTAGCAGTAGTATTCACCAGTGGGGAGAAGATAGAGTGTAGACACAATTGGATTGCGTTCGCCTCCTGTATCTGTGACGGTACAGTAAGCGTCCACCACTAATGTGTTGGTGTCATTATAGACGTTGTATGTCTACAGAAAATAAAATTTAATTTATTTTAAAAGGATGGGAAAATCCTACCGAAATATCCAGTGAGAAACGACAAGGGATGCTGATAGATGGAGGTGAATTAGTGAATAAGCAAACACTCTCAAGCACTCTACATGCGCTGAAGTCAAGGAGCCTCCTGACGCAGTGAGGTCTGCTATTCGTGCACTTATCGCCGACTGATTCTGAACAACCTGCACATGTGAGGAAGATGGGTGTGGTGGGGGGAGGGAGGAGATGGGGAACATGTGGAGGGTGGAATGGATAGGTGGGTTGGGGGAGGGGGGGGGCAAGGAAACTCGTACAACGACCCCATACACATCACATAATTGTGAGCACATGTTTGGCTGCCATTAACATAAATAAAAGGTTTGTTGGTGCCAGTACATTACACGAATCAACATCTCCATGCACAAAAAAAAAACATACCAGACAAATACAAGCAAGCACACTAATGTTAGAATAGCACAATACAGGCCTACTGGC
>OY811971.1:3171277-3418010 GCA_963681505.1 Eunapius fragilis | reverse complement strand
ACATCACCAGCTGGACAGACTGCATGCAGTCCCTACTACAGTGTGTCTGAGCCCCCCTTATGTTTTACAATTTACAGCCATGGAAGTTGTGGAATACAATCCCCACTACAATGCTTATCAAGTGCAGACTTCCAGTCCCTCAACTATCTTGCTACTTCAAATGCATGAATTTTTAGACATATACCCATTAGCCCTCAACAAAACATTTAGTTGCATTATGCAGGATGCAAGTTTTGTAGTTCTTAAATATATGTACTGTGTAAAAGGATGATATCATTGTCTGCTGTAAAAAAAAAATTGAATTGTGTAATAAGAAGCATGCTGTAAACGTAAACGACTCTAATACATTGTTTCAAAGGTGGCCTTTTTTGAAGAGCGCCTTTGGGGATGTAAGATACATATCGCTGTTGCATGTTTATAATCCATATGTGTTTCACAAATAGGACAATATCCAAGATGGCATCCAAAATAGGATGAAACAATTGAGACGACCAAGGACTAAGCAAGCTCGTCAATCGGCAAGCACTGAGACTACATCACGGAAGCTCAAGGAAAACCCTGTGTTTCCTTCTGCATACCCCATTGTACCGGTATCTGTGGATGGGGAGGCAGAAAACATCAGAGATATGCAATTGATTAAACCTCAGCTGTCAAAACAAGTTGATGCTAAAGGTCTTCATGAAGAAGACCGTTACTTTCCAACATAGCTTGGTGATGTTAGGGAGGAGTGACATCTCGGGTATTGTGGCAATGTACCCACATTTGGAGAGATATGAATGGGTAATTCTATGTATATGAGGGTATGTATATACCTCTTACATGTATCTGCAGATTGCACATGAAGTGGATATGATCAGGGGTTCTGCCAAACCTAGCCCCAAAACGTGGCACAATAATTGGAACAGTTTGACTGCGAAAGTTATTGACATTGGTACATGCCAAAAAAATATTCATAATGCATGTGAGATAATTGAATTGCATTTAGCAAAATCTGAAGCAACAAACATGACGTTAAAAGTGCTGCTACTACATGAAGATGACTATTCTGATGGTATGAATTATAGTTTATTAGGACATTAAATTTAATGCTTTTTAAAATTAGACTGTAGACTACCAGGGTTATTAATTGTAATTGTAGGTGGACACTTTTGTCCAAGGCTCTGGTATAAGGAACTACGAGAGAAACGTCTCCAGCCTTTGATAAGACGCTTCCGAACCACTTCATCTCTTATTCCACATACGAGTCTGTCTCGCAAGGCATCCTCCCACCCTTCCCCAAACTGCCAGTGTTCTGTTAGCTTTTGCAAAGTAGCCACGTACTCTCAAATGGACTCGCCCTCTTTCTGATCACAAGTACCTCAATGATTTAGTTTTAGAGGAGCACATAGCATTTTTCTTGCCATGCTCAAGGTGGTGCATCATAATCTTATCATTTTCAGAAAATGCTTGCAAAATTACTTTTATTGGTTGCTACACTAGTATGGTCATCTCTGTGCCCTTGTAGAGGAATGTTCTGTTTACCAGAGAATTATTGCTTTTATTATTACTTTCAAAATATGGAAATTTCTGCATACATATCTTTTACCATTGCTGATATCTTATATCCACCTTGCTGTGAGGGGCTGTATACCAACCATTTGTACTGCTCAAGCCATGAGATAAACACTTTATCTTTATTTCCAAACTCTTCTTCACATTGCATGTAGAAAACTCGTATTTCTTACCAGGCACAAAATGATGTTTCAGAAATCATGCCTGGAAAGTGAACTCAGTTTTGCAGCTATGTCCCCAATGTCATAACAAATCGAAGAATTTCCAAGACAGCTTTCTGTTGCTGGGGTTTAGTAGCAAATAAAATGAAGCAACAGTTTATATTTTAGTTGAGTTATGTAACATTTAATTTACCTTTTCAATTCTGGCAATTCTCTCCTGGACTTGCTGTACTATAAACTGCAGCAAATTGTGTTTCTCATTTATACACTTCATTCATGCAAAGCTAAAAAAAAACGTACGCTCACTTGGTAAACTGGGTGGTGGTACAGAGAATGACACAGATGAGCACCCAGGCCTACAGACGAACGCACCGTAAATGTATACGGAAAGAGATACTAATGAGGTGTTGCTACGATTCCCCTTTCACAAATACATGTATGACATGTTCCCCAACCAGAGAGCTAGGGACGCAGGAGTGGGATCTGCAGAGATGCTGTCAGGCAGGTGCTGATGATGTCATAGTCCATCGCAAGGGAGTCTCTACTGTGACATAGTGGCCTATGACCTCGTACAGGGCAAGGGATTCAAAAGTTATCCCATAGGCTATCCAAGCAGGGCTGCCCCCCAGCGGCAATGGCACGCTTTACCCCTCCTCCCCCCGATGATATTTGTACAGCCCTGACTGTATCAGAAATCAGTATGCAAACCATAAGTTTCTTATGCATGAATTAATTTTTTTTCCTGTTCAAGACATTCGTGCTTGTTTGCAGCTGTGCTCATCTTGAGCTATATATAATAATACAAAATAACAGTAATTTGCAAAAACACTAAGTTATGTTTTAGTTTTCAGCACTAAGGGGGCGTGCATGTTATTTATCCCTCATTAATTTGGGCGTAATATTTCTTAACTGATTGTATAGGGGAGAGATGTCCAATACAAAGGAACTGGACTGAAGATTCTCAGACGTGCCGTTATGTCCCTCCGACATGCTCGGGGTATAGTCTGCTGCCAGCGTGCCTCATATCAAGAGCTGATGCTCTAACTCTAAAGGCTGATACAGCAATGTTTAATTCAGTGTTGGCGTTTGCTGCTAGCTTAATTCAACAGTATGGAATTTATAAAGCTATACAAGATGTGACAATACAGCCATGCCTCATAAAGATCTGATAGCTACTTATCCTTCTTGGCTTCAGTTGCAGCTTTTCTATGATCTTCAAAAGACTCCAAACTCATTTACACATGTCTTACTCTGTTAACCCCCACTAATTTGGGCGTTATCAGGGAGTCCAATTAGAGGATTCCAAAAGGGTGCCCCATTCCCCCCTTCCACCCACTTCATCGCCTGCTCCACAACAAATGTCTCTCTCCCTGCATAGATGTATTCCTAGATTCACCACTCAAAATTTCAAGCAGGGATAGAGAAAAACATGGTTCCAGCAGCCATGGTGACGTTTGACCTGTTTGTAGTGAGATAGAACCCAGGGCTAAAGCTCTCGTTTTAGCAAAGTTTCCCCCCTCACAATTATAGCCAATTGCGTTGCAGGCGATAAGTTGACCCATGTATGTCGGCCTTTAAATAAGTTTCCATTCTCTCCCATATAATATCTACATGTAGTTGCAATATGCAGGATGCAAGTTTTGTAGTTCTTAAATATAATGTACTGTGTAAAAGGATGATATAATTGTCTGCAGTAAAAAATATTTGAATTGTGTAATAAGAAGCATGCTGTAAACGTAAACGACTGTAATACATTGTTTCAAAGGTGGCCTTTTTTGAAGAGAGCCTTAGGGGATGTAAGATACATATCGCTGTTGCATGTTTATAATCCATATGTGTTTCTCAAATAGGACAATATTCTAGATGGCATCCAAAATAGGATGAAACAATTGAGACGACCAAGGACTAAGTAAGCTCGTCAATCTGCAAGCACTGAGACTACATCACGGAAGCTCAAGGAAAACCCTGTCTTTCCTTCTGCATGCCCCATTGTACCGGTATCTGTGGATGGGGAGGCAGAAAACATCAGAGATATGCAATTGATCAAACCTCAGCTGTCAAAACAAGTTGATGCTAAAGGTCTTGATGAAGAAGACTATTGTTTTCCAACATAGCTTGGTGATGTTAGGGAGGAGTGACGTCTCGGGTATTGTGGCAATGTACCCACATTTGGAGAGATATGAAAGGGTAATTCTATGTATATGAGGGTATGTATATAACTCTTACATGTATCTGAAGGAGCTTCCTTCACCACGGGCATTCTTTCTTACAAACCTTATTTAAAACCAACAAACCATCACCTATACGTCCATGCCAATTCACACCACCCCGTCTGTACAAAACGAGCCATTATTAAAGCAGAAGCCATCCGTTTAATGAGATCCTGCTCTGATGAAAATATCTTTCAATCCTCCTTAATCCAACTTAAACTCTGCAGATTGCACATGAAGTGGATATGATCAGGGGTTCTGCCGAACCTAGCCCCAAAACGTGGCACAATAATTGGAACAGTTTGACTGTGAAAGTTATTGACATAGGTACATGCCAAAAAAGTATTCATAATGCATGTGAGAATATTGAATTGCATTTCGCTAAATCTTAAGCAACAAACATGACGTTAAAAGTGCTGCTACTACATGAAGATGACTATTCTGATGGTATGAATTATAGTTTATTAGGACATTAAATTTAATGCTTTTTAAAATTAGACTGTAGACTACCAGGGTTATTAATTGTAGTTGTAGGTGGACACTTTTGTCCAAGGCTCTGGTATAAGGAACTACGAGAGAAACGTCTCCAGCCTTTGATAAGACGCTTCCGAACCACTTCATCTCTTATTCCACATACGAGTCTGTCTCGCAAGGCATCCTCCCACCCTTCCCCAAACTGCCAGTGTTCTGTTAGCTTTTGCAAAGTAGCCACGTACTCTCAAATGGACTCGCCCTCTTTCTGATCACAAGTACCTCAATGATTTAGTTTTAGAGGAGCACATAGCATTTTTCTTGCCATGCTCAAGGTGGTGCATCATAATCTCATCATTTTCAGAAAATGCTTGCAAAATTACTTTTATTGGTTGCTACACTAGTATGGTCATCTCTGTGCCCTTGTAGAGGAATGTTCTGTTTACCAGAGAATTATTGCTTTTATTATTACTTTCAAAATATGGAAATTCCACCATACATATCTTTTACCATTGCTGATATCTTATATCCACCTTGCTGTGAGGGGCTGTATACCAACCATTTGTACTGCTCAAGCCATGAGATAAACACTTTATCTTTATTTCCAAACTCTTCTTCACATTGCATGTAGAAAACTCGTAATTCTTACCAGGCACAAAATGATGTTTCAGAAATCATGCCTGGAAAGTGAACTCAGTTTTGCAGCTATGTCCTCAATGTCATAACAAATCGAAGAATTTCCAAGACAGCTTTCTGTTGCTGGGGTTTAGTAGCAAATAAAATGAAGCAACAGTTTATATTTTAGTTGAGTTATGTAACATTTAATTTACCTTTTCAATTCTGGCAATTCTCTCCTGGACTTGCTGTACTATAAACTGCACCAAATTGTGTTTCTCATTTATACACTTCATTCATGCAAAGCTAAAAAAAAACGTACACTCACTTGGTAAACTGGGTGGTGGTACAGAGAATGACATAGCAATACCATGAGCACCCAGGCCTACAGACGAACGCACCGTAAATGTATACGGAAAGAGATACTAATGAGGTGTTGCTACGATTCCCCTTTCACAAATACATGTATGACATGTTCCCCAACCAGAGAGCTTGGGACGCAGGAGTGGGATCTGCAGAGATGCTGTCAGGCAGGTGCTGATGATGTCATAGTCCATCGCAAGGGAGTCTCTACTGTGACATAGTGGCCTATGACCTCGTACAGGGCGAGGGATTCAAGTTATCCCATAGGCTATTCAAGCAGGGCTGCCCCCCAGCGGCAATGGCACGCTTTACCCCTCCTCCCCCCGATGATATTTGTACAGCCCTGACTGTATCAGAAATCAGTATGCAAACCATAAGTTTCTTATGCATGAATTAATTTTTTTTTCCTGTTCAAGACATTCGTGCTTGTTTGCAGCTGTGCTCATCTTGAGCTATATATGTATAACATATGGCAGTTAATACAAAATAACAGTAATTTGCAAAAACACTAAGTTATGTTTTAGTTTTCAGCACTAAGGGGGCGTGGCATGTTATTTAACCCCCATTAATTTGGGCGTAATATTTCTTAACTGATTGTATAGGGGAGAGATGTCCAATACAAAGGAACTGGACTGAAGATTCTCAGACGTGCCGTTATGTCCCTCCGACATGCTCGGGGTATAGTCTGCTGCCAGCGTGCCTCATATCGAGAGCTGATGCTCTAACTCTAAAGGCTGATACAGCAATGTTTAATTCAGTGTTGGCGTTTGCTGCTAGCTTAATTCAACAGTATGGAATTTATAAAGCTATACAAGATGTGACAATACAGCCATGCCTCATAAAGATCTGATAGCTACTTATCCTTCTTGGCTTCAGTTGCAGCTTTTCTATCATCTTCAAAAGACTCCAAACTCATTTACACATGTCTTACTCTGTTAACCCACATTAATTTGGGCGTCATCAGGGAGCCACACCAGTCCATGGTAGAGGGGATTCTCCGACCAGCACATGAGGGGTACTGGGCGAGGCTCAGCAAACCTCCCTCACACATATCTCCCCCAATTTCCCAATGAGTGAGTGATGTCGTCTCAGTGACCACACAGGTACATTGGGCGACAGCTCCAGGGCAGAGGGGCTGGGAATAATGGGAGGGATCGCAGGAGAAGTTCTGGGAGATGACTGTGGGATGAGAAGATCATTACATTAGTTGTGGTGGATGAACATGTAGCGCTATCAATGAATTTCCGTACTTGTAAATGTGAGGGAGCGAGTAGTTCTTACCGGCTTGCTGCACTATCATGTACGGGCAACAAGTGAACATTTAAAATAGATAATCAAACTGAGAAAGCTGCGCCTCCTACGATAGAGGCACGCGACTCTAACACACGATCTCTATCGGCTTGATAAAGTTATTAATGAGGTGGGAGCTTATTATCAGTAAAGTGCAAAGAGGTAGCCACATTTGAATCACCCTCCCCCTCGCATTCGAGGTGTTGCAATAATGAATACTTCTTCCGTGCTATAGCAGAGATCACACATATGACCTATCGCATACTGCCGTGCATGCGTGCTTAATAGTACCCTTTCATACAATAATTAAGAGACATACCTCCTGCAGCCAGTGTTACCAGAAGAAATAGCGTACTGGTTATCTATTAATCCAACAGACAACCACGTGCACATGCATCTTAAAAAAAAACAATTTGGATGCAACTTCCCAATGAGTTAATCTAATTGCGCAATTGCGTCACTGTATATACATGAGAAGGGGGAAAAAATGGGGACAAGGTGTGGCATCACATAGTACAGCATATTTCATCCACAACATCAGAATCAATGACCCTATAAAAGGATAAGTGGCTTTAATTAAAGCCAACTTCATAGAGATAGTTTAGTTGTCACAGGTGCTATGATGACAAGCCTCCTATACTGACTACCTTTCATCTGGTGTTTATCAACTTAATTAATGAGTTCCATAGCAATATAATTGGTTGGGATGTGACTTGTTTCTGACTTGCCATCAAGTTCTTGATTTAGTGTTTGACATGTATTCAAATCATTTTGTAACACTGCCTCGGAATACACATGCACAGCACACTCTTGAGGTGTGGCATCTTTTGTGCTTGTTTTGTTATATTGTTGGCTTTCCTCTTGAAAGCGTAGTTCTCCTTCTGGCTGCTCCTTGCTAGCTTTTGGGACGTCTCCTCCTGTGCAGCCTTAACTTCCTCCCGTACTAGCCAGAAGGGTGATAATACTGGACACCGTCCCATATATGTTTTAATAGATTACTACATTTTACTCTTATGTAGAGGGATGTGTTGGAAATGGATGCAGGGACATCAGATGAAAACATGGTAAGGGTATTTGACATAATCATAAAAATAAGCAGTGATACTAACATGATAACGTTTTGCTATGGCTGCTAGAATGAGGTAAACTGTACCTCGTCCATTTATACAGGATTCATTGGAGTTGGAGGTTGTTCAGGGGACAAGCAGTAGCACAGAAAAGGTAAAAAAAATTTTTTTCAAAATTGTCATACGCTACTATATAATATACTAGATTAATTAACAGCAATTTGTAGTAAACCAGATGTGTACTGTTAAGACATAAACAAACAAGGCTAGCTGCCTTTATAAAATAGGGATTGCAACCCAATGACTTTAACCTACCTATATAATGAATGAGTTATGGAATTGCATGAATCCAACTAAGTCAATGGGTGAATACTTCATTACATCTTGTTTTTGCAATAGATTATGAAGAAAAGAAAGCTGTTAGCAAGCAAAGAAAATGAACAACCTCTAACAGACCCATATATCTTGCCAAAGAACTTCAGTCCATTTATAACAAAAGGACTTGAAATAAAAGAATTAACGCAAAAGCAACGATCCAAATTCATTTACACAATCGCAAGAGATATTTTTACTCAAAAAAAAAAAAAAAGCGTAGTTCTCCTTCTGGCTGCTCCTTGCTAGCTTTTGGGGCGTCTCCTCCTGCACAGCCTTAACTTCCTCCCGTAGTCGCCTCATCGAGGCAGAACTTGCTGAAGTGCACAACCTGTGCACACAACAAGCTTCATCTCACTCACAACATAGAAATAACCGGTTGTGACCATTTCTTCTCTCCATGAAGAGGTTCCATGCAAGCTGACAGTGGTTCAGATAGATAGCATGCAGTGGCGTCCCTTGGTGTTTCAAAAGGGGGGGGGGGGGGGGGGTTAATCAAATAGTATGGTTAGGTTGTGAGATTATCCCCACTCCATAAGCAGATTTGATAGTTCTATTCTTTTAGGGTGCAACTTGAGAAATAACTCCACCGCTGTGTCATAGTTTACTGATGTGGGCGTAATGAAATTCGTAAGTACTAGCTAAGAAAGCCGTACAGGTCATAGAGGACCTTAGCCATTTTTTTTCTTAGATGGCGTAAGGTAGAAAAGCTTCTCTCGCAGCTGGAACTAGTAATTGGAAGCGTGCAACCAATATTTATCAAGATGAAAATATAGAAAAATGCTCTATGTCCACTAATTAGTGCCAATGCAAGAGTATCCAGCTGCGGACAATCGATTGGTGAATGCTCTTTTATTTTTTATTTCTTCAAATAGAAGGAGTATCCTGTGCTGGATCTCGTTGGCGTTCCGTTTGAATGTGTAGGTGTCTTTTCAGTCGTTCCTGGCTAGCTTTTGGGACGTCTCCTCCTGACCAGGCTTGACTTCTCTCGTAGTCGCCTCACTAGCTCAGTGATCTCAGCCAACAATACCGTGAAAAAGCAATGGAACTTGCTTAAGTGCACGACACTTTTTCACAGCCATATATACACCCCACCACATGGCTATTCCAATTGCTGGAGGGAGCTTAGTTTGTTATAATTCATAGTTCAACCCAACCGACAGAAACGTGTATCTCCAATGTGACCTCCATGTAGCTCTTCTAGGATCTTGTCCTCTAAAAGTTGGATAGACGACCACACGTATCCATGCAACCCTGGTCAGTTAAAAAAGCTGCAGTTGTCTTTTTGTATATGGTTTCAACATCTCATCCTTATCTACCTGCCCCTGCTTGTACAAATTTTTGCTAGTACTGGGTCCCGTGAGGTAGCTTCTTGAAATGCTGCTCCAGTTGATAGTAGTTCCAGCTTATGATATTCTTCAATCCCTTCATTTCTTCATCTTGACGTTCCATGACCAATGGTAGCCTTTACAATGCATCCGTATTTGCATATGAATTCATGTTTCTGCAGAGGAATAACCACTGCAATACTGTAGAGCCGTGCAGCTGTTACTGCAGGTAGGCTTTTCGCTGGGTGTGGGATGGATGTGAGAGGCTGGTCATCTGATTGCCCACGACGTATTGCTGGAACCACTTAATCTCCCCATACCAATGCCTTTTCAAATTGCGAGTACTTCTGCTTGCCTCCTATGACCTCATACAGGGCGAGGGATTCTGCTGAAGATATGAAATTATCTCATAGGTTATCGAAGCAGGAATAGAGGAAAACATAGTACCAGCTGTCATGGTGAAGTTTAAATATTATTTTTTATTTTAAGCAACATTGTGAAAAAAGGGGGGGTGATACACACATGTGGGGGATGTCATGATTCGTGTGAGTTTACACGAGTGCGTACTTGAAATGATTAGTACAAATTCAAGTATTACGGTCTTGAATGATGGTACAAAAACAAATTCAAATGACAGTATTGACCGATCAATGGACTTTTGACAGTACCCAGCCCCCAGGGGGTCTACCTCGTTGTAGGCCACCAGAGAACCACTCCAGTCTATGGAGGAGGGGACTCCCCTCTCAGCACATGAGGGGTACTGGGCTCAGCTCAGCAACCCTCCCTCACACATATCCCCCCCCCAACTTCCCAATGTGTGAGTGATGTCGTCCCAGTGACCACACAGGTACACCAGGCAACATCTCCAGGGCAGAGTGGCCGGGAATAATGGGAGGGATCGCAGGAGAAGTTCTGGGAGCTGACTGTGGGACGAGAAGATCATTACAACAGCTGCGGTAGATGAACATGTAGCGCTATCAATGAATTTCCATACTTGTAAATGTGAAGGAGCGAGTAGTTCTTACTGGCTTGCTGCACTACTATGTACGGGCGACAAGTGAATATTTAAAATAGATAACGAACAGATAATGAAGCAGTATCTCATCTGAGAAAGCTGCGCCTCCTACGATCGTGGCACGCGGCTCTAACGCGCGATCCCTATCTGCTTTATAAAGTTTTAGTTTCATAATTAATGAGGCTTATTTTCAGTAAAGTGCAAAGAGGTAGCTACATTTGAATAATCCGTCTAGGGCCTCGCAAATCAAGGTGTCGCAATAATGAGTCAATAATGAACTCTTCTTCCGCGCTATAGCAGAGATCACACAAATGACCTATGCTATAGCGTACTGCAGTGCACGCGTGCTTTTAATAGTACCCTTAAATATAATATTGCTCACAAAGGAAGAGACGTACCTCCTGCAGCCAACGTTACCACAAGAACTAGAAATAGCGTACCGGCCATCAATTAATCCGATAATGACTGACAACCACGTACGCATGCATCTTTTAAAAAATTCGAAAAAAATTGGATGCGGGTGGGCAGTAGAGGCAGTAGGGAATTTGATGTGACAATACAGCCATGCCTCATACAGATCTGATAGCTACTTATCCTTCTTGGCTTCAGTTGCAGCTTTTCTATCATCTTCAAAAGACTCCAAACTCATTTACACATGTCTTACTCTGTTAACCTCTATTAATTTGGGCATCATCAGGGAGTCCAATTAGAGATTTCCAAAAGGGTGCCCCATTCCCCCCCCCCCCTTCCACCACCTTCATCGCCTGCTCCACAACAAATGTCTCTCTCCCTGCATAGATGTATTCCTAGATTCACCACTCAAAATTTCAAGCAGGAATTAGAGGAAAACATGGTTCCAGCAGTCATGGTGAAGTTTGACCTGTTTGTAGTGAGGTAGAACCCAGGGCTAAAGCTCTCGTTTTAGCAAAGTTTCCCTCCTCACAATTATAGCCAATTGCGTTGCAGGCGATAAGTTGACCCGTGTATGTCGGCCTTTAAATAGGTTTCCATTCTCTCCCATATAATATCTACATGTAGTTGCAATATGCAGGATGCAGGTTCTGTAGTTCTTAAATATATGTACTGTATATAAAAGGATGATATCATTGTCTGCTGTAAAAAAATTTGAATTGAGTAATAAGAAGCATGCTGTAAACGTAAACGACTGTAATACATTGTTTCAAAGGTGGCCTTTTTTGAAGAGCGCCTTTGGGGATTTAAGATACATATCGCTGTTGCATGTTTATAATCCATATGTGTTTCACAAATAGGACAATATCCAAGATGGCATCCAAAATAGGATGAAACAATTGAGACGACCAAGGACTAAGCAAGCTCGTCGGAGGCAGAAAACATCAGAGATATGCAATTGTTTAAACCTCAGCTGTCAAAACAAGATGATGCTAAAGGTCTTCATGAAGAAGACCTTTGCTTTCCGACATAGCTTGGTGGTGTTAGGGAGGAGTGACGTCTCGGGTATTGTGGCAATGTACCCACATTTGGAGAGATATGAATGGGGGGTAATTCTATGTATATGAGGGTATGTATATAACTCTTACATGGATCTGCAGATTGCACATGAAGTGGATATGATCAGGGGTTCTGCCGAACCTAGCCCCACAATAATTGGAACAGTTTGACTGCGAAGGTTATTGACATAGGTACATGCCAAAAAAGTATTCATAATGCATGTGAGAATATTGAATTGCATTTAGCAAAATCTGAAGCAACAAACATGACGTTAAAGTGCTGCTACTACATGAAGATTATTCTGATGGTATGGATTATAGTTTATTAGGGCATTAAATTTAATGCTTTTTAAAATTAGACTGTAGACTACCAGTGCCCTGAATTGTAATTGTTGCACCCTGGCCTGACGTTTTTATTTTTTATTATTTTTTACACTAGCTGGTTATGATTTAAAGCGTAAACCAAGTCAAATTTAAACCAAATTGCTGCATTGAAGGATTAAACCACAAAATTGGTTTGACATTTGGGTTTAACCGTGAAACCAGTTAAAATTTAAACCACTGGTTTAATTTTTCTTGGTTTACCATTGCAACCAACTTATTTGCAGTGCATGCTCCAGCATCAACAAGTAACGTTGAAGATGTAAAGCGTTTTACAACTGTTAGTGTACACTACTTTAACACATGGGTTGAATGTTAGCTTACAAAAGAATGGTGTGAATCTGCTGGCAATTCCTGCAACCGATCCTACAAAATCACTTCAGGAAAAAGTCCGAAAACTGTGAAAATCAAATTTATCACCTCAGAGTATCTCTGATCGAAAGTATGTAAGTGTGAGTTACCTGATAACATAAAACATGATTACAACATGTAATTAAAACAATGTTAGTGTTTCCTTCTATCCTAGGCAGGGATAGGGTTTTTAATGAGGGCACGTGTGAAAGGAATTGAGATAGGAAGGGATATGGATATGCAGGGAAATGATAGAGACACTGGTATAATGGAAGAGAAGGAATAAGAAGTTATAAAATGATGAATTTGGGCATCACCTATTTGTTGTAATGAACTGATTTAATTGTGTCATTTTAAGAGTGCGTAGAAGCCAAATTTGGAAAAGGCACAATTGCTGCAAAATAATTTCTAGCTGCAATCAGAAATGCTTGGACACAAAAAAGAAATTCAAAGTGTTAAACAATTGAACTACATGTACATGTATCTATTGAATGCATGCATTATTTTTTTTGTTATCTTTATATAACATACATAGGTTCGAATACATTACTGTATATCTATCATTATGAATACATGGGTTACAAGATATTGTAATCTATATAACTAAAGATCCTATGGATTCCAATCTTGCTCCCAATTTCTTGCTACTTATAATATTCCTATAGGAATAAGAAATACAATCTTGTAAGAATCATTTAAGTTAAATTCAAGAGTCTGTTAAGAGTCTGTTAAGATACACGTAAAATCCTATAAGTTAATCCCTACTACTACTACAACAAGATCTTGGTCCCAATTTCTTGGATCTTATAAGATTCCTATATCTTATAAGGGATAAGATTCCTACAGGAATCTTAGGGGTATTGTAAGAATCCTTTAAGTTGTTTAACGTGCTCACAATACTGGACACTGCTGGTCAGGAGTACAGCATGCTGGATCAACATATAAAGATAGGAAAAGGGTTCCTATTTGTAACAATAACTTCAAGAATGTGTTAAGATACTTATAAGTCTCTTATCAGATCCTACAGGATTCCTATAACAAGATCTTGGTCCTAATTTCTTGCATCTTTAAAGATTCCTATAGGAATCTTATAAAGGATCTTGTAAGAATCCTTTAAGTTTCTTTACGATAAGTTCAAGATTCTTTTATAATACTTATAAGCTTCTTATCAGATCATACAGGATTCCTGATAAGATCATGGTCCTAATTTCTTGCATGTTCTTAAAGCATTATAATTCTTACGTAAATTTTACAGGAATTTTTGCTAGGGTATAGCTAAACAAAGCTAATTCTTCAGTTCATGCAAGTAGAAAACCGCTACGGAAATATTGCTGACAGAGTGGAGAATGACAGCTAATTCACTACTGTTCAATGCACAGCATGTGACAAGAAGTATTATGTCAGTAACCCGGCCTTGTATCTGCACAAAAAGAACAGTCACAACCAGTCATTAGGTACAGGAAGTGATGGGCAGAGTGATGCAACAAGGACGGTGGACATATCCTGCGATGAAGGAAGCCATGGTCCATCCAAGCGCACACGTAAGAAAAAAAACTGAAATTGATAGAAAGTTTCTTTGTTTTGTGAGCGGCATGAATTAGTTAAGTAATCTTACTTCACGGGCATGATAAAGAGGCGGTTCCTGGCCGGGAAGATCTCCCTCACCTACCTCCTCAAGGAGGAAGAGAAGGCCAAGTTCCAGTCCAGTGTGGGTGGGGCCACGGTGGTTTACGACGATAGCACCGGGGACATGAACGACCTAAGTACCTCCCACCCTTTGGTGCTCGTCATGAGGGCCCTGGTGGTGATGAGGAACTGCTATCTGCTCCGAGGTATGTAGTATTCATTGGAGAAGGGACAATAGTATTTATACAGTTACTGCATGCCCAGGCTTGACTCAAAGCAATGACAAATTCAGTCAAGAAAATGAATCCAATAGGCCAACACACAGTCACTTCCTACGACCAACATGGCTCCCATGTCTGTACACATCCCCCCAGCCCCCTCCAAGGTCTGCTCCACACATACGGTGACCAGTGATGTCTCCTTACGACAGTTGTTGTCCTATTTGTCAACATGCTGCTGTTGACATTGGCAATTGGTTTGACTTAACACAATTCTGGCACAGATCACATGTGGAGATCTGCACAGCCACAGGATCACAACGATAATAAAGTACTGGTGAAACCTCGTATGTACTCACTATTTTACTATTTCTTCTACATGTAACTACATGCTTAGAATCCCAACCAAGCACACAGACTATGAAACGTTCAAAGAATATTTACAAATGGGCGTATTGGGACATGATGGATTTGGTGTTAAATAATTTGCAGTTTCATATTGGGACATGATGGATTTGGTGTAAAATAATTTGCAGTTTTATCAATAGATGACGTGGAAAACCTTGCTGACTGCATCCGTCAGTGTGGCCATGACGTCATATGTACCAAAAATGGTTTTTAAATATAACACTTCTTACCTAATCTACTATACTGATGACAATCTCCCGCCACTCCTAAGACCAAAGCTGTCCAGCATATACCTCATTTTAATACAACTTTGAAGCCGTTTGTTGATGATGTGATCAAGCTCAAACAAGTTATGCATCTATGATGTATGCTGACGTGTAAGTGATTTGCTGCAGGGTGTTACATTTGAGGTATCTGGTACATAAAGGGTTGCTGGCTATATGGAACCTTGACAGTTGTTTCAGCTGATAATACTTCAGCTAAGCTACTAGATGACTTTACTGGTTTACATTCTGCATTCCGTAAATGCCTTGATTGCTTAAGCACAAAGACGTCAATGAATGAATGAATCACGGAAGCTCAAGGAAAACCTGGTCTTTCCTTCTGCATGCCCCATTGTACCGGTATCTGTGGATGGGGAGGCAGAAAACATCAGAGATATGCAATTGCTTAAACCTCAGCTGTCAAAATAAGTTGATGCTAAAGGTCTTGATGAAGAAGACCTTTGCTTTCCGACATAGCTTGGTGGTGTTAGGGAGGAGTGACGTCTCAGGTATTGTGGCAATGTACCCACATTTGGAATGAAGCAGTATCTCATTTGAGAAAGCTGCGCGTCCTATGATCGAGGCACGCGGCTCTAACGCGCGATCTCTATCTGCTTTATTAAGTTTTAGTTTCATAATTAATGAGGCTTATTTTCAGTAAAGAGCAAAGAGGTAGCTACATTTGAATAATCCGTCTAGGGCCCCGCAAATCGAGGTGTCGCAATAATGAGTCAATAATGAACTCTTCTTCCGCGCTATAGCAGAGATCACACATATGACCTATGCTATAGCGTACTGCAGTGCACGCGTGCTTTTAATAGTACCCTTAAATATAATATTGCTCACAAATGAAGAGACGTACCTCCTGCAGCCAACGTTACCACAAGAACTAGAAATCGCGTACCGGCCATCAATTAATCTCCGATAATGACTGAAATTTGAATTGTGTAATAAGAAGCATGCTGTAAACGTAAACGACTGTAATACATTGTTTCAAAGGTGGCCTTTTTTGAAGAGCGCCTTTGGGATGTAAGATACATATCACTGTTTCATGTTTATAAACCATATGTGAGGACAATATCCAAGATGGCATCCAAAATAGGATGAAACAATTGAGACGACCAAGGACTAAGCAAGCTCGTCAATCTGCAAGCACTGAGACTACATCACGGAAGCTCAAGGAAAACCTGGTGCATGCCCCATTGTACCGGTATCTGTGGATGGGGAGGCAGAAAACATCAGAGATATGCAATTGCTTAAACATCAGCTGTCAAAACAAGTTGATGCTAAAGGTCTTGATGAAGAAGACCTTTGCTTTCCAACATAGCTTGGTGGTGTTAGGGAGGAGTGACGTCTCGGGTATTGTGGCAATGTACCCACATTTGGAGAGTTATGAATGGGTAATTCTATGTATATGAGGGTATGTATATAACTCTTACATGTATCTGCAGATTGCACATGAAGTGGATATGATCAGGGGTTCTGCCAAACCTAGCCCCACAATAATTGGAACAGTTTGACTGCGAAAGTTATTGACATAGGTACATGCCAAAAAAGTATTCATAATGCATGTGAGAATATTGAATTGCATTTAGCAAAATCTGAAGCAACAAATATGACGTTAAAGTGCTGCTACTACATGAAGATGACTATTCTGATGGTATGAATTATAGTTTATTAGGACATTAAATTTAATGCTTTTTAAAATTAGACTGTAGACTACCAGTGCCCTGAATTGTAATTGTTGCACCCTGGCCTGACGTTTTTATTTTTTATTATTTTTTACACTAGCTGGTTATGATTTAAAGCGTAAACCAAGTCAAATTTAAACCAAATTGCTGCGTTGAAGGATTAAACCACAAAATTGGTTTGACATTTGGGTTTAACCGTGAAACCAGTTAAAATTTAAACCACTGGTTTAATTTTTCTTGGTTTACCATTGCAACCAACTTATTTGCAGTGCATGCTCCAGCATCAACAAGTAACGCTGAAGATGTAAAGCGTTTTACAACTGTAAGTGTACACTACTTTAACACATTGGTTGAATGTTAGCTTACAAAAGAATGGTGTGAATCTGCTGGCGATTCCTGCAACTGATCCTACAAAATATGCAAGACGGCTGATGCAAGCAGTCTTCACAGATGAGATGGCAAAATCACTTCAGGAAAAATTCCGAAAACTGTGAAAATCAAATCTATCACCTCAGAGTATCTCTGATCGAAAGTATGTAAGTGTGAGATACCTGATAACATAAAACATGATTACAACATGTAATTAAAACAATGTTAGTGTTTCCTTCAATCCTAGACAGGGATAGGGTTTTTAATGAGGGCACGTGTGAAAGGAATTGAGATAGGAAGGGATATGGATATGCAGGGAAATGATAGAGACACAGGTACAATGGAAGAGAAGGAATAAGAAGTTATAAAATGATGAATTTGGGCATCACCTGTTTGTTGTAATGAACTGATTTAATTGTGTCATTTTAAGAGTGCGTAGAAGCCAAATTTGGAAAAGGCACAATTGCTGCAAAATAATTGCTAGCTGCAAGCAGAAATGCTTGGACACAAAAAAGAAATTCGAAGTGTTAAACAGACATGTACATGTATCTATTGAATGCATGCATTATTTTGTTTTTGTAATCTTTGCAATCATTATATAACATACATAGGTTCGAATACATTACTGTATATCTATCATTATGAATACATGGGTTACAAGATATTGTAATCTATATAACTAAAGATCCTATGGATTCCGATCTTGCTCCCAATTTCTTGCTACTTATAATATTCCTTAGGAATAAGAAATACAATCTTGTAAGAATCTTTTAAGTTAAATTCAAGAGTCTGTTAAGAATCTGTTAAGATACACGTAAAATCCTATAAGTTAATCCCTACTACTACTACAACAAGATCTTGGTCCCAATTTCTTGGATCTTATAAGATTCCTATATCTTATAAGGGATAAGATTCCTATAGGATAAGATTCCTATAGGAATCTTATCGGTATTGTAAGAATCCTTTAAGTTGTTTAACATGCTCACAATACTGGACACTGCTGGTCAGGAGTACAGCATGCTGGATCAACATATAAAGATAGGAAAAGGGTTCCTATTTGTAACGATAACTTCAAGAATCTGTTAAGATACTTATAAGTCTCTTATCAGATCCTACAGGATTCCTATAACAAGATCTTGGTCCTAATTTCTTGCATCTTTAAAGATTCCTATAGGAATCTTATAAAGGATCTTGTAAGAATCCTTTAAGTTTCTTTACGATAAGTTCAAGATTCTTTTAAGATACTTATAAGCTTCTTATCAGATCATACAGGATTCCTGATAAGATCATGGTCCCAATTTCTTGCATGTTCTTAAAGCATTATAATTCTTACATATATCTTACAGGAATTTTTGCTAGGGTATAGCTAAACAAAGCTAATTCTTCACTTCATGCAAGTGGAATACCGCTAAGGAAATATTGCTGACAGAGTGGAGAATGACAGCTAATTCACTGTTCAATGCACAGCATGTGACAAGAAGTATTATGTCAGTAACCCGGCCTTGTATCTGCACAAAAAGAACAGTCACAACCAGTCATTAGGTACAGGAAGTGATGGGCAGAGTGATGCAACAAGGACGGTGGACATTTCCTGCGATGGAGGAAGCCATGGTCCATCCAAGCGCACACGTAAGAAAAAAAAACTGAAATTGATAGAAAGTTTCTTTGTTTTGTGAGCGGCATGAATTAGTTATGTAATCTTATGTGGTATTCATTGGAGAAGGGACAATAGTATTTATACAGTTACTGCATGCCCAGGCTTGACTCAAAGCAATGACAAATTCACAGTCAAGAAAATGAATCCGATAGGCCAACACACAGTCACTTCCTACGACCAACAGTGGCTCCCATGTCTGTACACATCCCCCCAGCCCCCTCCAAGGTCTGCTCCACACATACGGTGACCAGTGATGTCTCCTTACGACAGTTGTTGTCCTATTTGTCAACATGCTGCTGTTGACATTGGCAATTGGTTTGACTTAACACAATTCTGGCACAGATCACATGTGGAGATCTGCACAGCCACAGGATCACAACGATAATAAAGTACTGGTGAAACCTCGTATGTACTCACTATTTTACTATTTCTTCTACATGTAACTACATGCTTAGAATCCCAACCAAGCACACAGACTATGAAACGTTCAAAGAATATTTACAAATGGGCGCATTGGGACATGATGGATTTGGTGTAAAATAATTTGCAGTTTCATATTGGGACATGATGGATTTGGTGTAAAATAATTTGCAGTTTTATCAATAGATGACATGGAAAACCTTGCTGACTGCATCCGTCAGTGTGGCCATGACGTCATATGTACCAAAAATGGTTTTAAAATATAACACTTCTTACCTAATCTACTATACTGATGACAATCTCCCGCCACTCCTAAGACCAAAGCTGTCCAGCATATACCTCATTTTAATACAATTTTGAAGCCATTTGTTGATGATGTGATCAAGCTCAAACAAGTTATGCATCTATGATGTATGCTGACGTGTAGGTGATTTGCTGCAGGGTGTTACATTTGAGGTATCTGGTACATAAAGGGTTGCTGGCTATATGGAACCTTGACAGTTGTTTCAGCTGATAATACTTCAGCTAAGCTACTAGATGGCTTTACTGGTTTACATTCTGCATTCCGTAAATGCCTTGATTGCTTAAGCACAAAGACGTCAATTCAGTACATGGTGAGTTTTAACGTACATGTCACCGTGAGTAATATCTACTATCATACAGTTTTGTGAAGACCAACAGGATAAGATCATTTACAACACTCTGATAGTAGAACTAGATGAAAACCATTATGCTAGGACATACAGCCTCAGAAGGCATTGTATACTCAATACTATATTCCATTATCACATCCTTGATGGATTAGTTCGAGATATTATGCATATCTTTTTGGAGGGCATTTGCCATTGGGTATTAAAGCTTTTTTGTCACAATACAACTTATCAGCATTGAATGCTTCACAGTTGATTGTCTGCATTTGACCAAAGAATGCTTCACATTCGATTGTCTGCATTTGACCAAAGTCTCCCTCGAATATAATTTCACATTATGCATGGCTGATGGCATCGTGGGTTATGGTGCTGTGGGAGGGGCACAGTGCATGCTCGAGGAGCTGGCTTTGGGGAGGAGGAAGGGGAGCATATACCCATGAGGGTGAAAAGGATGTGAGAGGTTGCCATAGAACTACAACCAGAAGGACTACCTCGTTAAACGCCTTCCTACTGATACTCATTGCAGGAATCGGACCCTGCCCCCTCAACAATGACGATCAACCCGGCGTGCCAGTCCACAACAGACCCAACACTTCTACCCTCCTATCCTAAATTGTGTGAATGGGAGGAACCCACCTAGCCATCCCAAACAACTTTGTTGATGTAACCACCATTTAGACCACCAAGAACCCCTCCCTCTCCTATTACCCTCGCATTCTATTGGAACATAAAACCTTTTTTCTCCTGGTCCCTCCGATTCCCCTTAAGATGAATGAGTTGAGCACCGGAGGATGGTGGTGGATGACGCTGTGAGAGAGTTGCTCAATGTCCCGGTCGCCATTGTGGAGGCTCGGGCTGTACCAAAGGGTATGTCGATGTAGTTTCCTCACTTGTAGATCTTGCCTTGGGTTGATGCTCTGTACCACCATCCATCAAATAACCACACAACACCCACGATGCATAGAGTTTGTGTCACAGGAGCCCCTCTCTTAGTGAGGAAGCAGGTTGATCCACAACACCTCTTCAACACCTACCTGAAGGATGCCCTGGAGCAGGGGACCGATTGAGGCCCGCATATCAGGCAGAGGTGCTACAGGAACACCTCGCCTTAGGCATCTGCCCTGCAACCAATCTTCCTCTCAGTTACAGTTGCACAACGTCTGGAGGGATGCAGAAAAGGGGGTGGTGAGGAAAAACTCAAGATCCTCCTGGACCATCGGAGAAAGACAGCTGAAGTGCATCATGGCCGCATCATTAAGGCCCAAACCGATCGTGTGTTTGGGACCTGAAGGCAACCGGCATGTGGGAGGGGACTAAACGTCTCCTAATCCAACTTGTGAAGGCACAGAAACCTAAAACCTAAACCCCTATAAACCCAAAATCCAACACCCCACCCACCCCGACGAAGACAGAACGACCCAAACTCTTACCTTGACCCTAAACCTAATCCTAAACCAAAACCTAACCCTCGAAGAGAATATCCCCATTAAAGGTTTAGCCTACATCCCTACACCTGTGGGCCCTGTAAAGAATATAGATTTAGATGATTACAAAAGGAGAGTCAGACTAAAAGAATACTTTCAACATTTACCAAAGTCGGAAAAACACCCTTTTAAACAGAAAAGCAACTTTAACCCAGGTAATTAGAAACTGGAGGAATATTTAGATGTGATAGAAAAAGAATTAGATATGGTCAAAAAAAACCCGAGAATAATAAAATCTAATGTCTCTAAAGAAGAGAGACAGGCTATAAATCATTGAAAAATAAACAACATACTATTATTATCAAAAAGGCAGACAAAGGATCAACAATCACAGTAGTGAGCAGGGAGACTTATGTGAGAGACGGGGAGGCCTACTTATCAGATGCGAAAGCGTACAGAAGATGCAATAAGAATAAAACGGGGGAAATAGCCAACAGGGTTAAACAGTTTGTGAAAGAAATATACAGTGTGGGTTATATTGATAAATTTGAAATTGAGTTTTTGATGCCACCAGACCCTGTACGAACCCAATTTATGTATTTCCCTTACAAAATTCACAAGAATCCCATAGCAGTGAGGCCAGTTGTTTCTGGAATTAATGGGACAACAACACAAGTATCCAAGTATTTAGACCACTTCTACAAACAGCTAATACCGAAAGTAAAATCATATCTCAAAAACTCTCTAGAAACACTTGATAGGATGGTTATTCCAGAGATAGAACGTGACGTATTATTGGTCTCTATGGATGTTAAATCCATGTATACCATGATTCCACAAGAAGGAATAAACTCACTGTTAACAAAATCTGGATTACCGAAGCATATTTTGAGAGAAATGCTAAACAAAAACAATACATTCTCTTTTAATGAAGTAACTTACAGGCGTTGCAATGAAATTAATCTTTTGGATCTAACGGTGGATAAACCAGATAGTTTCATTGTGAGACAAAAGTTAGCTACAAGAACACACATCAAACCTACGAACACATTCCAATATATCCATTTCACATCCCACCACCCATTTGCGGTAAAAAAATCAGTTTTATATTCGGAGATACTAAGATATAAGAAACAATGTTCCGAAGATAATGAATTCAAAAAAATCAAAAGATATATTTATTAAGAACTTCTTAGAAAGAGGATACCCATATACCCTTATTAAACAAGCAATAATGAATTCCCAAGATAAAGCGACAGTCAAAACTAAGTCAAGTAAAGCGATTTTACCGGTAATAATAGATTATAATGGGAGAGTACCGAAAAAAAAATCAATTTTGAAACATAACCATCATTTGTTAACTGACAATTTATCCTTCAATACCTGGATTTGGAGAACAGGCCAACCATAGCCTATAGAAATAAACCCCATACACAACTGATATCAAAGTCAGCACTGCAACAAGATTGAATAAAGACACCAGTTCCAAATACAATGCTAAAATGGGATTTTACTGAGTGAGACGATTTGCGAGGATGTGGTGTGTGTCCCCATCTACACACAAAAAATACGTTCACCTGCACCACTCCCACAGCACCATAACCCACGATGCCATCAGCCATGCAAAAACGAGAATTTAGCAGGCAAAAAGATATTTAGTCCAATAACAACACAACTGACAAAAGAAATGGAAGGAGTAAAGTAAGATAGAACTAAGTGACAGATTAGAAAACAATAAAAACAGAAAGACATATAAACAGATAAGTGAAGAAACCATTATTTATCACCACCTTGGGTAGGTCTACCCGTTTGTACCCCCTGTAGTGGCTGCTGCTCCCGCTGCTTTTAACTTTCTGCCTGGTTCCAGGTCTGGAACATTTATCTCAGCAGAATTTGGGCGTATTCTTAAACAGGTCAATGGAAATACTGCCGGTACGCTTCAAGTTGAGAGAGTTCCTTTCTCGTGCTTCTCATGCTTCTCTCAAGCTCCTCCTTGCGTGGCCGCAGTTTAGTTTGCAAGTTTAGAGTTAAGGTGCCTGCACCTATTCAAGCTGCAAACACTGCTTATGCTAAAAACGCGCTTGAACTTCTTAAGAAGTGCGCAGAACACACTTCAATAGAGAAGATGTTTTCTGCTTATGCAGCTGCTGAATTCACACGCAACTGGCTGCTCCTTAAGAAGAAGCAGCAACTCAAGGTCAAAGAATGAAGGCCTTAAAAGGAACTGGCTTATAATTCAGAAGAAATGCCAACTGACCCTCATAGGTGAACTCAGAATGCACCATGAGGATCAGGCTAAGGCCAATAGAGATACAGCCCAAAGGCTATTTACTCAAACCGGGGATTACATCCTTAAATATAAGGATATCCCCAAAATAGATCAAAAGAATCTGATTAAGTTGCTAGAAGCAGCTGACTCCCAGATGAGCAAAGATCTTGCTCCCTGTATCCTAGCTCAGCAAAAAAACCCTTGAGGCAAAGTTACTTAAACTTTGAGCTCCTCAAAGAACGAGATGAGGCAAGAATTGCAGAAATGTCAGTTGAGGAACCCATGGCAGTACCACCCCCCCCCCCCCCCCCCCCCCCGACCGCAGTGGTCCAAAAAACACACTGCCCCCCTTGACCCAGGAAAACCTTCTCAATATCATGAGGGACCTTATTGAAACCTCAGACTGAGAAAGGGGGCGGAGGCACCCAGACAACCCCTCCCCAAGACACCACCCTTACAGAGGTGGACGCAGAGGAGGAGGCAGAGGACAGAGAGGAAGAAGAGGCTCTTACCGGGGAAAGCCCTAACTTTGAACGTGCAAAAACATAGAGCCCATGCATTTAATCACAGAAATACTGTGTACCATGCTAATAAACATGCTTCTGCAAAGCACAGACAGAGGATGTGTAAAGACCCTAATGTGGTCCCCACTAACATAGTGAACACATCAAATCACACACTCACTAGTAGTGAAATTAAACTACTAAATAGAGGTCTCTCTTTTGTACCCAAACCTTGGGATGGCTGAAAATAACCACCTTTTTCTTCAAAAATTGCATTCGAAACGACATGCTTGCAATGAATAACCGGAACGTGCTGACGAAATTCCGTGTGAAAAGAGTTCTTTTTCAGTGGCAGCGGAGCGGGGAGGGGGGGTGGGTTGCCCCCCCCCCCCCCTCCCCGCTATCCCCTCTTTGCGTTAAATTAGGTTATGAATGAATTTAACCTCCTATTCTTATTACGAGCACATGTTCTGAATAACTTAGGTACCGTACGAAAATGCACAGCAACGGAAGCTCATAGAAATCGAAGGCATGCTTTCTGAAGTACACAAACCATTACGGTTATTTTTAACCATTCCAGTAACATCCAGTACATAAGAAAGGAGCTATTCGGCGATGAGCTTTTTACGTATTTGACATCCTCTCATGACAGAAAGTCGATTTAACATTAGCACTGTTTCATTTTGCACAATAAAGAGCTAGCAGAGCGCATCAATCTGGAAGGAATTTATATTGCGTAATGATGAGCGAGTCCGTTACTTTGGTGTATTTCCATAATTGTGTATTTGCATGAATGTAATCATCGTTATGACCACTGCCCCCCAAATTTAGACACCCTCCGCCATGCCTGTTTTTAGAACCAAGCTAACAATACTGCCTCTTCCAGCTGTACAAGATACATAGGCGTCGGAGCCGGGGGGGCAGAGGGGGCTAAAGCCCCCCCAGGTTTGACTAAGAGTATAGTATTATATTTCAATTTGTGCACGTTTGATGAAATAATTAATTTGCGCCCCCCCAGGTATTATGACCTTCCGACGCCTATGAGATAAACAGCTAGTACATCAGTAGCATGAATTTGGGTTGGTCTCAAAATCCCATTTTTCGCCCCGAGTAGAGGGACAAAAATGGCGCTTACACATTCGACCTCGTTGACCACTCGGAATGGACGCAACTTCAAGGAAACGCTTTAACATTTCTCAGGTGCGCTCCATATAAAAACGTTGCGTGTCACAAATTTACAGCGCACACCCATATAAAACCAATAACGCCCGCCTCACCTTAGAAACAGTTCGACTTACTGTACTAGTGTAACAAGCTATGCGTTCAAGAAGTGTTCGATTCAAGCTAGATACGAACAAAAGGGAGAAAATTTACGTTATTAATCGGGCAAGGAACACAGTTACGTATACAAGAGACAGGCAACACTGACACCCCCACACCTTCATTAACAAAGAGTGACCCTACCACACCTTTTTCTCAGAACGTCATATACAGTGGACTAAATCACGCACATGTATATAGGTACGTACCTTCTCTTTTCATACGCAAACGCACGTCATTGTACCGAAAATCCAAATAAAAGAAATCTTAGAAAATATTTGGCGTATTGCCGCTGGCGTGAAGTTGAACACCCAGGGGTACGGGGACGGATTTATGCAGTTCAATTTACACATGTGTTGGTGTATAATTCTAGCTAGCTAGCCACTAATTCAAACCATTACCAGTGTGCATGTGTTACTAGTACCAAAATAGTGTAGCTGACTCCATGCTACTTTTAGTACACATCAAATCAAAAAATAACTCGAAACAGTTCTGATAAAAGTTTATGCTGGATTGCTTGTTAAACTATTACAGTTCACATTGCAGTATGTCCATCTTCACAGCAGTGCATGTGTGTGTGTACATGTGGTGTGTGTGTGTGTGTGTGTGTGTGTGTGTGTGTGTCTGTGATACATTATCCTAATACCTGTACTGCATGGGGTCACTTCATAAACGATCATTCATTATTACAGCAACCTTATGAAATACAAGAAGCACCCAATAGTATCATGTTTGATCAATTGCTACTCCATAAGTGATGAAAGTGATTTTAATTTCTTAGAGGCAAACGCACCAACCAACACACATGTACACATACACACCTCACTTTACACATGTGGTGGTAAATAATTCAAGCCAGCTACTCACTAAATCAAACCATTACTAGTGTGCACGTGTTACTTGTACCAAAATAGTGTAGCTGACTGCATGCTCTGTTAGTACACATCACATCAGTGCATAGAAAAAAAACTTGAAACAGTTCTGACTGATAGAAGTTTATGCTGGATTGCTTGTCGAACTATTGCAGTCCACATTGCAGTACGTGCATCTTCACAGCACATCTTCCTATCTACCTCACCGCCATGCCTATATTAACTAGCTGTAGTTAATGTTGTCTTTATATAGCATGCCTTTCACACCCCACTCCCAGGAAAGCCTACTATGCCACAATTATTATGTTTCTCGGACAAAAGATGAACAAATTGGTGTGGATTATAATTCATTTGGCATACATCTTCTGGAGGATACCAGTGGAGCTATTGTGAAAGCATTAGAAAAATAATGAATATCATCAGAATGCTAGAACTATAGATATTGAAAAATTCACACGATCGCTTCAGGGATCAGGAGCAAAGCCAGTGGTGACCTGGTCAACCCTGGTAACTGTTGTAAGAAAGATTGAATGTGAAATAATTTTGTTCATCGTAACACAGCTAAAATTTGCATGGGGAGTACTTATACCTACTCAGTCTGTAGTTGTGAAGATTTTAGCTGTTATCTAGGTCAATGCTGTATTCAGTATTGCGTGCTTGCATTGTGTGTAGCGGAAAATAAAGTAATTTGAATAGTAAAGAATGTGTGTATGTGTGTGTGGAGTACATCACCGCTACGCTTCAAGCGTAGCGGTGATGTAATCATGTGACGTACTTCGGTCTGGGTGAACCCGCATGGTTATTCTTACTGCAACAACATAAAGATTAATTTGAATTCGTGTTCCGTTCCGCTCTGATTACTACTTCTATTATTCTTCTGCTCTCTCTCTCTCTCTCTCTCTCTCTCTCTCTCTCTCTCTCTCTCTCTCTCTCTCTCTCTCTCTCCTCTCTCTCTCTCTCTCTCTCTCTCTCTCTCTCTCTCTCTCTCTCTCTCTCTCTCTCTCTCTCTCTCTCTCTCTCTCTCTCTCTCTCTCTCTCTCTCTCTCTCTCTCTCTCTCTCTCTCTCTCTCTCTCTCTCTCTCTCTCTCTCTCTCTCTCTCTCTCTCTCTCTCTCTCTCTCTCTCTCACTCTCTCTCTCTCTCTCTCACATGGAGCTCGCGGACATAGGCCTTTACAAATGGGATCGCATCCCAGAGATCCCACCCTCAGTGCTTCGCCACGGCCGCGCACTTTGAAGGGAAGGTCTACGTGTTAGGTAAGCCCTCCATGTTGCGCTCACTTTGAACATGCGAGGAGAAAGGAGGCCATCAATAACCTTTCCTGCACCCCCCCCCCCCCCCCCCCCCCCCCCCCCAACAACAACAAGATATACATCGTGGGCGGACACGGAGGCAACATGGCGCAGGAACCGATAAAGGCGTGCGACGCCTTTGACCTGGAAGTGCAGCAGTGGGAAGAGCTGGCGCCCATGGCTACCGTCAGAGTGTTCTTCTCCGAGGTAGGCTAGCGCTACGGTGACTTCATTTACGCTGTCGGCGGACTCGTCCCCATGGTGGGAGTGTGCAAGACCGTCGAGCGCTACAGCATCAAAGACAACAAGTGGATAAGAAAGAATACTGGACCTCAACCTCCCGCGTTCCGGCTGCGTCAGCGCCGTAATCGGCGGTCTCATCGTGATGTCCGGAGATCTGGGAGGTGGAACACTGTAATATATCCTCTTTGCCCAGCCATACTAAGGGAGTCATGCAGATCATCTGGTGCAGCTTCTACAGCAGCGTAGACCCGCAAGCTTCTCACCAATGGTCTCAAATGTCAAGAATTGGGGTGGAAGTGCATTCCCTTAGCTTTCGAGACGTTGTGCAACTGGGGTAAAGACATTCTCTAGGTTGGCATCCCACCTTGTCTTGCCATCAGCTTGTCGTCTCCCAAACCTTCAATCTTAGTGGACATGTACAGTAGGATGAACTTCACCTTAGTCAGGTCCAGTGCCAGAGCCATCTTGGCAAGGAAGTTCCTGCCCTCTTTTTTTGTGGGTGTGTACACCTCAACAGAATTGCTGATTCTAAAATGATTGCTCAAGTTGACGATTTTGCTACAGTACTATGATTATGAAATATTAATTATTATTATAATTCGTTTAATAGACCCTCCCCCCCCCCCCCCCCACATTACGTCAACTATGTAGTAATTAAACTATGTAGTAATTAAAGAACATATGGGACAGTGTCTAGCTAAATCACCCTTATGGTACTTTATCAAAATTTCCAGGACAAGCAAAAGAAAAGTAACGCTCGCATTGAAATGTATGTCTAATTATAAATTCAGTGCCTAATAACTTTGTGATGGATAGTCCGATTTAGGATACGTAAGGACCATTTGACAGAAGCTCATGGGTGTTCAAGGAAAATAAAAAAATTTGAAAACTTGAAAAACTAGCCAGAAGGGTGATTCTGCTGGACACTGTCCCATATCTTGATTTAAACTTCATAAACGAAACGTTTTATAGTGGAAAAAAATTCCGCTATATTTGTTAAAGAATTCAATTTGGAATTTATTTGTGAATGTCCTCCAATGTGGATGGGGCATTTCTGGATATGTCTATCGATTGAATGAACAGCTGATGTGCACAATCTTCTTGCAAAGGCTGCCATGGCATTGCATAAGTGACGCCGAAGCATCATTGAAAGAGAACATTCATTTCCATGCTGCAGCATCCATGCGCAAGGGACACCAGCACCTAGCTCCTGACGATGTATCAGTGGAGTCATATAGAGTGGGTTTGACAGCATTCAAAACGTCAGTCGTGAGTCGATGGCAGGGGTCCTTCGCCATTATAATAGCCACTCATCTATAGGCGACCATATAATAAGAGACTTGTTAATTCAATATCGTCAGTACAGCTTGGGTACGAGACGTGTTTTTACAACTAAATGAAAACATTCTCTCTGAGAAAGTTGGTGCATGGGATATATAGGTTTTTGCAGGCAAATAGTATACTGGTGTAAAAAGCGAGGAAACAAATTTTATCAGAAGGAAAAAAGTAATAGTCCTATATTTAGCACACTCCGATTCAGGCATATGCTGTTTCTGTGCTAAATATAGGACTATTACATTTTCCCTTCTGATAAAACTTGTTTCCTTGCTTTTCACACCAGTATACTATTTGCCTGCAAAAACCTATATCCCACCAACTTTCTCAGTAAGAATGTTGTTTTTTTACTTGTTTCCTTAATTTTTTTCCCAAATCACTGTTGCATCGCAGGTTTTCCCCCCTTTCATTCAACTGATTTAATTCAATCCAGACGTATTATTTTCTAGGTACTTTTGCTTAATTAGACTTGATAAGACCGCATATAGACTTTTAGGCTTTTGTGTATCAAAGCGAGTCCTCCAGCAAATTCTAAAGCTATTGGTGCAATTTTCATTGCTTAAAAGTTTTCCTGTCCCGAGTTATGAATTCCCAAGAAGAAGAAGCAGAAGCAGGAGCTGAAGACGACCCGCCCATTATTTTTGGAAGGGAACGAGGACAGCAGTATTTTTCGTTATCGACAACCACGCGGTTCTACGACGTGAAAAAAAAAAAACTACTCAGTTTTGACTTCTAGATCGATTGCCGCAACAAGTTAGACAATCCGATCGTCGGGAGGGAAGCTACGGTAGGGTCGCGGGATTTTATTCAAATTCATAGTCGGGGTCAAAACCCTTTATGGAAGTCTCTAGCGAGACTTCTATGGAAGTCTCTAGCGAGACTTCCGATTAAGCGTACGTGGGAGTGGGTGGGTCCGCCCCTTACTGTGCTGAACGCGCACATCGTTATACGCGTAAGCTAGGAAAGTATGGCGTCGGCCACGAACAATGCAGAGGTAAAGTAAACGTTTTTACTTGAAAACGTTCCGTAATTTTATGTGCATACGGGCTGGACCTCCCGACACTCTTCATTGTCTTAAGGGGTGGCGCCTTCGACTCCTTACCTGATAAGGGACTGGGAGTGAGTGGCATGCTGATAAGGAACTGGCATGGGACGTGCTGATAAGGGCGAGCATTCCAATATGTTGAGGGAAAGATGACTTAGAGGGGTTCTTGGTTTCTTGCATGCCGGTGGCTCCGCGGCAGGGCTTTTTTTTTTTTTAAGTCGGTGCGTTTTTTTATTATCAACTACATAGGTCTACTCATTAAGCGTACGTGGGAGGGGGTGGGTGTTTAGCGAGACTTCCGATTAAGCGTACGTAGGAGGGGGTGGGTCCGCCCCTTACTGTGCTGAACGCGCACATCGTTATACGCGTAAGCTAGGAAAGTATGGCGTCGGCCACGAACAATGCAGAGGTAAAGTAAACGTTTTTACTTGAAGACGTTCCGTAATTTTATGTGCATACGGGCTGGACCTCCCGACACTCTTCATTGTCTTAAGGGTGGCGCCTTCGACTCCTTACCTGATAAGGGACTGGGAGTGAGTGGCATGCTGATAAGGAACTGGCATGGGACGTGCTGATAAGATGTAATATGAGTCATTTTTAGTTCTGTTCACAAATAGTGTTGACGTGTGCAAGTTAATTTACTTATTCACGTGGTAGCTAAAGGTGTAAACTGGGGCAGTTCTACGAACTAGGTCTTTTGGGTTCGATACCTACTTTTCTTTCTTTCATTATCACACCGCGTTACGGGTAATGTCACTCCACGGTCATATCTGATTTGGTGTGACTTTTAGCGTCCTATGACTACTAAATACTGTAGGGCCAAAAATTTTCGGAAGGCAAATATTTTCGGATATTTGCATATTCAGTGTGTACCGTAAATAATTTAGCGCAATGGTTTGTTGGTTACGCCTTCTGCCGTAAAGAATTCGAAGATATTTTCGGATGTACACGCTAGTGAAATTGCATTTTGCTTGCTTTGCGTTATGTTCCCACTTTTAAGAGACATTCAGCCGACTTTTAAGAGACATTCAGCCGATGCGCCTTGTGCGAACGGAAGGATCTTATTACCAAGCTAAAATAACAAGCCGCTTCGTACATACATTCAACAGTCGATACTATAGTAAGCTTAAGGGACAAAAATGTGTAACACGTACGGGTAGAAAGCATGCACACAGCATAATCAAAAACCAATTGCATAATAAGATATACCAGCATCCATTGATTACTAGTATTAAACAGGGCCACCCTGCGAGACAGAGGAACTTCTTTGAACAGCTAAAGTAGCCACTACTACAGCAGTAGAAGAAGCAGCACACAGCTTTTCAGAAGCAGGAGCATCATTAGCACCTGCAGAGGTAACATATACATAATGTTGAGGTTAATTTTAATATTATTGTCCCACCTGGTGGCACAGCAATAACTGCCTCAAATGATCCATCTGTTTGCCTATTCCAGATAAACTGCTGCCCCTCCAGGACTCCTTTAATAGTGTTGGGTGCAATAGAAATAACATTGAATTCCTGATCTGGCTTGACCTGATTTCCAAGCATACGCCTAGCGAGAGTTTCTATACCAAAGCTTGGCACAGTGTTGACTGTAATTCCCAATCGAGCTGGATCAAATTCATGAACAGATGCTGCACATGTTTGCAGTATAGAACAAAAAGGATGCTGTATGCCTACTGCTTCACAGCATTGTTTGACTAACTGTTTATCCTCACTCATAGAATTGATAGCTTCAATCATCCAAGCAGCATGCAGAGGCTTAATAAAACTCAACTTCATATTAACCTCAATATTCTGAATGTTTTGTTGCCTTTCAAGGTGCTCATAAATGCTTTTAGCATACCATGTATTGAAATTCTGGGCCATTTTTTGCTTCAATACTCGGTTGAAGATGCTGTCCAGTGGCTGTAACTCAGAAGTACAGTTGGGTGGTACAATAACATGAATAATGCCATTTTGTTTCAGAAATTCTAACACTGATGTTGTTACATGGGACTTATATATATCCATGATTAGTAGTGCTGGTTGGGACTGTGCCATATGACTGTGGGCCTTAATGTGTTGAACAAAGGGTAAAATTACTTTATTAATGTAACGTAGTACTGTTTCCTCGTTGGCCCAGTGAGTCTCTGAGTGCCAAATATCCCAAGTAGAAGGAAACGTGACATTTTTTGGAGGATGGCATGCTACAGTTTTGCCTTGGTAGAGGATTTGTGGTGGCAACACAACACCAGACATTGTAATTCCCATGACTGCAGTGATCTGGCGCTTGTCTTCTTTTGCTACTATAGGTACCTGAATAACAACATGCGGTAAATATTGCAGTACTGGTAATGAATGTTCAGACACAGCTTCATAATAATTTCACCAAAACGGTGAACTGTTTACATATGCAGCTTTATACAGATACAATGCTGATTCGATTTGTGGCAACAATTCAATAAGATGTTAGATAATAATTGGCTACGTAGTCTGCAGAAGGTTTTTCTTTTTTTGAGAACTTATCACATTAATTCTACAATACAATACTAGTACTAGTAACTTGATGTATACAAACCTCTAACGTATACCGGTACATGCGTGCATGCATAGAGGCCCACCTGAGTTGATCCAATCACCTCCATTGTGTAGCCCCCAGTAAATGTATAGTGTAGCCCTGTCTCATCTATGTTGATCACGAGCTCAGCTGGTATTGAGTTAGCCACTATCAAGTCTTTTACTGCTTTCAAGAACTCCGCCTGAATTCGTGGAAAGTCTTCGGGAACCTTTTTAGCTGCCTTGGTCCCTTTTCGTTTCACCATGCCTAAGTATCTGAAAATTGATTTAGAAAATGACCGATCGATGACCACTGGACCCCCGTTCTCTCTTAAATGAAATGGACAGTAGTATAGATATAATGCGCGAGCGGTAGCTACGGCGATCTTTCCATTCACGACACCACCAGAGGCGCGCAACGACAGAAGATACAATTTTAGTTTTTCACGAACGAACTCTTCCATTTTCGGTGGACGTCCTCTCTTCTTTCTCTGAAGCACAGTCAGCTGCTTGCCTGATGATGACGCTTCCACTTCGAATGCTTTCTTTAGACTGAACGCAGTACTGACAGGTATACCGAAGTTTTTGGAAGCCTTACTAGGACCATGCTCAGCTGCAAACTTTCCAATCTTTGCTCGTACACTTTCATCTTTTATGTTGTACCTTCCTCTTGGTCGATAGACTGGGTTAGCCGTGATTGTTTGAATGACAGACGTATTAATCTCCTGGCAGATCGGTGAAGATGACGCCAAATCCATCTGCTGTGGATTTGGTAGGTGGAATGCCGTGGCTACACTAATTACATCCATTCAACAGCGACCAGGCAAACTGAAACGCGCACGTTTACAACGATCAAGCAGAAAATTCTCATAATTAGAACTTCTGACATACTACTAGTAGTATTTTCGAATGCAGGTATTCTAAAATTACTGTCCGTGATTTAGCATATGCAAATATCCGAAAATAATTGCCATCCGAAAATATTGTCCATGCGAAAATTTTTGGCCCTACAGTAGGCGACCTTCACACTTCAATTTTTACTGTGTTCCGCAATGACTGCTGTGAGTCTCCAGATGTGCTATGAAATTATCACAATGCGTGAATGGTTATGCATATACATGCTGAGGGGTGGGGGGCGTGGGGGGGGTGCAGACTATTCAATTCTTGATTTCATGATGATATTTAAATCTGGCACACCGCATGCATCGTTGCACATAATTCTTAAGCTTATGCAAGTGTACCTATACCAATAAATTCAAAAAAAAAGGTTCAACCTTTATTTTTTCCCTTGCTTGAATGAAGAAATTTATATTATGAATGCATGGAGTGCATGTGAATGCGGTACCATGCAGACCTTTCAGTCGATCTGATTATGAGTACATATATAATCTGGGATCAAAGTAACTATACTGCATAAGTGTAATGTGTGGTTACACCCTGACTTGAGTTCTTATAGAGGCACTGAAAATCCACGCACCCTGGCGGGCTGTATGAAACGTAGGGTTCTGCTTAATTAACGATAAGCAATATTTATAACAGCAGGACATTTTTGGTTAGAGGGTTGACTCCCGCCCTATTGAACACTCATGTCTCCTGTTAAAATTCAGGTCTCCTTATTAGCACTCAGTCTCCTTATTAGCATTCATGCAGTCTCCTTAGTAGCATTCAGGTCTCCTTATCTGCATTCAGGTCTCCTATTAGCATTCAAGTCTAGTAGCCGTCAAGCAATGATTTGACCCCAATTATAAATGGGACATGCTTATAATAAATCATAATGACAAGACTCCTGATGATTGAACAGCTTAGCTTTTTGTCATTATCACACAAGAAGTCAAAAGTGAGGAGTTTAGTGTTTGATGTCACAAAAATGCTTAGTTGAAATACAGCAATAATTGATCAGCATACTTGCTTCAATGGCTGGTCAAGAAGTCTCGAGGCTAAATTGCATATGTGGTTGCGTTGGCAAATTAAGCTTGCTGTGTCTGATGGGACTCTAAACAATACAGTTTAGAACATGTCATATTTGCAACCTCTTGACTGTATTGTTGTGATGTAATATCGGATGTCTCGCTAGAGACTTCCATATAGGGTTTGACCCCGACTATGAATTTAATTAAAATCACGCGACCCTACCGTAGCTTCGCTCCCGACGATCGGATCGTCTAACTTGTTGCGGCAATCGATCTAGAAGTCAAAACTATATCCCACCAACTTTCTCAGAGAGAATGTTTTTATTACTTGTATATGTACAGATCATAACACGACGTAATCTATCCACAGCTGTGATGAATTTAAGGTCTGTGTACAAAGGACGTATTACCTATCGTGCTAAAAATTAGCCCTATACATTTAGGATTGAACAAAAATGCATGATTAAATATAAAAATTCTCTATGAAAAAAATTATAGAATTTGAAGGAAATAGTGGTATAAAGCAGGGAAACAAGGGTTGAATGATAAAGGATAAACTAAAATGTGTGGTATGTGCTACGTATAGAACTATCCTTGTTTTCTTACGTTTTACACCACCCATTCCCTTTATCCCACCAACTTCCTCATAGAGAATGTTGTTTTTATTTACTTGAGATATATTGTTTGACAGGTATAAGCTTCTGCAGATTCATGCACACGCAGCTGTAAACTGTTGCGTTAGGATATGCATACAAGCATGCATACTCGATAGTATGAATTTTTTTCTTCATTAATTTTTTCAATGCTGAACTTATATCCGATTCTGTTCAATGACATGCATACATGCATATGTTTGAACACACTTGCAATTGCAAGCCATGCATAGCGTTTGCAACCTAGCTCTTTGCCCATGCCTCCGAGTGGTTTATTATTAGCTAGCTTCTGATATACTTGCATCTGCATGGAGCCGTTCATCTTTATGTACTGACTTATTGTTTAAAACCTAATTGCTCCACTACTATAGATGGAGCTAATACAAGCAGCAGGAGCTGGCTGGACAGAAGAGCTTATTCGACTTCTTGAGCAGGGTGCAGATGTTAATGCTACTGATCAGGTAAGTCGCATTTGTATTAATTGTTGTTCCAACATGCCAGAAGTGTTGTTGCAACAGATTGAAACCATGATCTGAGATGCACTCAATCTGCTAATCAATTCTCTTTTTTTAAAAATAATAATAATTTTTCGTTAACGTAGGTAGTAGTTCCTATATGGGAATTGACCCGGGTCGTAAATATAATTTTAAAAATGCGATCTGCATATACCAATAAACAGATAGTTTAACTCTTTGTTCCTATTGATCCAGAAGGCAAAGACGGTCATTTTAATGTTTTATTCCAGTCTTCAAACTGTTTGCTTTAAGAGAACAAAAAAGTTCGTGTTTTACCTCGTCTCCATGCTAATTCTTCTCCATCGTCGTCGTCGTCTTCTTCTTCTTCTCTGGTGAGTATAACTCCGGATGGGAATGGTTTTGATGTTTAATCTCCCGCAATCCTTATTTAAGGATGGCCATCCTTAAATAAAGATGATGACCACTTTCTAAAAGAATGATGTACTCTTGATGCTTTGTTTTATATTAGTGATTCACTAGTCTTAGGATTCAAGATCATGCAGATCAGTGATACTTCCGCGATTAAAACAGGTTTGGCTTGCTCAAAAACCGGTATTACAGTGTAAATACGGCGAAACCACCATTTGCCGCTGGCGATATAGTAGTGAGCAAATTAACTCAAAGCGACGTATGGCAAGGAAGGACAGGTTTCTGGTAGCTCTAGGAGTAGAACATATCCAGAAATGCCCCATACATTGGAGGACATTCATAAAAAAATTCCAAATTGAATTCTATAACATTTTAGCATATAGCGGAATTTTTTTTCTTTCCACTGTAAAAATTTGAGTTTCAGATTTTTATTGATTATGAAGTTAAAATCAAGATATGTTTTTTAATTACTACATAGTTGACGTAATTTTTTGAGGGAGGGGAGGGGGGTATATTAACTAACTATTAAACGAATTAACAATGTTTATGAGCAATTATAATCCTCTCACCAATAATATAAATAGCCTCGATCAGACTGATGGCCGCGCCGGCTGGCTTTCGATGTTTAGTGGAATATTGAAATACTAACCCTGGTAGGCAAGCGCGAAGTAAGACATCACTTTATTATCTCAAATGGATCACGACACTAATACCTGCATACTACGGCAGTAGCCGGCGTCAGCGAAGGGGGAGATTCAGGTCAGGCCAGGTACGATAATTGGGGGGTGGGGGGGAGTTACTGTCCGCTTCAGACCCAATACGAAAAGTGGGGGACCTTTAATTGTTTGGCATAGGGCCTACTCTATTTAAATACGTTATCGTTATTACCGGTTACAATTTTGGCCGAGGAGGGTGAAGCACCCGGAGCACCCTCTCTGGGATGCGTTAGCTTCGGCTATATATACCTGTAACCGTTAATTATTAACGATAACGTATTTGCTGTGTGCCAAACAAAGGGCCCCCACTTTTTGTATGTGACCTGAAGCGGACAGCACTCCCCCCCCCCCCCACCCCCCAAGGGCGTAGACAAGTTTTAAGGGTGGGGGGGAAGGGGGCTATTTATTGTTGGGGATTTAGACCCGCGAGACGACAAGCGGGGGGTGGGGGGGCTAATTATGGTTGGGGGTTTAGTCCCGCGATACGACAGTGAGGGTGGGGGGAGGTGTACACTTCAGGTAGTCTCGTACCCACGCCACAGCAGCGGGTGGATTACATCACCGCTACGTGGAAGTAGGGTCTGGAGAATCTCTCGGCAAAATCGTGGCCAGTGGCGTTCGAATCTGAACGTTCCAATCGGATTTCGAGCATGCGCAATTAGTGATTTTAATTGAATTTTTCGCCTGACAGTCACGCGTTCGTAATTGTCGATTCAGACGAGATCACCTACGCTCAATCAAGCTTGGCTTTCAGTGTGTAACTCCTGACCAGCGAGCAGCTATTGAAGCCTTTATGAGTGGTTGTGATGTCTTCGTTTCTTTACCAACTGGAAGCGGGAAGTCCTTCTGCAGATATCTGCTGCGTAGGTTGCCGCATGGTCGCCGACTCGCCGGATTCGATTAGACCTTGGCCCCCCTAAACACTGGGGACAAGCAAACTTGTTTTCATGATCAGTTTGTTTGGTACACTGTTCGACAGACGAGCGGGAAGAACCGATGGGTCAGTAGTCATCGTTGTTAGTCCCTTGCACGCGTTAATGAAGGACCAGATCGAAGCACTAATGCGCCTATCATTGTTACGTGAGACCCCCCCCCCCTCCCTGGGGCATTAGGAGGGATTTGACCTTTATTAAAGCAAACTGCCCCTGGTTGGGGGTTAATAACTGGTCAATTGTTTATACTACGTGGTCTGATAAAAGGTCAAACGCGTGCCCGACTACGGTCAAATGTGTGGCCAATTATGATATTCACGCGTCAAATGACTCAAATCCCCACCTAATCCCGACTTCGCCCCAGGGGAGGGGGGTCTCACGTAACAATGATAGGTGCATAACAAGGAGAGATGCTACAGCAGTGTGTGCAGGAGACGCAAACAGCGATGCCCTTCTACTAGACATGCAGGGTAGCGGAAGGCTTATCCAACTCATCTTACCGACACTGCAGGTGACAATTGATTACCCACTAGGTCACCACGATTATCAGATGACCTCTTTCTTTGCACTGGAGTATGAACCTCAGAGGAGACAGAAGGAGCTGTATATGTATCAGACATCACTTTAACACAAGCTGCTGCTTCTTGCTCCGCCAAATCTAGTTCGCGCTTCAATTTGACGCATTTATCAAGCAACCTAAAACATCTTATACAAAGCACACTGGAAGGTACATCGATATTGACGTCCATTCTATCGTGCGTTAGTCGCCTCGGCAAGAGTAATACGTAAACTGTAGAGGTGCTGTGCAATAACCTTCTCTGCTTCGGCACCGACTGAAAGCCACACATAACGCACAATGAAGCCATCTTAATTGCCTAGTCACTCGCAGCGCGTGACAGTGGTATGAATTAATATTAATCATTACATTCCACTGGCCACGATTTTGCCGAGAGATTCTCCAGACCCTACTTCCACGTAGCGGTGATGTAATCCACCCGCTGCTGTGGCGTGGGTCTGGGTACGAGACTACACTTCAGGCACAATACGAAAGGCGGGGGGGAGGGGGAGTTGCTTAGCAGAAGAGGGGGAGGTATCTTACATGAAAGGGCAACTCTATGATCTATTGAATAGCGAGCGCTTTACAATGGATTATAACGACTTCAGAAATTTTTATACCTGAAGTGCAATAATCTGGAGGGTTAAAGCCCCCCCCCCCCCCCCTTTCCATATTGAGTCTGACCTGAAGCACCCCCTTCACTGAAATCCTGGATACGCCATTGATGGTGGGGTATGCTATGTCTCCACAAACAACTATGTGCATGCACGTAACATTTGCTCCTCTAATACAAAGCCCTAAATCATAATGTCTCTACTCCCTCAATTGTTTATCAACTGTATACAGTGCACCGCCCCACATCAGAAATAGGGATAGATGTAGATATCAAACATTTTATACTCATTTCACTTCCAAATGCACCAACTGATACACAAAAGTCCACAAGTAATAATCAACGACGACTACTGCATAGCATCATGTCATTATCATCCAGTTAGAGCAGTGTCAGGAAAGGATTGCCATCTTCTTGAAATGGATTTCATTTCATCCCATTTAAAAGAGACCAATGAATCAAACAGTTGATGGTGTACCAACGCAATGTACCATTCGTAGCTTGGTGGATGTTACGGTGGAAGAGGTAAGACCAAAACCAACATCTAAGAAACAAATAAAAACCAATTAACCCTGTACAATCATATAGCAGATGATATAACACACTGCTGCTTACTACCGATTCCATATATGCAGGAACTAAAGGTTAAACCCATCAAATCCTCTGTGTAGAATTTATATCAGAAATGCCCTGCGTGCAAGTGTGTATGTGTGTGTGTGTGTGCGTGTGTGTGCGCGTGCGAGTGTGTATGTGTGTGTTTGTGTGTGTGTGTGTGTGTGTGTGTAACAACACAGTGTCAGTGTGGGTTAAATTTGCAAGCATACTGGATTTGGCTACAACAGCTAGGAACCTCCATACATGGGTATCAAAAGCTTGTATGATACCCAACAAGGTCAAAATAAGTACCTGTGTGTGTGTGTGTGTGTGTGTGTGTGTGTGTGTGTGTGTGTGTGTGTGTGTATGCGTGTGTGTGTGCATGTGTGTGTGCGTGTTAAATCACGAAGTCAGTGTGGGTTCTATTTGCAAGCTTACTGGATAAGGCTAGGAAAAGCTAACCAGGCACTGCTATCTAGATCAATCTACCCACAGTGTACACAGGTCAACCTCCATGTATGGGCATCAAATGAGCTTGTTAAATAAAAGTACCTGTGTGTGTGTGTGTGTGTGTGTGTGTGTGTGTGTGTGTGTGTGTGTGTGTGTGTGTGTGCGTGCGCGTGTGTGTGTGCACATGCGTGTGTGCATGTGTGTGTGTGCGTGTTAAATCACAAAGTCAGTGTGGGTTCTATTTGCAAGCTTACTGGATATGGCTAACCAGGCACTGCTATCTAGATCAATCTACCCACAGTGTAAACAGGTCAACCCCATGTATGGAACTTGTTAAATAACAGTACCTATGTGTGTGTGTATGTGTGTGTGTGTATGCACATGCGTGTGTGCATGTGTGTGCTTGATAAATCACAAAGCCAGTGTAGGTTCAATTTGCAAGGGTACCGTATATGGCTGGGAAAAGCTAACCAGGCACTGCTATCTGGATCAATCTACCCACAGTGTACACAGATCAACCCCATGTATGGGCATCAAATAGCTTGTTAAAAAACAGTACCTGTGTGTGTGTGTGTGTGTGTACATGCGTGTGTGCCTGTTAAATCACAAAGTCAGTGTGGGTTCAATTTGCAAGCTTATTGGATATGGCATAAGGAATAGCTTATAGGGGCACGCAATCTACCCACAGTGTACACAGTTCAACACAAGCTTGCATACCAGACAGGTCAAATAATCAGTACCTATGTGTGTGTGTGTGTGTGTGTGTGTGTGTGTGTGTGTGTGTGTGTGTGTGTGTGTGTGTGTGTGTGTGTGTGTGTGTGTGTGTGTGTGTGTGTGTGTGTGTGTGTGTGTGTGCATATAACAGCTAACCAGGCACTGCTTATCTCAATCAATCTACCAACAGTTTACCAGGTCAACCTCCATGTCTGGGCATCAAAAGAGCTTGGGAGGGGGGAGGGGGGTTACCTGTGTGTGTGTGTGTGTGTGTGTGTGTGTGTGTGTGTGTGTGTGTGTGTGTGTGTGTGTGTGTGTGTGTGTGTGTGTGTGTGTGTGTGTGTGTGTGTGTGTGTGTGAAGAGGGGAGGAGGATGAACAGAGCATCACACATAAATATATGTCATCCATCCTATACAGCAATAGGTTAAAAGAGGCTGGCAGGCCTACGTTTAATTATTCATGCAGCATTCATCTAAAAAGAGAGGGCGTTCCAAATAGATCATAGCATATAGGTTATAGTTAAAACCATATACAAGTTAAAATTATATCTACATGATCTACATGTAGGCCTGCATGTAAGTCGCTCTTCACTTTCACGGAAAGTGGCATATATGTATACAATTAGCCCCCAAAAATTTTTGTATCAGGGCATGCCTATAAAATGATGAATAGAAACCTATTAGATTGGATATGAATTTAGACACAATGACTTCAGGCCTATTTATCCCTCCCCCCCACACACACATACACACACACAACACATACACACAGATACACAAACACATGCACGCACCTTATAGTGTTCTGGTTTTTAACGAACAATTAGTTTTTCACTATTGAATTCGTGGCATTCACCTGCCAGCAGCAAAGGGCTCCTGAATTGTTGAAGGAGTTAAATTCATTTATCACCTTAAACTGTATTCTCCCACTTTTCGTTGGATGTCCATTCAGATGTTATCTACACATACGGGACGGCTTTATATCCCATGAGTTCAATTTGAAATCAAAATTTTATACACAAGCACATACATATATACGTACTCAGACATAGGCTACTGATGTAAATAGATCGTCGATACATACACATATACATACATAAATACATAGATTCATACACGCGCGCGCGCGCACACACACACACACACACACACACACACACACACACACACACGTGTTACAATCACACGAACGCGCGCGCTCACGGGCGTTGTGCGAATGGCTATGAATCCTTCCTCTTTTTTCCCTCTGCATGCATAGTTTGAGTCGTGTGCGTGTATGTGTGTGTGAGCGCGCGCGCACACACACACACACGCACACGCACCCACACACATAGGCCTACATGTAGACACACGCAATCACACATACAAACACACGCACGAACTCCAGATCTCGCGCGCGCACAAGAAGTGGATGAATACACGTATACTCTCACATGGTACAGTCAACGACTAATGTTGTAGTCCATGGTACAGCCAGCGCTGAACAGGCCCCATGACATCATTTGCACTAGACAAATAACCTATTCAATAAGCCAACGTTCCAGTTAATTAATTAATTTGCATTTAGCCATGTATCTGTATCCATGGAAGCTACATTAAAAACACTTAATAAGATGGCGCTAATTGTATCCTACTCATTGTGACCCAAAACAATTTTAAATTCAAATGGCCGAAATCTATACTAGGTAAATTTTTTTTAATATCTCTAAAAATAATAGAACTGCATGATCTCTTATTCTGGGGGCCCACAAAATCTGAATCTAAACTGGTGTAAGAATTATGAGCTGCAGAATACCTTAATTAGGTGCGAAAAAGTTGATTTTCCATACATCTCTATGGAAAGTGCTGTTTTCACAAAAACTACAACAATTTTCAATACAAAGCAGTTGTTTTTTGTTCAGCTAAATCAAGATTGTACGTATCTGAAACAATATTGATAGCCACAAAAGTTGTACCCTATTACGTTATTAAATAGCAATCAAGTTTATAAAACGCCATTCATTTTCTATGGGAGTTATCCGGAAGTATACGCGAATGTACAAACCGCAACAATTGTCAATTCCCTTTGACCGCGCATTTCTGGATATGATGTACACTGACAGATGGATCTGTGGAACAATATCCACGGCTTCAACAATCTGCGCTCACGTACCGGCCAGTATACTTCCAAAGATCGAAGCGATTGCATACACTCGAAAGCGTCAAGCTAAGCAACTCTGCTTAGATACCGAGGGAGCCATAAAAAGCGACGGATGTAGTTCCTCACTACGGATGGATGACGTACATGTAGGCCTAGGTGACCAAAGCGGCAGCACTGCATGATTCGTCAAATGACAGTGACAGCGACAGCAACAGTAGGCTTAGGTAATGGCGTGGTCCCTTCGAGTCTAATTAATTGGGACTAAGCTACACTAAGCTCGAACACATATCGTATGCCAATTGGCAAATGGCAATGCTTCCTAGATCTCCCCCCACCCCCCCACCCCCACCCCAATGCACCATTGTATATGGTACTGTACTCAATGATAGAACTAGAAAGCACACCGTTCGATGGAGCGGCTCACATGCAGTGCACGTGGTTTCAGTGAGGCTAGGGTACGTCCATGCTGGCGTTTGAGCAGAAGGGAGCATCTATACATCAGTACACGTCATTATACAAATGCTTGATATTAATTTTTAAGCGTTATGGTGTAAGTAAGTATAACTTATTTACCACAAGTTATTTCTTTGACGAATCAGGTTGTGAGTATAGCTGGATCAACTGGCTATCAGAGAAAATCAAGAGTTTTAAACTATTGTGGTTTTTATGGTCAATAATCTCTACTTGTTGTGATCCTTATTTAAGGATTGTGTCAATCCTTAAATAAGGATGTGCCACTTCCTCCCTGTTTTACCACATGGACATTGATCATATTGACATCATTTAAAGTTTGTTATGGAGGCTAATCAGTATACAATTGACCAATAGCATTTATTTTTTCTTACTTACTTGGTTAGCAAAAGTATGCAATGTAAAAGATGATCCCTATTTAAGGATAATGACATCCTTAAATAAGGATTTTTCCCTGGAGATTAAACATTAAAGAGCGCCAATTATACCAATCACTTTAGAATCTCCTGGAAGGACATCTTCAAGTATCAGGTGTATGAATAACTGACATACGTAATTATTATTAATGTGTAGTGTTAAAAAGTAGCATTCCCATGGCGACATTTACGTATATTTAGAATTGTGCAAACAAAAGAGGAGAGCTAAACAACGAGACGACGAGTTTGAATTCTCCCGTGTTCCTTACCGTGATCCCAAACAAATGCAGGCGTCTGCTCGTGACGGTAATTGAAGCAGATTGGGTGTGTGTGTGTGGGGGGGGGAGGGGCCACTTTCCAGTATTAATAATCGATAAAAAATGATAATAAAGAAATAGAGGAAACAAGTTAAGAAAAACATTCTCTAACAAGAAAGTTGGTGGGATATAGGAATTGGAGGCAATGGTGGTGTAAAAAGGAAGGGAATAAGGTTTTGAGAAATAGGTAATGAGACAAAAGTCCTATATTTAGCACGTGTAAATGTAACAGAACCAAAAGAAGTGCTAAATATAGGATTTTTGTCTCATTACCCTTTTCTCAAAACCTTGTTCCCTTCCTTTTTACACCACCATTGCCTCCAATTCCTATATCCTACCAACTTTCTCGTTAGAGAATGTTTTTCCTTACTTGTGAGAATACATTTTGGCTACTTCTTGGAAACAATGCCAACAAAAAATTTATTGATGAAGCACATCATTTATATTATACTAATGTACTCAGTATCGCAGTCACCTACACATTTAAATATTTGGTTGCATAGCCTTGTGTAAGGATGGAAGAGAATGCCCCATTCTGCACGATAATTATATATTGTGTCTAGATTAATAGTTAAGGTTTTGCTCATTTCCTGTTTGGACCATGGCCTTGTGTATTGTTCAATTGTCCTTATCTCCTCCTGTCATATGCTATTACCCTTACAGGAAGGACACACCCCACTACTAATGGCTTCATGTTATGGACATTTTGAGTGTGTGCAACTGCTGTTGGATAAGGGTGCCAATGTCAACCAACAGGACAAAGTGAGGGTTACTATTTGAGCATCCTTTGTTACATTAGCTGTGGCATGGAGCATTGTTCTTTGATGTTAACATAATAATAATATAGACCACTGGTATTCAACACTCTCACTTGAAACTGATATGGCATATGGGAGTTCAGTTTTGTGTGTGATGAAGTTAAATACCCACTTTTCAAGTGGGTATTTAACACATAGTTAAATACCCACTTTTCAAGTGGGTATTTAACACATCAGGAAAGCTTACTTAAACAGAACTTTTACATTGCGCACTAACAATATTTCAAGCTCTATAGCTAGTCAGTGTTTGACTGGGTACTTTGTAATATCAGCAACATATTTCTAATATTCAACACAGGATGGAGACACTGCCATATATGTTGCTGCTGCATCGAAGGACAAGCCAGCTCATTTAGAGATTGTAAAATTACTCCTATCTCATCCTGATATTGACCCATTTATCAAAAACAATGCAGAACTTACTCTTTTTGATATAATGATTACTAAATTCAAATTATTTGAAATGATACAAAAAGTGCAGGACACAGTAAAACGCTTTCCTGTTGCCAAATATGGAAAGGTTGTGATGTGCGGACATTCCGGAGCTGGAAAGAGTACACTGACTCAAGTGAGCTGATGGGTAATTATTTTATATGATCATGCAGGTCAATTGGTTATTACAAAACACTCTTACCAATTAATTAGAGCCAAACATTAATGTATGAAAGCCATTCAAAACCGTCATGTTTGGAACTCGTTTATATATTGATCACTACTTTAGAGCAGTTAGTGTATAAATTTGCATTGACTGAGCATATAATCGTATTTATACTGACTTTTATTACACTTTCCCGTTGTGTGGAAGGTAGTAAGATTATTTATAAAAAGCCTCTTTTTATTGAAGGCCATCATCAAAATTATGGAGCCGGCACCAATTCGTTTCAAAAATGTAAGATTTTTGCTTGTTGTGCATGCACTAAGCATGTTTATTCCTCTGATTAGCTTATGATGATAACTGAAGCTTTGTATCATAATTGGTGTATAAATTTGTATCAATAATACAGAGCATTGTTATTATTGTATTTATACTTTTATACTGTTTTCCGTTGTGTGAGAGGTAACAAGATTATTTATAGAAAGCCTCTTTTTATAGAAGGCCATCATCAACATTATGAAGCCGGCACCAATTAGTCTCAAAAATGTAAGAAGTGCAAGATTTTTGCTTGTTGTGTTTTTTAAACATGTTTACCTCTGATTGGCTTATAATGATAACTGAAGCTTTGTATCATAATATGGCTATGCATTAAATAAAAACGCTATTAATCAGCTGGAACTACGGTTATAGTTCCTATATAGGAATTGACCAGGGTCGTGAAATCATTTTTTTTTTTTAACGCGACCCGCGTATAGATGATTTCCGCGAATTATAAAAAAGAGCAAGCCCACCATTTAAGGACATTTTTGCCCTCCAATTACCACATTTCGCCCTTCAATTTCAAGAGGTACAATTATGACACAGCTACGGTACAGCTAGCAAGCCCCCGCTTGATAATTCGCAGAATCATCTATAACTCGCGTACCATCGATCGAACGGATAGTTTAGCTCTTTGTTGCTATCGAACCAGAAGACAAAGACGGTCATTTTAATGTTTTGTTTCAGACTTCAAACTGCTTGCTTTAAGAGAACAATTTTTCATCGCTCCCAGGCCAATTCTTCTCCGTCGTTGTCTTCTTCTAATTCTCGGGTGAGTATAACTCGGCATAGGAATGGTTTAAAAGAGTGCAAATTATACCAATCGCTTTAGAATCTCCTGGAAGGACATCTTCAGGTATCAGATATATGAATAAAGCACGAAACTGACATAATAATCATTTTGTAATACGGAGTGCTAAATTGAAGCGTTCCCATGGCACCATTCAATAGAATTGTGCAGCGTCATAACAGGTGGGAATTTCATTTGATCGCACCACTTTTGGCAAGCGAAGTTGTTTTTGTCAAAATGCCTTCACGTCAACAAAAGAGGAGAGCTAACTGACGAGAGGATTACCTCCAAAATCGAGACGGTCGACGAGTTGAGTCCTACCGCTTCGGTACAATGCTGACGTCCCTTCAAAAGGTCAGCTCGTGACGGTATAATTGAAGTGGGAGGGGGGGAGGGGGGAGGGGGGGGAGGGGGGGAGGGGGGAGACTGCCGTTCTTCAATTAAAGAGGCTACGTCATAACTATAACTTGTGAGCACTTCGCAAAAATAATCGACAATAAAATTAAAATAAGTAAAGAAAAACGGTGGGATATAAAAATAGGAATTTGAATTGTGTAAAAAGGAAAGGAGCAAATTTTTGGGTAAAGAATAATCCTATATTTGGTTCTGTTACATGTAAAGGCCTAAAACTAGAAAATTAAAACCAATTGTAAGAAGTTATTAAAATTGAAAAAACCGGTCTGTTCAGGTGATTGTTCAAAAAAATAACCGGTCGGTTGAGGTTGTTCGTTTTAAAACAACATTCTCTGTAAACATATGACGCTTAAACTTTGCCTCTGCCGAGCTTGATCTTATGGTAACAAGCCATCACTGTGTTTAAGGAGACATGGAATAGTATAGACCTTTCATGTGCATTTTACACTGAATCCTAGAATAGCAGGTTACCGATTTCAGAATTTGCAATAGGTACCCCACTACCTGTGCCGAAGGTTAGTCCTTTAGTCTACAAGTAAATAAAAACATTCTCTACGAGAAAGTTGGTGGGATATAGGATTTGATTATGACATTGGTGGTGTAAAAAGCAAGGAAACAAGGTCTTATCAGAAGGGAAAATGTCATAGTCCTATATTTAGCACACAAACAACACATGCCCTAGAAATGTGCTAAATATAGGACTATGACATATTCCCTTCTGATAAGACCTTGTTTCCTTGCTTTTTACACCACCAATGTCATAATCAAATCCTATATCCCACCAACTTTCTCGTAGAGAATGTTTTTATTTACTTGTTTTCTTAATTTTTTTTCATACCCAAGTAACCCAATGACTGTTGTATGGCTGCTTCTCCCTTTTCATTTCTTTCAATCCAGATATACTTAAATAGGGACAAGTTCTCTGGACGATTCACTCCACTACTCGTCAACATGATCATGACAAGTCACTACTAGGATATGATGTTTCCCCAGACCCAATGTTTCACAGGCGATTGCGTAGTCTCGTACCCAGACGTTTATATGAGGGATAATATAATAAAAATATACTAAACTTACAGCAAATACACACACATACAGCCATTATACATATCACATAACTTATGAGAATTTTGAACCAATAAATGGTTCAATGCATGATTGAGTAAAGAGCGGCCCCATCCTCAAAGCCCAGGCCACTTCTCCACTTTACTCTGGAACCCCTTAGGCATAAGCTGGCTGCTCTGATGATGGCAAATGAAAGCCTTGCTCTGATGTAGCCACATGTTTGTGCATAAGACTTTTTCCATCACATGTGGCCATTCTCTTCAGGAAGTGCTCTGCTTCCCGGTGAAGGAGTCCATCAACTGAAATCACAAAGGGTGTAAAAGTACCTCTCCGATCTTCAACTGCTTGCCTGTAAATTCTCTTTTTTTCCTGAGCACCCGATTCAAGAACTGATTCTGGCGAGCGATTGCTGTATGAAGGGGCATCTGTATCAATGACCTTGAAGTCAAAGAGGCCTCCCAGACGTTTATACCATTATACGTCTGGGTACGAGACTAACCACTACGCTGACATATCCTGCAATATAGTTGGGTCTGGGGACGTGATGATCTAGTCTGAGGACCCTAGCATGATGTAGGGTCTGGAACCAGTATACGTGTAGAGAACAAGCTGTCAGCATGAGCGCTAGCATCTCTGAACCCGGGACGATCTGTATGGACGATCAAGCACATGTAAAAAAATAAAATAAAATCTAACACGTCTTCAGCATCCTACCGTGACTGTGGGTGCACGTGGAGAAGCTATAGAGGCGCCGATCGTCCCGGGTTCAGAGATGCTAGCGCTCATGCTGTGACAGCTTGTCTTCTACACGTACAGATTAGTGTGATTTGGTGTTGATTCGGTTCACGTGAGAGTGCGCGTTCTAACCGCCTAAATATAAACCAAGTTTGGTATACGCGTGGTTCCAGACCCTACATCATACATCATCCTGTCATCCCCGTTTATCTTTAGATACCGTAATTAAATTATACAAGACATAGGAGGCTGATAGTCGATTGTTTATCAAAGTATTATATTATATAAAAGCGAGTCCTCCAGCCGATTCTGAAGCTATTGGTGAAATTTTCATCGCTTAGAAATGTTCCTGTCCTGAGTTATGCGTTGCCAAGAAGAAGGAGAAGAAGAAGACGACCCGCCCCTTGTTCCGAGACTGGGTACGAGGACGGGCAGTACACTCTTGTTCTCAACAACCACGCGGTTCAGCGACATAAAACAAAAACGAAACTACTCATTTTTGACTTCTAGATCGATTGCTAAAACAAGCTACACGATCCGATCGTCGGGAGTGTTGTTACAGACGGGTCGCGTTTTTTTAATGACTTCATAGTCGGGGTCAAATCCTATATGGAAGTTTCTAACGAAACTTCCGATTCTGTTTTTCTTAGTCGCGATTATTTCCTTCATATGCAGAAATCGGTAGCAAATGGATTACCCCTTTTTATATGCCATAAGGCATACTAACGGGTTAAAAAGAATCATGGTGATGTAATCAACACTTAGTCGCACGTCTGGGGACCCGGCTGAAGGTAACCATCAGTGCCCTCCCTCAAAATACGCGCAGTGGGCACGGCAATTTAAATACGTTCGCACTTTCTCTGCAGTATTGTGCATTAATCAAACGCGCTACGTACTCTTTTGCACAGGTGATGGGTGTCCAAATCTTGTTCTTTTGCAGACGTTTAACCATGACGTTCTGAACATCGTACATGTCTCGATCGGCGTCTTTGTCATATACGTAGAGCGGTGTGTTCCACCATGGGGCTTCTAGCTGATACTGCTCACTACTTATTTAATTGTATATTGAGGGCTATTAACTGCCAATTGGTGGCGGATGGGAATGATACATATACTTTGCATTTTGTACCGGAAAAGAGCGCAAGCTGCGAGGTGGCAAACTATTCATTTTCGTTTTTATCTCAGTAAACTAAACCCTTACTTGTCCCATACTGAGTGCGTTGGTACCGGGCGAACAAATAGCCACGTGTTTTTCGGTGTATAAAAATGCTTGGGTCACAATTCGCCGCCATTGAATCATGGGTTTGGCGTAACATTGGCATGCACATCGTTCCCAGTCCCTACCTTTGTTTTAATGATTTATAGTTGGTGCAAGAAACTGATAAGCAATAAAACTGGTTATGCTTGTATTAGACTGAGAAACTGTGATTTAATCTGACAAACCTGGAAAACCTAGGTATAATCGTTGGCAAATTAATACTGCATTAATCGCCAAAATCGATGTAATAACCGATTTGCAAGTTGCTATTAACCTGAAAAATCGATTGGACTTGTTTCATAGTGGAAAAAACGATTTTGATTTAGAAAAAAGGTTACACACCCTAATATTGAAAAGTGCATAGTGATATTAAAGGAGGAGATTGAGAGTAAATACTCAGCACACGCCTGCCGGTCGATGCGAAAATTCGCGTATAAAAGGCGCTTGTGCATGGATCCAACCGGAAATCACGTGAGCTCAACATCCTCAGAATGGCGTAGTTTTGTAAGCTGTTAGGATTCTCACCCAGACTTGCTGGCTACATCGTTTTTACGTTGTTAAGACTGGCAGATCAAGTACTTCTTAGTACTCTATCGTGCGCGTTTATTTGTTCTCGAAACAGACAGGTCCAGCAAAGTATTCAACACGCTGATAGTAGCGTTCCGCTTGCAACCAGGTGCAAGTAGTTGCTTCGCTTCCTCAAATCTACTCAGAAGCGTTTCCTTTTCCTCTTGAGAGGAAAAGGACCCTTGCAGATGCAGTCTAAACCTAGACTACGTATCTTCTGGTGAAGAGGTCGCCATTATACGAACAGGTGATCCAGTTTGTTAACTTAGTGTTACGAACTTCAAAAATGGTATTGTTGCATGAAATGGCATTCAAAACATGCATGCGTGCTTGAATTTGTACGCTGTAACTGTTGTTGCCAAGCCTCTAGCTCTAAGCCACCATTTTTAATCTAAAACATTCGCACGGCCGGTTGAAATTTTTGGATCCATTCTCCTTTTATACGCCAACTCCTCCTTTAATTAAGTGCATAGTCGACCGAATAGGTAATCGCGAATAACCGATAAACCTACAAAACCTAAAAATCGGTTACACATACTAATTTCAATAATACAATCCCACAAATCACCAATTAATATCAGCCAGAGAATAATTAAAACATTACCATATGACGTGGTAAGCAACAGACATGCATTTATGGATTTGCATTGTTTTCCAGCGTTTATTAGGACATGAAGACATAGTAGAACCTTTTACTGCTGGGATCATTCCCCATCAAGTTGACAGTTCCTCTGGCAATATGGTCATCTATGACTTGGCAGGACATCATCAATACTTCTCCAGCCATTCTGCGTGCCTGGAGGCCATCTCCCCCAACAGTCCAGCCATTTTCCTCCTTCTACAGGACCTGAGGAAGGACTCTGAGTCCATCAAGAAGGAGCTCTACTACTGGTCTACTATGATGAATGGTGTTTGCCACAAGTGTGATCAGAAGTCACAAGTTATAGTAGTGGGCACACATGCTGACCTGCTAACACCACAGGATGTGACCAGAAAGTTAGCCTATCTACAATCAGTTGCTAAAAGTGTCATTACCGATCAAACCTTAATCACAGCCGTCGCTCTAAATGCTAAAGATTTTTATAGTTCTGACATGGAACAATTCAAGATCCTGTTGCAAGAAGCAAACAAAATTGTTGTAAGTTGTGGTCCATCCGTTCCCTTTCTTTCGCACCTTCTAATTGCGTTTTTGAAAGATAAAATACCTTCTGATGTAGACGTTGTGTCCCTCTCAGACCTTTATGAGGTAATATTAACTGATCCAGATAAATCAATACGCCCTGATATGTTCAAAATAATCCCACTACTTCAGACCTTATCAGAAAAAGGTTTGATTTTCTTTATTCCATCTGAAGATCCTTCTTTCAGCTGGATAGTCCTTAACCAAGAGAGCATCCTTAAGAAGATAAATGGAACTTTGTTTGCAGACCCCACTCTCAATGAGTATACTCACCTCGCTAGCAATACCGGAATAGTTTCTGAAGCAACTCTTAAGCGGGCATTTCCAGAGCACGACATTCAAATGATAACTCATTTTATGATTCAGTTTGAGTTGTGTCATAAAGTCGACATATCTCAATTTAATACAAACATGGCACCTGAAGAAGACTCAGACCTTGGTACTCTCTTCTTCTTCCCAGCTCTTGTACGTGTTGATAGGCCAAGTAGTACCACTGTCCCCAGTAACAGCTTTGGTTGGTCCATCATAGTCAAGTCTCCCAACCAGTTCTTCACCCCACGCTATCTCCATGTCCTTGTTCGTAGGCTAACTGATAAGTTTGTACTGCCCGCTGTACACGCAACACCTCTTCACAATGTCCGCAATCGTCGTTGTGATGTGTGGAGCAGGGGTATCAAGTGGGTTAGTGACACAGGGGTGACGGCTATCATTGAGATGAACGAGGCATTACAGTCCCTCTCCTTGATCACTCATTTTCACACTAGGACTGATCGCAATTATTTGGAATTGGCACACTCTGTTCGTGCATTCGTTAAAAATACCTGTCAGGAGTTCTGTCCACGTTTAGAAGTGTTGGATGTCATCTCCTGTCCCCCTGAGGCCACCTCAGACAGCTCTGATGATACAAAGGTAGAGCTGTGGGAGTTATTTAGTGCCCTAGATAACGGAAAGATGGATATTCATGATATGAAAGGTCAGAAGCATGTGGCCATGGAGAAATGGATTGCATTAGAGCCATGCCTCAAGTACCTTGTTGGAGGTCAGAGTTGTGCTAACATGTACGTATAGTGTGTAACTTACCTTTATGTCATGCAGTGTCCAGCTCTATGGTTCCCTCCACTCCCTCCACTCTTTCAGGTTAGTTAGCAAAATACTAGTGCTGTGCATGGGGTATTGATTATTATAGTTTTGAGTGGAACCATATTGCGTATAAACACATTTACATGCATATCCTACTGACATCTGCTTTGCTTTCAAAACTTTTAAACATAGAGTTTCTTTACTGTGTATGTAAAAAAAAAAGGTCTTTGCATCAAGCAGTTATTGATTAGTCACTATTGCATATCCCATTACAAGAAACTAAACACAAGTGAGACTTCTATTGCTCCTACTTGCACAAGTCACCATGCAGCCTAGCTCTTATGTGTTGTGAACCAACAAACTTGTGTTGTCATACAATCCCCTAGGTATCATCTCCCGTAACATTTTTTTATAAACACTTTTTGTAAGCACTTTCTGGAGGCTTTAAAACTACCCCATAGTCTGAACATGCACAAAAACACTACCCCTCACGCAAGGCTAATGTATACCACAAAGTATGCATAAGACCCATATCCGAGCTGAGCAAAGAACACACAAATGTGGTGCAGTAGGCAGATAGGGTTCAGCTGGTGTTTGAAGGCAACTATGCACTAGACAACACGTTGCCGCAAAACTATAAATATCTGTAAGTTAATGTTGTACTGAAAATATAATTGAGTTGCATGCAAAATTGCATGGTTGCCTTTTAAGTGCTAAATGAAACCAACAGTAACATGACATGTTGGTCTTCTAGATACAGGTTAGAACTGTATTGAGCTGCAGAGCTCATCCCATCACATAACGGCATACTTTCAGAATGTTAAGTGTTCACAATGTTAGTAGTAGTTCTCTTTTACTTGACCATATGTACTAGGTATGTGTGACCTTTTTGGACCTTTCTGTTATGTGTTTTGAGATTCAGTATAGATCAATATTTTCATTTGCACTTATACTTGCGTAAAGCAGTTGCACCAAATGATCACATTGGATAAATTATAAGTCTTGATTATTGGTTTGTCAAGGAAGTGGGAGGTTTTCTGCTAGATGATCACTACTACAGTGTTACCTTTTTTTACAGTGTCAATGTCTTCCCCACTCCTATCAGACGTGATATCCCAAGCCCAACCTGCAGATGGTAAGTAGTCTGGACTACAACCTTGCTGCAGTATCTACTCTAGAACAAATTTTGACATTGTGACAAATGTTAAGGGTCCTGCAATACTTGGACCTTTTTTGAGGCAAGGAATTAGGTTAATAGTTATAGGTCTCCACCAACTCCTGCCATACCCACCGTGGGAAGCATCCTTCCTTTAAGAAGTCATGTCATGAGCCACATATAGTGCATGTGTGTGTGGTGTGTGTATTTGTGTGTGTGATACATTGTCCTAATACTGCTCCATAAATGATCGTCCATTATTACAGCAACCTTCTGAAATACAAGAAGCACCCAATAGTATCATGTCTGATCAATTGCTACTCCATAAGTGATGAAAGTAATTTTGATTTCTTAGAGGCAAACGCACCAACCAAAACACACGTACACATACACCCCCACTTTACACATGTGGTGGTGTATAATTCGAGCTAGCAAGCCTCTAGTTGAAATCATTACCAGTGTGCATGTGTTACTGGTACCAAAATAATGTAGCTGACTGCTGTTATTAACGTCACCCCCCCCCCCCCCCCCCCCCCCCCCGGCTACCCATTATCACCCTCATCAGTACATGCATGCCTGCTCACTAAATGTTGTCTTTGTATAGCATGCTTCACACCCCCCTCCTCCCACCACACACCCCAGAAAAACTTACTACGCAAGAATTTTTATGTTTCTCGAAAAAGCAACTGAACATAGCTGAACAAATTGGTGTGAATTATACTTCATTTGGCATACATCTTCTGGAGGATACCAGTGGAGCTATTGTGAAAGCATTAGAAAATGAATATCATTGGAATGCTAAAAATATTAATATTGAAATATTCAGACAGTGGCTTCAGGGATCGGGAGCAAAGCCAGTGACCTGGTCAACCCTGGTAACTGTTCTAAGAAAGATGAATATGTGAAATAATTTTGTTCATCCGTATGGATTCACAATTACAGACTGAGTAGATATAAGTACTCCCCCAGATTTTAGCTGTTATCTAGGTCAATGTTGTATTCAGTATTGCGTGCTTGCATTGTGTGTAGCGGAAAATAAAGTAATTTGAATAGTAAAGATGTGTGCGGTATGCGTGTGTGTGTGCAGAGATAATATATACATCTCTGGTGTGTGTGTGTGTGTGTGTGTGTGTGTGTGTGTGTGTGTGTGTGTGTGTGTGTGTGTGTGTGTGTGTGTGTGTGTGTGTGTGTGTGTGTGTGTGTATTACATCACCGCTACGCTTCACGTCACTACTACGCTTCAAGCTAGCGGTGACGTGTAATCATGTGACGTACTTGCGTCTGCGTGAACCCGCATGGTTTTCGCAACATAAAGATTAATTTGAATTCGTGTTCCGTTCCGCTCTGAATCTTCTGCTCTCTCTCTCACATGGAGCTCGCGGACATAGGCCTTTACAAATGGGATCGCATCCCCGAGATCCCCACCCCTCGGTGCTTCGCCACGGCCGCGCACTTTGAAGGGAAGGTCTACGTGTTTGGTAAGCCCTCCACGTTGCGCTCACTTTGAACATGCGAGGAGAAAGGAGGCCATCAATAACCTTTCCTGCCCGCCCCCCCTCCCCTCCATGCAGGTGGCTGCGACCCTCAGGGTATTGCCATCGACTTGGCGGAGGTGTACGACCTAGACACAAAGAAATGGAGTCTCCTTCCCTCCATGCCCACGAAGAGGGCGGCAGCGGGCAGCGTCGCGGTCGTGCGCAAGCGCCTGGTGGTCATTGGCGGGGTGGACCCCAAGCAGACCCCACTGGCAGCTGTGGACGCCTTCGACCCACGCGGGCAGACCTGGGAGCGACTCCCCCCTTTGCCCGTAGGTGTAGTCGGTCCCAGCGTCCAGGTGGTCGGAGAGAAGATATACGTGCTGGGCGGCACCGACAAGAAAGGTTGCAACCAGTCGGTCGTGTACGATTTCGACTCCAACGCATGGCACCTCCTCCCGCCCAAACCTACCCCGAGCTACGCTTCGGGTTGCTACCTTCACAACAACAAGATATACATCGTGGGCGGACGCGGAGGCAACATGGCGCAGGAACCGATAAAGGCGTGCGACGCCTTTGACCTGGAGGTGCAGCAGTGGGAAGAGCTGGCGCCCATGGCTACCGTCAGAGTGTTCTACTCCGTGGTAGGCTACGGTGACTTCATTTACGTGATCGGCGGACTCGTCCCCATGGTGGGAGTGTGCAAGACCGTCGAGCGCTACAGCATCAAAGACAACAAGTGGATAAGAATACAGGACCTCAACCTCCCGCGTTCCGACTGCGTCAGCGCCGTAATCGGCGGTCGCATCGTCATGTCCGGAGGTCTGGGAGGCGAACTACCCAACGTTGGGTCCCTGGCCCACGCAGAGGCGATGAACCCGAGGGACAAGAGGAAGACGTGGGTGGATATCGCCCCCATGTCGAAGCCGCGAACGTCCATGTGCATGCTCGCCTTCGACGACAAGCTGTTCGCCATATGCGGGGCGGGAGAAGGCGGGCCCCAGCGGCTGGTAGAGGTATTGAGCATTGAGAAGGCAGACGTGAAAGAACCCTGACGTAGTTGGGATTAGAGAGAACGGTTTTTTTTTTTTTTTTTTTTCGGGTTATTGCATTGTCTGGTCAACTAAATTTCCAACATAAAGAAAGCACAAGAGGCAAATTTGAAAACAAAAGAACCTATTGAGCAGCACACACATCAAAGTTCTGCCATCACAGCTCTTCTTTCTGGTGTGTGTCATCTTCAGACTGGGGGGAGGGTAGGAGGGATAAATTACAAGCTAAAGGTTTCCCCACCAATTGGTAGAGCGACGTACCACTGGCTTGGCTTGCACTGTGTCATCTGGTACATCTATTTGCACCTCATCATCATCATCATCGTCATCATCATCACCTGTCTCATCAGTTCCAAACTCTTTGCTAACCTGAAAGAGTGAAGGCATCTTAATCACCATGTGCCAGTTGAAGTGGTGTGTGTGTGTGTGTGGACAAAAGCCATCCAGCAAGGCATATCGATCAATTACATAGGTTTAATGTGGTACTGTAAACAAATGGGTGTGTGATTTGTGTGTGTGTGTGTGTGTGTGTGTGTGTGTGTGTGTGTGTGCATGCCACACTGGGGACCTCCTCACCGGTGCCTCCACGTCAACCCCTAGGCTCAGCCTCAGCATCCTCTCAATCCTGGTGGCAAAGCCCGCAGAGTCCTGCAGGGCAAAGCCGGACCTCAGCACGGCCGACTCGTACATAACCCTGGCCAGGTCCTTGGTGGTCTGGTCCGCAGCCTTCTCGTCCTGCACACGTCTCAGCAGCTCCTTGATGAGGGGGTGACCTGGGTTGAGCTCAAGGGTCTTCTTCTGCTTGAGGTAGAAGCTGCCCCCGAGAAGGGGAGAGGTGAGGGAGAAGGGGTAAGGGAGGAGAGTGAGGGAGCAGGGAAAGGGGAGAGGGGTAAGAAGAGAAACACAAATTAACATTTTAAATCCCTACCAAACCCACACATTGTTCATCAAACAAATGAAGTGTGCGCTTGCTATTTTAAAAAAATAAACAAAAGTACTAACTCGGCGTTGGAGTCTTTGCCAGCTGAGTATGCCTGTGCACGCATGATCCTCTCCATGTTGCCGGACCTGAGGGGGCAGACAAAAAACACACCTCACAACTGATGCAAACACTACAACCACACACACAACACCCAAGCACCCACAACACACACAACACCCAAGCACCTACCTCACACACAACACCCAAGCACCCACAACACACACAACACCCAAGCACCCACCACACACACAACACCCAAGCACCCACCACACACACAACACCCAAGCACCCACCACACACACAACACCCAAGCACCCACCACACACACAACACCCAAGCACCCACCACACAACACCCAAGCCTCCACAACACACACAACACACAACACCCACAACACACACACACTACGTACCATCCATACTGGCTTGCCACGAGGGCGCAGGGCGAGTCCACCAATCGGTTGGACACAACAGCCTTCTCGATAACGTCAGACAGCGCCTGGTCCTTGAGCCAATCGGTGAGGGGCTTGTACGACTCCTGCAGTTCTTTAAGTTTCTCCTTAGCGTTCTCCCCCTCGTCCCCAAACTCCAGTCCTTCCTTGGCCACGTTCTGGAACTTCTTCCCCTCAAACTCTGGCAGGGTTTGGATGGTGTACTCGTCCACTGGGTCCACAAAGTACAACACTTCATAGCCCTTATTCAAGAGGCGCTCCACAAATGGTGAGCCCTCAGCCTACAAAAGGAGGGGGGAGAGCAAGATAGGAGAGAGGGAGTGAAGGCTCATCAAGAACATTTAAACCATTGCCATTCAGCTCCAGTGACCTCTCTAAAATGGTCACTCACACACTCAAAAGCCGTAGGTCAAAGTTACAACCAAACCCATTTGCTAAGATTAGGACCCATCTTTGCACATTCAGTTCAACCCTATGCATCTGAGATGCCCTTGATATCAACAAAACTGCACGGTTTTATTTCTTCTTCCCCAGAGACACGCACGCATGACATACCTCAGCTCTGTTCGATGCAGCCATGAAGTAGACATGGTCCTGCTTCTCCCTCATGCGTCCCACGTACTCCTCCAGGCTGGTCAGGTCGCTGGCGTGGTTGCTGGACTGGAACCTGAGCAGCTGAGAGAGGCGGGCCTTATTTGGAGCATCCTCTATCAGTCCCAGCTTGATGCTGGTCCCGTACTGCTCCCAGAACTTCTTGTAGACGTCAGCCTCCATCTTCTTGAACATGTCCAGGGCCTTACGTACCAGCTTCTTCTTGATCACCTTCAGCAGCTTGTGCTGTTGGAGGGTCTCACGAGAAACGTTCAGGGGGAGGTCATCCGAATCAACCTGAGGGGGGGAGGGAGAAGTGTGTGTGTGTGTGTGTGAGGAATATTCAATTATCTGCCCATAGTGCAATAGGACTTTGACCAAACCAACACATTATGTATTACTGTTTTCACAGCAAGTGACAGCAGAAAGATTGTTCGTTAATTGCACTGAATGCCTTAAGTGCACTATATCCTCCTATTTAATGCCCCCCATGCACACACACAACACATTCCCATACATTCACACACACATACATTCACACTCCTATTTAATGCCCCCATGCACATCCACAAATACATTCACACACACTCCTATTTAATGCCCCCATGCACATCCACACACATTCACACACTCCTATTTAATGCCCCCATGCACACACACTACACATTCACACACACTCCTATTTAATGCCCCCATGCACACACACACACTACACATTCACACACACACACTCCTATTTAATGCCCGCATGCACACACACACTACACATGCACACACACTCCTATTTAATGCCCCGTGCACACAGCTCATTACTCACCACCCCGCGAAGGAAGCTGAGGTATCTGGGCAGCAGGTCTTCAAAGTCATCCGTGATGAAGACCCTTCTGACGTAGACCTTGATCTGATCAAGACGCTTTGCATAGTTGGTGTAGAGATCTGATGGGGCAGTCTGTGTGTGTGTGTGTGTGTGTGTGAGATTTTAGTGAGGCATACAACACCTGTGACCCTTACAGCAGGGACAAAGAGGATAGACTTGAAGGACACTTCTCCCTCTGCTGTGAAGTGAGACTTGGTGAGAGGAGCTTGGCTATCCTGTGGGGGGGGGCACATGTGCAGTGACGGAGGCATGGGGAAGAGGGAGGCAAGGACGCAGGAAAGAGGGGAGATAAATAGAGAGGGAAGGTATAGGGAAGGAGGGGTAGGAGAAAGAGGAAAGAGGCATGGAGAAGAGGGAGGGAGGGGAACAAGACAGTTCACCAACACACACCTTTGTGAAGGACTTGTAGAAATCGTCGTAGTCTTTGTCTTCTATGTCCTTAGGACTTAAGGGGTTAAGAGCAATTCAAGTTGTGCATGTCTCTTCTATTTCACACTTACTTCCTCAGCCATATTGGCTTGGTGTCATTCACTAGTACCCAGTCCCAAGTTGTCTTCTCAACCTGTAAAGTGGGAAGGGGGGCATGATGTGAACATGGGGGAGGGGGGGGGGGCATGGTGATGTGAACATGGGGGAGGGGGGGGGGGCATGGTGATGTGAACATGGGGGGGGAGGGGGGGCATGGCGGGGCAGAATATGAACATGGCAGGTAGGTCATACCTTCTTAGTCTTTGGCTTGTCCTTATCCTCCTCCTCCTCTGTGACAGAGGCCTCCTCGTCGTCTGCTTCCTCCTTGTCTGCAGGCTTGTCCACCGGCTCCTCCACTGTCTCAGTCTTCATTATAGGTGGCAAGTTATGGGATGGAGGTGATGATGTCAGAGGTCAGTGAAGTGACACCACCAAATAAGTGATTCATGTAAGGGGTGGGTAGGAGAACAGCAGGGTGTGTGTGTGTGTATGTGTGTGTGTGTGTGTAGCACAAGTGTGAAAGGCAAACATCCATGAATCACCAGCACTACCAGTAACACTCCTCCCCCTCCCTCCCTACATATCACAGCAACACTCCTCTCTCCCTACACACCATGGCAAACACTCCTCCCTCCCTAAACACCATGGCAACATTCCTCCCTCCCTACACACCATGGCAACACTCCTCCCTCCCCCTCTGTACACACCTGGCAACACTCCTCCCTCCCTACACACCACGGCAACACACATCCCTCCCTACACACCATGGCAACACTCCTCCCTCCTCCCTACACACCATGGCAACACTCCTCCCTCCCCCTCCCTACACACCTTGCTCTCCCACAGGTAGATGGGGAAGTTGATGAACTGTGAGTACCTCTGGACCAGCTGCTTCAACTGGTTCTGCTCCAGGTACTCGCGGGCCTCCTCCTTCATCACCAAGGTAACGGTGGTGCCCCTCTTCAGGGTGGGGCCGCGGGGGTCTTCAGCTACAGAGAAGGACTCTGCGTTGGACGTCCATATGTACTGCTTGTCATCATTGTGTTTGGAGGTGACTATGACGGTGTCAGCAACTGGAGGATAGTGTAGGGGAGAGAGGTAGTGGACGGGGGAGGGAGGAGGGGGAGAGGTGGATGAGGAATGGAGAGGGGGTGATGAGGGGAGGGAAAGGCAGGAAGAAGGTAGGGAGGGAAGGGAAAGGGAGGGAGAGGATAGGGAGTGGAGGGAAGAGGGAGAAGAGAGGGAGGGGAGGAAAAGGGAGGGAGAAGAGAGGGAGAAGAGAGGGAAGGGATAGAAAGGGAAAAACAGAGGGTGGGGAGGAGGTATGGGGAGGGAGAGGGAGATAAGAGGGAGGGAGGAGAGGGGAGGTGGATGAGAGGAGAAGAAAGGGAGGGAAAGGAGGAAGCAACAGCCCGTAAGTACAGATGCACAAGAGAGACTGGTTTCAGATCAACAGTACCGAGGAATGCGGAGTAAAACCCGACACCAAACTGGCCGATGAGGTCGTTTGATGAGGCAGTCTGGCCGTCTTTCTCTTGCAGCTTTTCAAAGAACTCAACTGTGCCTGACTTGGCAATAGTACCCAAATTCTTTTCCAAATCCACCTTGGTCATCCCTGCGAGGAAGGGAAGGGGAAAGTCACCACCTTTCTCTCTCTCTCTCCCTAACCATCCCTTCCCAGTCTCCCTAACCTCCCACCTCTCCCGCTCCTCTTCACAACCTCCCACTCCCCTCCCCACCCTCACCACCTCTCTCCCTAACCTATTCCAGTATCAGTGATGTGCAACATGCGGGCATCCTTGTCAGACTTTATCCTTATGCTCAGTTCCTCTGTGGCCCCAAGTGCAGCTTTGTCCAGCAGAGACAGGAAACGTATCTTATCCAGAGCATCAGAGGCATTGGAGATGAGCTCCCTCAGGAAAATCTGCAGATACCCACACACACACACACACACACACAATCACATTTCTGGCAAATCACCGCATATCCACGTAGTTCTCCGCGTATCCACGTGCTTCAGTGGCAAAATTATTCAAAGGTCTCCCTGCAATAACATCCTCTCCCTCCCCACCCCCCAAAATGAATACATCCTGTCACCCCCACCCCTCCCCCACCTCCCCACCTCTTTGTTCCTGTATAGGGAGTTGATTATCAGTTTCATCATCCTGTCCACTTCGGCGGCAAAGGCGTGCTTCTCAGCCTTCTCCTGCAGTTCCTTCAGCTCGGCCACGCTGAGCCCATCCAGCTTAATGGCACGTGCTTCCCTGGCAACGCACACAGAGAGAACCATTTCTAATACTAGTACGGTAGCGCCTCCCTCCCTCTTTATCCCTCTCCCTCCCTCTCTCGTTTTTAACCACAAAATTCCTGTCTCGACGAATGCTGCAGTCGTGGAATCACGCGACTGGGAGGCCATTTTGGTGTCCCCTTCTTACCTCTCAACACTCTCCCCGTCCGTTCGTAGGGCATCCGCGTGAGCTCCGAGGTCTTCCGCCACCGTTCCCGAATCTTCTACGTCATCATCATCGTCAGCAGCTGCGCGGCATCCTGGATAAGAGGGGGAGGATGGCGATAGAGGAGAGGGAAGGGATGGGAGGGGGGAGGTATTTATGCAGATAGCGCAGGTAGTCAGAATAGTTACAAGATCTCTCATAGCGTAAATAAAGAAGCCGCACTAACTAACCTGCTATGAGGAGTAGTCCAAGGAGACCGATCACCACCAGCTTGCGGTACATGGTCCTCGCAATATGCCGATCGAACACCAGTAACGAAAGAGTCGCGTTTTGGCGGAAATATACGCGCACCGGTGGGCAAATTGGTTACCGCGTGGAAGAAATTGATTGGCTGCTTTTGCAGAACGCGCGGCGTGGTTAAATCTGATTGGACGGTGCTCCCGGGAAACCCATAACAAAAAAAAAAAACCACTTTACCACGTCGCACCACTGTATTTAATACTGAGAAACCTAAACAAATTAAATTACCATACTACGTGGTTAGAAATGTCCAGGGCCGACATGGCTGGAAGCTTAAGAACCTGGGTAACGGTACTTCTGACGTTAGCAATCGTATCGCAGCACTGTTTAGGCGGTCGTAGCCACGGTGGTTCCAAGCAACAGTGCAAAGTGTGCAGAAGCTTTGTGGAGTCGTTCGATAAGGTGGGCGCTCCTGGACCCCGTTTTGGGAGTCCATGGTCGTTTTTTTAAAACACAGCTGGATTGCCATTTCGACAGAACTTCAAAGCCACTGCAAACTCGAATTTCGCGGGGGGCGACACCAGTTGGGAAGAGGAGAAGCTTGGCTCGTATTCAAACAGGTGAAAGAAAAAAAAAAAACGACAACTTGATAATGTCGAGAGCGGACTCAACCTGCATTCCCTTATGATGTGTTGCCCTAATTGGTGCCCACATCTGTTAACACACCAGCAGGCCCGTTTCATGTAGAGAACGATCAGATTGCTGTAACCCTGGAAACGGGCACTCGCATAGTTTTTCTCTTTGCATGAACATTTTTTTGTCCTTTGCCCCCCCCCCCCCCCACCCCTCCCTCCCTCCCCAAAGGCCTATTCACCACACTGCTTATCTTCAACCCCCCTCCACTTTGCATATGTGTGCTTATAATTAGAGCATATGCTGTCAGCCCTTCACCCTGTGCTTATCCCTCAAGCGAGGTCCGTCTAGTTGAAATCATGGATGAGGTGTGCAGTACTTCGGATCACGACTGCCACGACCTAGCTGCAACGTACGAAGACGACATAGAGAGATGGTGGTTCAAACTGTAAGTCTCCCAGTCCTTACACTGTGGGTACGCAAAGGTTGTATGCAGGGGGTGAATACCAAAAGGTGTGTGTATGTCGCGTTGGAATGCCATTGTTGTAATGTGGGATGTGATGTTGCAACTGTGTATATGTTTCTAGGCTGTTACCAGTAAACCGGCAGTGTAACAGACCCAGGCCATCTTGCCTGGCTCCACACATACACACACACAATGTGCCATCATGCACACACACATGTACATATACACACATGCACACACACACACACCTCCAACACACATGCACACACACACCTCCAACACACATGCACACACACACATGCACACACATGCATACACACATACATACACACATACATACACACACACACACACACACACACACACACACACCTTGTTATGCCAGAAGAGGTCTCTCGTGCCATGCCCACCTGTGACTTGCCTATCATGTACGACACAGTTTCAATAAGTCCGGGTGCTAAGGAGATATATCTGAACAATGTCAGAACACGTTTATAATGTACACGTGCTAAATATAGGTTTCAATCGTTCTATTGTTTCCCGTTGCCTTGCAATCGAGACTGTTTTTATTTACTTGCATGATGAAGAAGAGGGAAGAGGAGGATTGGGTACTAATCCAACGAGGTCCCTTGGTGGAGTGGGGGGTGGTGGTGGTGACATTTCTTCTTGCAGGAGACACAAGGGTGAGAGTGATCTGTTGAAGTGGCTGTGCTTTAAGCATCTGGATGGTGAGCCAGACATCTTAGTGTCGCCTTCCCCCTCCCCATCATTGCCACTCCTCCCCACCTGTACCACCCTCCTCCTCCCCGTCCTTACAACCCACCCTCCTCCCCATCCTTACCACTCACCCTCCTCCCCATCCTTATCACCTACCCTCTTCCCTCCCAGTGTGCTGTTCACCTGGTCACTTTGGTCCAAGTTGTGAACGTAAGTGGATGAATACATGATGTACCCAAACACACATACCAACAAGCACACTCAGTATCCCACCATCTCCCTCCCTCTCGTCCCTTACCCCCTTGCCCCCCCCCCCTCCCACCTCCCTTTAGCTTGCCCCGGTGGAGCAGAGAAGCCATGTGGTGGACACGGCACCTGTAGAGTGAGGAGCCTCCCCCCTTCCTCAACTGCATGCATAAAGAGTGTGCTTAAAATAGGGAGAGGAAGAGAAAAACGGATTGGGAACATGTTCGTGTAATGCCGGTTACCACGGAGACTCGTGTGATGCCTGTTCAGATGGCTACTACAGCGAGGGCAGCCTGTGTATTGGTAAGGTGGGGGGAGACATTAGCCTGTGTGTTGGTAAGGTTGGGGGAGACATTAGCCTGTGTGTTGGTAAGGTGGGGGGAGACATTAGCCTGTGTGTTGGTAAGGTGGGGGGAGACATTAGCCTGTGTGTTGGTAAGGTGGGGGGAGACATTAGCCTGTGTGTTGGTAAGGTGGGGGGAGACATTAGCCTATGTGTTGGTAATGTGGGGGGGAGACATGACCCTGTGTGTTGGTAAGGTTGGGGGAGACATTAGCCTGTGTGTTGGTAAGGTGGGGGGGAGACATTAGCCTGTGTGTTGGTAAGGTTGGGGGAGACATTAGCCTGTGTGTTGGTAAGGTGGGGGGGAGACATTAGCCTGTGTGTTGGTAAGGTTGGGGGAGACATTAGCCTGTGTGTTGGTAAGGTGGGGGGAGACATTAGCCTGTGTGTTGGTAAGGTGGGGGGAGACATTAGCCTGTGTGTTGGTAAGGTTGGGGGGAGACATTAGCCTGTGTGTTGGTAAGGTGGGGGAGACATTAGCCTGTGTGTTGGTAAGGTGAGGCGTCATAGGCCTTCCCTCCTCCAACTCCTCCCCAGCCTGCAATGCGGCCTGCAAGACCTGTGGGGGCGGAGCCAGCAGCCAGTGTGGGGAGTGTGCCGATGGCTACATGCTGGATGATACCGGAGTGTGTGTAGGTAAGGTGGTAGTGTGAGTGGAGTGTGTGTAGGTAAGGTGGTGGTGTGAGTGGAGTGTGTGTAGGTAAGGTGGTGGTGTGAGTGGAGTGTGTGAAGGTAAGGGGTGGAGTGTGAGTGGAGTGTGTGTAGGTAAGGGGTGGAGTGTGTGTGTGTAACATTGTCTCCTCTCATACCTCCATGCACACCACATCACGACATGCACACACATGTTCAGATAAGGATGAATGCACACTCACCCCTAACCTCTGCAAAGAAGGGACGTACTGTGCGAACATCCCCGGGAGCCATAGTTGTAACGGTACTGTGTGTCTGTGTGTGTGTGTGTGTGTGTGTGTGTGTGTGTGTGTGTGTGTGTGTGTGTGTGTGTGTGTGTGTGCGTGCGTGCGTGCGTGTGTATGTGTGTGCGTGTGTGTACACTTCCAAATGCATGCATACATACATTCATACATACATAAATACACACACATACGTGCATGAATTCATGTACCTTTTAACCCTTTGCAGCCTGCGACAGATCCTGTCAAGGAGGATGTTCTGGACCTGGTGCTTCAAAATGTCAGTCGTGTGCCCAGGGCTTCACCATGTCCCAAGATGGCTTCTGTGAAGGTTAGTCCTCTCCCTTGGCCTCCCACACTACCCCTTGGCCCCCCACACTACCCCTTGGCTTCCCACACTACCCCCTGGTCCCCACTACTCCTTGGCCCCGACACTACCCCTTGGTCCCATGACCCCCCCTACCACCATTACCATGGTGTTTGGTTGCTATTGGTAACAAGTCCCATCTCTTCAGATAAGGATGAGTGCCTATTGGGGGAGGTGGTCTGTGCTGTTGGAACATACTGCAGGAACACTCCAGGCAGCCACAAGTGTGCTGGTGAGGGAGGAGGGGGAGGGGACTGAGGGAGGGAGAGATGATGGAGTGGTTGCAAGTATTATGAGGGCGATGGGTTGAAGGTAATTATGTCACACATACATGTACACGCGCACACATCTTTTAGGTTGTCACAGCTCCTGTTTGCTAGCGTGTTCAGGACCAGGCCCTGAAGGGTGTGCTGAGTGCAAAGCCGGCTATGTGAAGGAGAACGGGACCTGTGTGGGTGAGTGAAAGAGAGAGAGAGGGGGGGAGGGGGGGGGAGAGTGAGAGAGGGAAGGACCACCCACTCAACTCTAATGCTCGTCTTTCACACCTAACCTTACACTCACCCACATGCGCACATATACACACATGTATACACGTACACACATATTTACACATACACACATACACATGCACACACACACACACACACCACACATTGCAGATGTGAATGAGTGCGACTTGGAAGCATGTGACCCAGATACGGAGGTGTGCCGGAACCTTGAGGGTGGTCACGTGTGCAACTGCAGGGAGGGGTACGTCAGGGTGAAGGGCAGGTGTGCCCTGAAGAAACGCAAGTCTAAAAAGAAGAAAGGTAATTTTGAAGAAAGCGGCGAGGATGTCCCTACAATTAGAGAGGACCACCGTTACTCGTTGTACTATGTTGTCGGATCGTTTGTGCTTTTGCTGGGCGTGTTAAAGTATGCCCGCCCGGACCTCCTCGTATCCATGGTGCTGCTAACCCTTGCAGTGGCTGTTGCCCTCAAAGCAGCTGGTGATGGGTGACATCTTAATCTTAATCCTATTATTATTTTCATCATGTGATATGGTCTTTCTTTTGGCACTTTCAATTTCAACTTTTTTTTGTTTAAAAAAAACAGTTTTCTGTTAATGTGGCAAATTCCCAAATGGCCAACCCTCTTTTCACTATTGCTGCGATGTAACGTGGAGAATATTGACGTGGTGTTCGTTTCTCTTTGGAGAGGAGGGGGGACATTGTGCGAATAGTTGGGAGCCGAACGATCTTCACATGTGTACTCCTACTCCTCCCCCTCCCTTACCCCCCTCCCTTCCTCCCACAGAACCTGTATCAAATAACGTGGAACAGGCCAATGCTGCTGTCCCTGGGGAACAGGTCACTCCTGGTATCCCTGGGGAACAAGCCAATGCTGATATCCCTGGGGAGGAACAGCAAGCCACCGGTGGACACCCTGCTGGTGAACCACCTACACCTGGTGACCAGCTGCCGTCATCACCAGGTGCATCACGTGACCTGCCCCCTCCATCACCCGACATGCCACTCCCGACTGCTCCACCCCAGTCATGTGACCCTTCAGCTGCGGAGTGTATCTCTTCTACACCTCCACCACCCGTGGAAGTGCACTTGTCCCCCAATCAGCTTCCATCGTCACACGGGGAACTGTGAAGTGAAAGGATATGCTACTAGGGTATGATATGACAGGTTCAATTATTTGGTAAAGAGTTCTGCATTTAAGAAAAAAATCAAATTTCTGATGATATCAAAATGGTTGTTATATTTAGTTAGTAATGTTAATAATTCGTGGTCAGAAATATCATTCACATGGCTGCTTAGCCAGCTATTTCAATTCATAGCGTGACGTTTTTCCGCGCGGCCAATAATTCATGCTCTCGTCATACTGTATAGGGATGACGTCCTTTTAAATCCGAAGTCACGTGGTGTAGTTCAGACTGAGATATATTATTTTAGCCTGTCAAGTGCAAAAATGGCAAACAATAGGCAAACAGTAACTGTGTATTGTGGAGCTCAAGTAGGAAAGAACCCTGAATTTGCCGCCAAAGCAGCAGGTGATGAGACACCAAGATAATTTGTAATCTACCCACGCCTTCCGTTTACTTTCTTGTCCTATTCTATATATAGAGCTTGGTGCTTACCTGGCCTCTAAACAGATAGCCGTGGTATACGGAGGAAGTAGATTTGGTTTGCTTGGAAAACTCTGCGACAGTGTTGTCACCAATGGCGGGAAAATCACCGGAATCATCCCAGAATTTTTCTTGAGTTGAGTCGCCCCCCCCCCCCGACCCCATAACCCCCATGGCCCCCCCCGAACGTTGACATCATCGTTACCTCTATAGAGTACGATGCCTACAGCTCAGGCTGTGAAGAGATTACGGTACCGGACATGCACACCAGAAAGAAGATGATGTTTGATAGGGTAAGTGCGGTGCGGAGGTTATAGTGGCCATGGTAACGATCCACCCATGTATGTATGCTTGGTAAAAATTAACGTTTAATCTCCTATTTGTCCTTAGTTAAGTAGCATGGTCCTTACACAAGGGAGGTAATGAAAAAAAAAAAAGCATCAGCTTGGTAGATCGAAAGTACTGTAGAATTGGTCACATGACTAAAGTAATTTTATCACAGTCATCTGTAAGGAAATCGAAGTCGTCGAGTTCGAATCAGAATGGCAAAGCAGTACCACTGAATTGCATATTTCTTGCTACCAATGTTACAATGCTTACTGAGGTACAGAGATGACTACAAGATCTAAAATGAATGAATTTCTTTCAAAGCATGACAAAACTTCAATTGCTGATAATGTTTAAACCACACGCCTGATTTCCCAATGAAAAGAACTGAATTAACGCTCAATCAGACAGCTTTCTGGTAAAATAATTTTTTAGTAGCTTTAATTAAAAAGTCATTGTAAAAAAAAAACCGTTTCTACTGCTAAATTAGGTGGACAAGTTGTATAAACTAGCTGTTCACATATGATAAAGAGGAATGACCTTTGTACAATCGAAAATGAAACAAGCTGCTCTTAGTTACTCTTCTTTAATATAGTTCAAAAAAGTGCGTCCTGTATTAAGTACACTAACTGAAATAAGGATGATGAGATTGAACATTAATATTTCAATGTTTTTTAATTTTATTTTATACAACATGAATTGCCTGTGTATAATTGCTTTATGTGTCTCTAAGTCTGATGCGTTCATAGCACTTCCTGGAGGTCTGGGCACCATGGAGGAGCTAACAGAGATCCTTACCTGGAAAAAACTGCAGCTGCACAACAAGCCAGTAGGCCTCCTGAACGTGGCCGGTTACTATGACAACTTCTTGAAATGGGTAGGTGATGTGCAGTGAGGTGGTTATGATAGGATATGTGTGTGTGTGTGTGTGTGTGTGTGTATGTGTGTGTGTGTGTGTGTGTGTGTGTTTAGTTAGGTTTGGCAAGGAGGGAACCAGGCAAATTAGATTTATTCTGGTTATCCAGTTCAATGTTTACTCTTTGTGTTTACTCTTTGTGTTTACATTGCATTGTGAGTGTATGTCTTATGTAATCTATTGAGAATACATAACTGTGTCAAGTGTAAGAGGTTATGTAACATTGAACTTCAACTTAATGTAGTGGCTGGTTCTCTCCTCCGTACACCAGTGGGGCCTTTTAAAGTTAAATTTTTTCACCCTTTTCAAAATTATTGTCAGATGGACGTTGCAATAGCCGAAGGATTTGTGACATTCTCAAGCGAGGATATGGTGGTGTCCCCAGACCCTGCTGCCCTAGTAGACGAGCTGAGCAGACGCTGCACCCTCCCAAAGGCAGTAAACCCAGAAATCAATGAAGCCTTCTAACACATTCTAACCAATGTTTATTTTTATTTTTAAAATTAGAATGATTCAAATGCAGTAAAGTTTACACACACACGTGTACAGTTCAATTTTCTTGTTGGGGTGTTTGGGGATAGGAGTGGACCAAGGACTGATCGAACGTTAGCTCTAAGCCATGCAATAGCAGCCATATATTGTTCTGCTACTGTATAACTTGGACTTGAGGTGCTACCACGAATGGTTATGCCTCCCCTACCAATGTTTTTTTTTCAAACTGATGTTTTTAAACATTTAAAGAGGGAAAGTGGAGATGTCGCAGGTGAGGATTGAGGTATACTGATATGCTCTGAAAGCACAGTGCAGTGTGCATAATCATCCTCACTCCAAAACAAAACCTAAAAAAAAAAAAAAAAAGTTCAAATTTTTTTTTAAAAAAGCTCATATGGAGGAAGTATGAAGTGGTTGGCCATGGAGGAGCTGTTGGTTGCCATGGAGCTGCTCAGGTATGTTAAGACTAGCTACACTTATACTTTCGTGTCACTATGTTCACAACACGTTTTGGACACATGTCGGCGCACGCCGAACGTTGCTATAGCATTATATGGAGAATTACGTAACGTATAATTAACGTAACCACGAAAACCGCGGAATGAAATGCGTATTTAGATATCGTGTGACTGACTCGTGATAACGCGTGATAACGTTTGAATAATGCAAATGTTTGAAATCGGTCAGATGGGTAGAACAGCTATTCGATCGCTAGTGCCTTCCGACCGGAGATCCGATGTAGGAATCACACCAAGAGCAGGTATCATAATATTCGAAAGAGACGGACTGGCTTTACTAAGTAATACATGGACGATGTGACGCGAGCAGGGTGAAACAGATGTTACAGTATTGAAAAGTAAGTATATCAGAGGCATATTAAGTATGTGAGAACCATTTTGTTCTCTCGGGGAAGGGTGCTTTATCGAAAACATCCGAGCATTGAAAATTGATAATTCTATTTAGTGCCGTGGATGATTCTACCGCCACAACAGCTTGGTCTGTACTCTTATGGAGTACGGTTTTACTTTGTCTTGCGAATATGTGCTTCGATGCCATTAGGGGTGCGCGCGTTATGGAAGATGTCAACACGTGCCCTCGTACATGTACATGGTGAGTGCTTTGTGTGTACATGGTGAGTGCTTTGTGTGTACATGGTGTGTGCTTTGTGTGTACATGGTGTGTGCCTTGTGTGTACATGGTGTGTGTGCTTTGTGTGTACATGGTGTGTGCCTTGTGTGTACATGGTGTGAGTGCTTTGTGTGTACATGGTGTGTGCTTTGTGTGTACATGGTGTGTGCCTTGTGTGTACATGGTGTGTGTGCTTTGTGTGTACATGGTGTGTGTGCCCAGTGTGTACATGGTGTGTGCTTTGTGTGTACATGGTGTGTGCTTTGTGTGTACATGGTGTGAGTGCCTTGTGTGTACATGGTGTGTGCTTTGTGTGTACATGGTGTGAGTGCCTTGTGTGTACATGGTGTGTGCTTTGTGTGTACATGGTGAGTGCTTTGTGTGTACATGGTGTGTGCTTTGTGTGTACATGGTGTGTGCTTTGTGTGTACATGGTGTGTGCCTTGTGTGTACATGGTGTGTGTGCTTTGTGTGTACATGGTGTGTGTGCCCAGTGTGTACATGGTGTGTGCTTTGTGTGTACATGGTGTGTGCTTTGTGTGTACATGGTGTGAGTGCCTTGTGTGTACATGGTGTGTGCTTTGTGTGTACATGGTGTGAGTGCCTTGTTAGTACATGGTGTGTGCTTTGTGTGTACATGGTGTGTGCTTTGTGTGTACATGGTGTGTGCTTTGAGTGTACATGGTGTGAGTGCTTTGTGTGTACATGGTGTGTGCTTTGTGTGTACATGGTGTGTGTGCTTTGTGTGTACATGGTGTGTGTGCCCAGTGTGTACATGGTGTGTGCTTTGTGTGTACATGGTGTGTGCTTTGTGTGTACATGGTGTGTGCTTTGTGTGTACATGGTGTGAGTGCCTTGTGTGTACATGGTGTGTGCTTTGTGTGTACATGGTGTGAGTGCCTTGTGTGTACATGGTGTGTGCTTTGTGTGTACATGGTGTGTGCTTTGTGTGTACATGGTGTGTGCTTTGTGTGTACATGGTGTGAGTGCTTTGTGTGTACATGGTGTGTGCTTTGTGTGTACATGGTGTGTGCTTTGTGTGTACATGGTGTGAGTGCCTTGTGTGTACATGGTGTGAGTGCTTTGTGTGTACATGGTGTGTGTGCTTTGTGTGTACATGGTGTGTGCTTTGTGTGTACATGGTGTGTGTGCTTTGTGTGTACATGGTGTGAGTGCTTTGTGTGTACATGGTGTGAGTGCTTTGTGTGTACATGGTGTGTGCTTTGTGTGTACATGGTGTGTGCTTTGTGTGTACATGGTGTGTGTGCTTTGTGTGTACATGGTGTGAGTGCTTTGTGTGTACATGGTGTGAGTGCTTTGTGTGTACATGGTGTGTGCTTTGTGTGTACATGGTGTGTGCTTTGTGTGTACATGGTGTGTGTGCTTTGTGTGTACATGGTGTGTGCTTTGTGTGTACATGGTGTGTGCTTTGTGTGTACATGGTGTGAGTGCCTTGTGTGTACATGGTGTGTGCTTTGTGTGTACATGGTGTGTGCTTTGTGTGTACATGGTGTGAGTGCCTTGTGTGTACATGGTGTGTGCTTTGTGTGTACATGGTGAGTGCCTTGTGTGTACATGGTGTGAGTGCTTTGTGTGTACATGGTGTGTGTGCTTTGTGTGTACATGGTGTGTGCTTTGTGTGTACATGGTGTGAGTGCCTTGTGTGTACATGGTGTGTGCTTTGTGTGTACATGGTGTGAGTGCCTTGTGTGTACATGGTGTGAGTGCTTTGTGTGTACATGGTGTGTGTGCTTTGTGTGTACATGGTGTGTGCTTTGTGTGTACATGGTGTGAGTGCCTTGTGTGTACATGGTGTGTGCTTTGTGTGTACATGGTGAGTGCCTTGTGTGTACATGGTGTGAGTGCTTTGTGTGTACATGGTGTGTGTGCTTTGTGTGTACATGGTGTGTGCTTTGTGTGTACATGGTGTGAGTGCCTTGTGTGTACATGGTGTGTGCTTTGTGTGTACATGGTGTGAGTGCCTTGTGTGTACATGGTGTGTGCTTTGTGTGTACATGGTGTGTGTGCTTTGTGTGTACATGGTGTGTGCTTTGTGTGTACATGGTGTGTGCTTTGTGTGTACATGGTGTGAGTGCCTTGTGTGTACATGGTGTGAGTGCCTTGTGTGTACATGGTGTGTGCTTTGTGTGTACATGGTGTGAGTGCCTTGTGTGTACATGGTGTGAGTGCTTTGTGTGTACATGGTGTGTGTGCTTTGTGTGTACATGGTGTGTGCTTTGTGTGTACATGGTGTGAGTGCCTTGTGTGTACATGGTGTGTGCTTTGTGTGTACATGGTGAGTGCCTTGTGTGTACATGGTGTGAGTGCTTTGTGTGTACATGGTGTGTGTGCTTTGTGTGTACATGGTGTGTGCTTTGTGTGTACATGGTGTGAGTGCCTTGTGTGTACATGGTGTGTGCTTTGTGTGTACATGGTGTGAGTGCCTTGTGTGTACATGGTGTGTGCTTTGTGTGTACATGGTGTGTGTGCTTTGTGTGTACATGGTGTGTGCTTTGTGTGTACATGGTGTGTGCTTTGTGTGTACATGGTGTGAGTGCCTTGTGTGTACATGGTGTGAGTGCTTTGTGTGTACATGGTGTGTGTGCTTTGTGTGTACATGGTGTGTGCTTTGTGTGTACATGGTGTGTGTGCTTTGTGTGTACATGGTGTGAGTGCTTTGTGTGTACATGGTGTGAGTGCTTTGTGTGTACATGGTGTGTGCTTTGTGTGTACATGGTGTGAGTGCCTTGTGTGTACATGGTGTGAGTGCTTTGTGTGTACATGGTGTGTGCTTTGTGTGTACATGGTGTGAGTGCTTTGTGTGTACATGGTGTGTGCTTTGTGTGTACATGGTGTGAGTGCCTTGTGTGTACATGGTGTGTGCTTTGTGTGTACATGGTGTGAGTGCCTTGTGTGTACATGGTGTGAGTGCTTTGTGTGTACATGGTGTGTGTGCTTTGTGTGTACATGGTGTGTGCTTTGTGTGTACATGGTGTGAGTGCCTTGTGTGTACATGGTGTGTGCTTTGTGTGTACATGGTGAGTGCCTTGTGTGTACATGGTGTGAGTGCTTTGTGTGTACATGGTGTGTGTGCTTTGTGTGTACATGGTGTGTGCTTTGTGTGTACATGGTGTGAGTGCCTTGTGTGTACATGGTGTGTGCTTTGTGTGTACATGGTGTGAGTGCCTTGTGTGTACATGGTGTGTGCTTTGTGTGTACATGGTGTGTGCTTTGTGTGTACATGGTGTGTGCTTTGTGTGTACATGGTGTGAGTGCTTTGTGTGTACATGGTGTGTGCTTTGTGTGTACATGGTGTGTGCTTTGTGTGTACATGGTGTGAGTGCCTTGTGTGTACATGGTGTGAGTGCTTTGTGTGTACATGGTGTGTGTGCTTTGTGTGTACATGGTGTGTGCTTTGTGTGTACATGGTGTGAGTGCCTTGTGTGTACATGGTGTGTGCTTTGTGTGTACATGGTGTGAGTGCCTTGTGTGTACATGGTGTGTGCTTTGTGTGTACATGGTGTGTGCTTTGTGTGTACATGGTGTGTGCTTTGTGTGTACATGGTGTGAGTGCTTTGTGTGTACATGGTGTGTGCTTTGTGTGTACATGGTGTGTGCTTTGTGTGTACATGGTGTGAGTGCCTTGTGTGTACATGGTGTGAGTGCTTTGTGTGTACATGGTGTGTGTGCTTTGTGTGTACATGGTGTGTGCTTTGTGTGTACATGGTGTGAGTGCCTTGTGTGTACATGGTGTGAGTGCTTTGTGTGTACATGGTGTGTGCTTTGTGTGTACATGGTGTGAGTGCCTTGTGTGTACATGTGTGAGTGCCCAGTGTGTACATGGTGTGAGTGCCCAGTGTGTACATGGTGTGAGTCTCGGGACAAGTAGATATGAAAATGGATGTTTTGGGACAGAGAATATAGCACACATTATTTCATATGTAGCCATGTGTACACGATTACAAATGAGAAATGTACGTACAATGTTACTTCAGCATGCTATCTTCCACTCATGCAGAAGTAGTTTCTTGGCAATGTTTTGAAGCTGTGTGTCATTTACCAATTCTGTTAGCCTTTTTTGAATTTTGTTTTTAATAAGTAATCGTAGTTTTGTGTATTCAGTTTGCAGTGCATCATTTTCAGTTGAGGGGGGCATATTCTTTAAACTGTAACGTGCAAGGTCAAATTTAGAAAGTGTTTCTGATGGTTGTAGAATGTTGTGTTCGTAAAGAGACCGCACTAGTGATGTGTGGTATTGTGGCTTTTGCACTAGTGATGTGTGATGGTGCTCAGACAGTGTTTTAGCAGTACTATCAGTCAATACATTCGTAGTTTCTATAGTAGCTGTCATTTCTGGAAGCTCATCAATATGAACTGAGCTACATGTTTGTGTGTTTGCCTCAGTCCACATGGCGTCCATATCTGGATTGGTTTCATAAGGAATGTAGTGCTCAATGTCAACAGCTGGAAGTTTTATCCCTGATAATATGCAATCTTCCCATTTCTGTTGTAGATGGATCTCAATATCGCGCATTGATTTTGTTCTGTAGTGCATCAGCGTTGGACCTTTTTCACTTACATTTTTTTCTCCATGTCCATCTAGAAATTCCACTCCTGCTGCCGAATGTTTCCACCATGTTCCTTCTCCGGGCAGTAGGTAGTCACTAATTCTTTCCAGGTGAGCCTGATACTGCGCTGCATGTTTTTTAATAAAACTGTCTGAGTATATGGTGTTGCATCTGGGTCCAATTGTTCTAGACAATTTGTTTACTTCACTCTCACCTTTATCCGTTACTTCCATCTTGTGGGATCCAGACTCCATTTGTACACGTTGAATGATATTTGTGAGTATCTCATTGGGTCTGTTGCATGAAGTGGCTTTTGTTATTGCTTTTGCCTGCCCAAACATTCTCTCCTGGTCTTCTGTATTCATGGATCGCATGCTGACAATGCGGAATAGAATTGGTGAATGTGTGGTGATTGAGTGGAAATATCTACCAAATATGTTAGTTTTGGTTGTAGAGAATTGTTCAATGCACAACATGCCATGGATAAATGATAAGTTGTGCAAAGCCAGAATGGCTTTTGGTGTTCGATGGTAGTCAGATGTGTATAATATATGACTGAGGTGGACTGCTGTTTTAAAGACATCTGCAATTGTTTGATCTGCATTTGTTTCTTTAAGTTTCAGGTAGAAGAGAATCATAGCTTTGCGATAGTCAGAACACCTCAGTGTGGCCTTGCCTAGAATTGCCGCCTTTACTTCCTTAAACCCAGTAAGTACCTTTCCAGAGAGCAAATGTTCTGTTGCATCAATTAGATTAGAAAAGTGACCTTTTATTCATCAAATGAAAATATGTGTAGAAACTCTTCCTTTTGATTTTGCTCATCCCAATGTGAGTAAAATAACACCATCAGTTTCTCGATAGTTGAATGTTTCTGTGTTGTTAATTGCATTGCAGGCATGGCATTAAAACGAAGCATTGTAATCTTTCATTAACTGTGGCATGTGTTGTGCAGTAAGTTGTTTCACACCTCCTTTCTCCTCATACAGTTTCTGCACTATGGTGCGAACAGCTGTTCTGGCATAGCAGCAATTGATTGCTTCTGCCATCTGCATGAGATGATTACCGTCAAGTCCCGGATATAACACACACACACACACAACACACAACACACACACTACCCCCCCCCCCCCCCCCCCCCCCCTTAAAATAGCGTGTCCAAGCTATACGCCCTTGCAGGGGATGAAGCATGTCAGTACACGTCCCAGCCATGAGTATTATCAAGAAAGAAAGGGTACAGGCACTTCAGTTTGAAAAAGAAAAGCAGTAACATGAGGGGTTGTAAAAATGCGCTCGTTAAAAAAAAAGGGCGGGGAGGGGGGGGGGGGGGGGGGGCGGAGGGGGGCGGGGGTAGAGATTACCTTTCGGAATTTCAACCGTCCGAACAGTTTTTACAAGTCTTAGTGTTCCTTTTTATCTGTATCGGTCTACGAACCACGATCAACGTTTCAAAAGAAGAATCAAGCTGCCGTATAATTTAAGTGGTTATGAACGGTCACCAATGAATATGACGCACCTTACCTTTCAAACTTTGATAAGTTGGTCTACGAAACGAGTTCAACGTTGCAAGTGCAGGATCAAGCTAGCGTATAATTCAGGCGCTATGAACGATCACTAATGAATATGACGTAGCTTACCTTTGAGAAAAGCTGTTAAAATTCGGACAGTCGGCTCACAAACAAAAAGGAAATTATAGTTGGGCGCACATTGAATAGGTACAGGTGTTTATATATATGTTGTGCCGCGGTTGGACCGTATGTTCCTTTGGCGCTCATTGATTTCATTGGTGGAAGTGTATATTACGTAATTCATATTACGTCACCAGGAGTAATCGGCCGCACGGGATGAAGTTATAATGTTCACACATTTTCCCGGGTGGTTCAATTATGTATATTGCACATTATTATTAATCGGTATAGTAATACAACCTTCAAATTATGTCGTATCAGTAGGCAGAAAAGGGTTAGACCTTTGAGATATCAGTTCTGAGGTAATGAAAATTGATTACTGCATTATTTTATCTTAATTCTGCAGTTTTTTGGTTCAAATTACCGTCGCGTAGATTAAGACAAGTTTTGCCTGCCGTTTCCAGTTCCGTGCCACATAGATACTCGTAACAGTACTTGTTTCCGATCAATCCTACTCATTTTAACCACCCGGATTTTTAAAAATATGTATAAATTGGTGAGCGGCAATAAACCGCGCAGCGCAAAGACGCAATTAGTTGTCATGACAATGAGCATTGATAAAAATCACAAAACAATCGAATAATTATACGGACAACAAAAACTCACATAATACATTAAGTTTCAAGAAAAATATAAATTTCAAATGTGGTGTAATCTACCATTTTTGTCCTAAAATTTAGGGTGTAGCCAGTCTTAACACACCTGAGTGTTGAATGGTGGGATGTTATTGGGTGGTGGGGTGTTGCTTGTACTTGTGTGCCAGCTTCTCGGCCAGCTTTGTGAGAGTGTTCTTCAACGAGGCCACTATCACTAGGGACTGCTCTGCATTGTCACTAGGAGAGGGAAGAGATGGTCACACACTAGTTAGGAGAGGAAGGGGAGGGAAGAGATGGTCGTACACTAGTTAGGAAAGGAAGGGGAGGGAAGAGATGGTCGTACATGAAGTAGTTCCAGTAAAGGCTACTGACGGGGGGAGGGGGTGGGAAACACTCCCTTCCACCTACCTTAGGAGAAGCTTACAACTCTTGGCCAGCAGCGATGCCTGGATATCAAACTCCTGTATAAGTAAAGGAGTTTAGTTCATCCACCTTCTCTTTATCCACACACACTGACACACACACACACACACACCTTAACAATGGATGCCTTCAGTGCACAATGCTGATCTCCACCGGTGCGCCCTGGTCTGGTACCGGACCCACTCGTGGCCACACCACCGCTGTTACCAGGCGACGGTGCACGCACTCCTAACCAGGCATCGCCGCGGCTACCAATATTCTGATCGACGTTGATCTCCTGTGGATGCTCCCCTTGACTTCTACCCTTCTCTCTGGTTCCTTCAGTGGCCACCTCTGCATACTTGGTCAACCTTTCCAAGCCGGCCGGATGGTCTGGGGACCAGTTACGTGTGCCCAAACAGTCAGGGGACTGGACCACCTTTCTGTTGGAAATGTCAAACCGGTCTTCTACTCTGCTCTGGTGGTCTGGGGACCTGCTTGGAACGTCCGCCGCTTGTTCCGCGCACAGTTTAGTCGGATGGTCTGGGGACCTGTTTAAATAGCCCGCCATGCTCGGAGTGCTTCCATCTTTGGGCGAGTATTCGGCTTTGACCACTCGGTGCGGAGACCAGTTGGACTGGATCGGAGACCTGTCTTCGTCGTTTGACTGCACGGGGGACCAGTTATCGGCGGCCGAGTAACCCAGCGAGCGATCAAGCTTGGTGGAAGAGGCGCTATCGCCCCTGCCTGTCCTCGCTGCCAGGTCCTTGGAAACAAGGCCCCTCCCCCTCTTAGCCGCAAAGCCGCCGCCCACTTTCTCTGGCGACGGGGTTCTCAGATCGGAGTGCGGCTCCGCGAACGCCTTGTCCCCAGTTCTAGCGTCCCCGACAAAGGTGCCGCTGCCCTCTCTGGTGGCCATAGCGGGAGGATGGGGAGGAGGTGCGGCCGTGGGCCCCAGTCTGTCAAAGATGGTCCTCAAACTGTCTGGGGAGGAGGAGGAGGAGGCGGGCAGTTCTTTAGACGGCGTATTGGAGAACGACGACTTCCTGGGCCGTTTGGATTGCGTGGGTGACGTGTAGCTGGGCTCAAATAGTCGCTTCTTGCTGCGTGATTTGGCTGGGGACTCGTCAGTCCGCTCCTGGACCTTGTCCCCAAGTTCGCGCTTCCTGGGGAGGTTGGGTGGACACCTCCCCCCTCCACGCCCACCTCCTCTTCCGCGACTACGCCCACCTCGGGTCCCCCTGGAGCCCCTCCCCCCTCCGCCGCGGGGGAAACCCCTGGAGCTCCTCCCACCGGGTTGGGAGGAAAAGTGAGGTAGGGAGAAGTGTGCCCCCTCGGGGACGTCCCCCCCCACACCCCCCACACCGCCATCATTCCAATCGTCCCACGAGGCGGGCTGTGTGGTGGGACTGGATGCTTCAGCAGCGGACGACAAGTTGCCGAAATTCGGGCCCTTCCCGCAAGGGGACCCGTCCTCCGGAGGGGAGAGGTAGCCCCCGCCGCCCCCCGGGTGCCTCGCCGGTGTGTGGCGGTAGTCCCTGGGGGTCCTGTACAACTGCTCTGAGGACCCTTCCCTGGTGGTGTGGACGTCTGGCTCCTCCTCTGAAGGGATCATACCCAGCTTCTTCATCTGTTCCATGTTCAGCCATGTCGTGGTGACCCGTGTCCCAAAGAGAGGACGTCCATTGTATCTGGAGGATGGTGGGGGGGAGGGAGGAGGAGGAGGAGGAGGAGGAGGAGGAGGAGGAGGAAAGGAGGAGGGGGGGCAATCGTTGCGTGTGTAAAAAAAAGTGCATTTAATACGTGAGACCCCACACTCCTATACCACCTTCGCTAATGAAAAGTGTTGCATTATGCAGGCTGGTGGCACACTTAACACAGGGCAACAATGCCCCCCCCCCCCGCAAATTAGTAGTAATTGAAATTATACACCATGCTGTGTGAATCACATCGCGTGCGATGTATAAATAAAAACCCCGCGCTGTTCACCAGCCCGCCCCGGACGTCAAACCAACCAGACCTTTGCTTCACTTGGTTCGCCACGTTGCAGTCACCAAAGCGGATCACCGCTATGCAGCGGTGTGTGGACCCCCTGAGATCGTCATTGTGATACAGCAGCTTCACTATGCCATATTTTAGGAAATATTCCCTGTTTTAAAGAAATGTGTCAGGTGGGCGAGACAAGATGGAATTTTACGGTGCATTATCTCGATCGATTGCTACATGTAGGCCTACGTACGAAAAAAAAAACAATTTGAATAGTCTCTATTCACCTTACTCTGCTCGGTTCCCTCCAGAAGGAGCTCTTATCGTAAGCCGCGGCGTTTACATCCGCTCTAAACACGACCGTGTTTGGCATGCGCCCAGGGTTATACCAGTATAAATCTAAATATAGCGCACCATTTATTTTTGTGTCATTTAAATTCGTAAATGGTGGTTCTGTCGCGTACCCAGGCCCAGATCTGGGTCTGGGTACGAGACCAGTTGGGCGATAATAATATTATCTCCGGTGTTATAGATTGTTTAGGCAATCTATGTCATAGAATGGTGTTATTAATAGGATTCTGAAATAGTATTAGCGTAAATAGGATGTTTCAACAAGCACCAAGCTGCTAGTATCACAGCAAATTATCCCCCTCCCGCACGGCCGCACCCACACCCTTTAGGTGAACCACACACATTATTGTTCCCCCCCCCCCCCCCCCCCCCCCCTCTTCCCTCCTAAATTCCTCGATCACAAAAGCGAATAGCATACGCATAGTTTGTCATTCTACGCATTTGTTGTTGGTACTATTGCGTCATTGGACAGTGTTCTCGCATACTTAACTTAATGTTATATCGTGCTCGAGCGCGCTCTGGTCCCTGTCCATATTTCTTAGTCCCGATTGTCAGTTGAGTATTACATGTTCAGCTCAGCTCTCCCAGAGCAATAAAATGTCAGGGCATTACCTCAGTGGATATAAAGCATAAAACGACGCACTGTATGTTATGGTCAACAATGAACGCGTGGGAGGATTAAATTTTCTCACAAATGAAATATCCGCCGGAACAAAATAACAACACATAAACGTTGGTCAATGTCAGGGCCAAAGCCGCCGTAAAAAAATAAAATAAAATGATTCAAGACACGGAGTCGGAAAATGAAGAAGAGTTTGACTTGAGCGGCTCTGGTTATCTGTCGGACGCGGGGTCCCCACCCCCCAACGTCTCCCAGTCGCCTCCTTCCCTCTGCACTTTCCCCGTCGCTTCGCCCGACCCAAAGACAGATCGCCCCCGGCAGGTCAACAGCGAGTTCGCCCGAGTCAAGTTGGCGGAGTTTCGCGGGTCGAACAAGTCCCTCGCCTCCATACACTCGGCGGAGTCCTTCGACGTCGCCGTAGCGGACGTGGACGACGACGACCGGATGCTCTATCTCCTCTGCGCGCGCTGCATCGCCTTCCCCTTCAACGCCAAGTACCAGTTAGAGACGGCGCCCCCCAAGCCGAAGCTCAACTCCGTTTCCTTCGAGAAACTGCGCGCGGTTCTGGTCGCGTGCGCCGAAGGCGGCGAGATGAGAGCCGAGGCAGAGCTCAACACCTGGGAGCTCAAGCACGCTCAGAGCGGCAGCTTCCAGGAAGCCGTCCGCTGGTACGTGGCCCACGTCCTCGACAACCAGAGCGTGAAGTCCCTGTGCGCTAGGGGGGCCATGTCGTGCAGGGAACTGGAGAACGTCTTCGAGACGTACCTCAGGGCACGCGCGGTGCAGCGGGGCCTAGCGAAGGAAGACACCGCCTATACGGCGAGCGGTTTCGCCAAGTTGGTGGAGACAGGCTCTCAGCTGCCGTACAATGAATACGTCCTACAGACACCCCTCGTAGCCGGGGGTACGCTGAGTGTTGCCGACCAGGAGAGGCTGTACACGACCTTCCAGAAGATACTGAACATATCCACGACCAAACACAACCTTCTGTATCGTATATGTCAGGTGAGGCGGAGGGTTGTAGGGAAGGGGGGGGGGGGGGGGGGGGGGGGAGGTGGATGGGACGTTATGTTTTGTTTCCAGTTGGGAAGCCATGATGAGCAGGAGGCAGTGGTGAGAAAGGAGCTGCAGAGAAGGAAGGATATGCTTGACAAGGTGTGTGTGTGCCTCTGTGTGATGTGTGCCTGTGTGTGAAGGATGTAAAGGTGTGATTTACAAGTGTGTGCCGTGTGTGTTTATGTGTGTATTTGTCTGTGTGTGTGTGTGTGTGTGTGTGTGTGTGTGTGTGTGTGTGTGTGTGTGTGTGTGTGTGTGTGTGTGTGGATGGATGGGAGGGGTGTTTGGGCTTTGTGTGCGGTTGCACATCTGACTGTCATCACCCATTGATAGTGTGTATGTGAGAGTCAAGTGTATGCTTGGTTTCTGAGTGCATGTGAGTACAATTTCAAAACTCTCTCTCTCTCTCATTACATTCCCACTTACATCCCCTCCCTCCCTCCCCACACACAAACTTAGACGGTCTATCAAGCACGGGGTAGCCGTCAGATACAGGAGATGTACCGTGATGCGCAGTCCAAGTATCTCAACTACCTTACTGCGAATCTGGACTCCAGGGCTTTTGCTAAGCCTACTCCACAAGCCACTGTGGAGAGGTAAGGTCTGTGGTTAGGCTGACTGTCTTCGGGAGGAGGGTACATGTAGGTGTGGTTTACCATGATGATACAATTAAGCTTGTTAACCACACACACACACACACACACACACACACACACACACACACACACACACACAAATGCACACACACACACAAATGCACACACACGCACACTCAATATTACCCACATACGTACAGACATCATGACCACTCATTGCACACACCCACACACACACACACACACACACACTCATGATGACCACTCCATTCCACATGCACACACAGAAGTGTGTTGACTTCGGTTCAGTAGAATTGACTTTAGTACTTACATGTAGCTGTTGTAGTAACTAGAAGAAGCGTTTTACCAACCATATACACACCTTCTCACCCTCATGCACACCTCACCCTCATGAACATCACCTCACCCTGATGTGAACACTTCTGTCCATGTATGTTGTTATGGTAACCGCTGCAACTGACTCTTTCATATGTTGTGTATTGGAATGTGTGGGTGTGGCCAGACCTTAAAGGCTGCCTCCCCCCCTTGCAGCCAGGAACCCCTGTTGGTCAAACAGGACCTCAAGCTAAGCTTCAAGGTCCACCTGACCATCCATGAGGTGAAGGTGGAGACCATCCAGACTGACATCAAGCCCCTGTTCTGCGTCTTCAGGGTACAGGGTAGTGAGAGGAGTGCAAGGAGAGAGGGGAGAAGAGGGATGGGAGGAGGGAGGAAAGGAGAAGGGAGGGGGAGGAGAAGAAGGTGGGGAAGGAAGGGAGGAGAATGGAAAGATGGGTGTGTATTTTGTGATATATTTACATGATCCTAATTTAGCTTGCGAATGCAAATGAGTCGCTGACCACACACCATGAACAAGTCAACCTGCAGTCCAAGTCTGCCCGGTATGTTTCTAATAGATGCACACCATTGGGACCTCTTTAGAACATGTGTGCACACCCAACAGGTTTGACCAGGTAGCTGACTTAATCACCAACTCACCTCTTCCACAAATCCAATTTGATCTTCACATGGAGTCCAAAGGGTTCCTTCGAGAGAGCAAAGTGATTGCTACTGTGAGTGTGAGCATGGTGCCTCGTGTGATGGTCATGTGATCGTCATGTGACCACCTTATGAATGTACATGTAGTGTGTCCATAACCATCTGTGCATTTTGTGTCTGTATGTGCACGACTGGTTGATATGTTGTATGGGTGCGGTATGTTTTATGTGTATTTACGTTTATACACATGCACACACACATGTGTGCAGAAAGTTCACACTGTATCTTCAATGTCATCTTCTGATACCACTGAGTGGATTGACCTGGAGGAGAAGGGAGCTGTCGTAGCCAAGTTGAAGATATCGCTGTTCTGTGAAAAGCCGGCCAACGTGAAGAAGTGTGGGTGAGCATTATCTGGAAGCTCACACCCTTTTTTATGGCTGGGGAGACTTGATTACAGAAGGGAAACTCCACTATTATGGGCAACCTCACATCTGCTGCTTCATCCCTGTGTGGTAGACATGACAAGGACGTGTTGAATATGTGTGTGTTGTGGTGTGATGTGTAAGGGTTTCATCTGGGAAATAGGTAAGGGGTTGATTAAAAAAAAAACTTTGATTCCAAAGCGGGCCGTGTGAAGGGATGCTTTGTGAAAGAATTGCCAAGGGACCCTTCCGTGAAACCCCTAGTGTGTATGTATGTGCGTGTATATGTGTGGTTACTTCCTGTATCATGTAGTTAACACAACCTTACCCATCCCCTTGTCCTTCTCTTCCCCACTTCTCCTTCCCCTCCCCTTCCTTAGTTACCTCTACTGTAAGGGAGACCTGATGTTCAAGCAATGGAAGAGAAGATACTTTGTGTTCATGCAGCTCACTTCACAGTACAGGTTCCTCCTCTGTTCCTACAAGCCAATGGTGACTGTACCTCAAAAGCAGTTACCCCTGGATGGATACAGCGTTGAGTATCTGAGCAACGAGGAAAGTTAGTGTGTGTGTGTGTCACTGTGTGTGTGTGTTTGTGTTTGTTGTGTATTTATGTGTGTGAGCGTGCATGTGTGATGAGTACTTGTGTGTGTGTGTGTGTGTGTTTGATTTCAATGATGTAATGTGTATGTGTGTGTACTGAGGATGCAGCTGGAACATGTTATTTTTAGACCCGCAAACTGTTATCACAGGAGGATACATCATCATTTGCACACACACACACACACAAGCACACACACACACGTGTACATGTATGGATTTACTGTCAGTGAATGCATATACATATACCATTTACATGTATATATTCGTGTAGCAAGCAATACATTATCAATGCTCACACACACACAATGGCACTCTACACACACCCACACACCACACATATCTGCACACGCATTGGCACATCTGCACACATCTGCACACATCACACATCTGCACACTTCCACTCACAAACTCCCCAGAGGACATCCCTCAAGGGCAAGACTCCGGATATCTGTTCCAACTCAGTTCTAACAGAGGGACCGTCCGTCTGGGGTGTAGGGACAAGCAAGAGAGAGAAGGCTGGATGCAATGGATGATCAGGGCATCAGGGCAGAAGAGTACCAGTAAGCTAGAACTCCTCGGGGCAGAGACACGGGAACTGGACAAGCACGCCGCCATCAAAGACATCGTGTCCATTGACGTAACAGAGCTGGACCATAACAAGCTGTTTGCAAAGATGTTTGCCAGGACACTGGAGGTGCAGCTGAAAGACGAGTCCTTCAACAGGGTAAGAGAGAGAGAGTGTGTGTGTGTATGCATATTTGTGTGTGTGCATGTGTGTATATACATCTGTGTAGGGGTATTGCTATATAGTCATAATGACATAGGGCTTTTAAATATGTGACACCTGGAGGTGCTAAGTGAGCCAAAAGCACCTGAACAAGGATTGACAATAAGTGTTGTTTATTTTTAAAGCCTATGGTGGATATGACGTAGAACAACTTTAGCCACACTGTAAGGGTATTTGATATTTACAGGAATCTGTATGCACACACACACACACAATCACACACACAATCACACACACACACATGCACACATGCACACACACACACAGGGTCTCTTCTCTCCCGGTCAGCTGTTTGTGACGGATGAGTACTGCAACAGGTACTGTGTGAGGGACTGCACCCGCCACATCATATGTATGCAGCAATGGCTGAAGGTTGAGGAAACGGGTGTGTCCATTTGGCCTCTGATGTTGTACTCAAGCTTCTGCTTTGTACAGATGCACGTAGCGGGGAAGAAGTGAGTTCAAAATGTGTGCGTGTGCATGTAGGTGTGTGTTCATGTACGTATGTGTGTGCATGTATGTATGTGTGTTCATGTACGCACGAGTGTATGTATGTATGTATGTATGTATGTATGTATGTATGTATGTATGTATGTATGTATGTATGTATGTATGTGCGTACATGTGTACATATAGGTTTGTGTGTGATATTTGATGCAAGTATGTGTGAGCGTGTATGTACGTTTGTTGTGTGTGTGTGATGTTTATTTATGTGTGCATATGTATCTGAGTGCATAGGAATGTATGTGTGATGTAATGTACTCATGCATGTGTGTGTGTGTGTGTGTGTGTGTGTGTGTGAATCTGCACAATGGGGGTGTGAATGTTTGTTGATGTCGTGATGTACTGTCCCCAGACCCAACGATCGCTCTGTGTTTGTCACCGAGGAGGAGAGGGATGCACTCGTGAAGCTAAGCCACCAGATAGCTGAGTTAGCTGCCAGCAAGATAGAAGGGTTCAGGACCTGCTTCCCATTTGGGCAGCCCAAGGATGACCTCAAGATGAACATGAAGCTGCTGAGTATTGTAAGTAGGTGTGTGTGTGTGAGTGTGTGTGTGAGGGTGGTGTGTTACATAAGAACATGTCCAAGCATTTGTAGCTAAATCTATGTAACCCATTCATATAAAGGATTGGTTAATTTACTTTTTAATTCATTCAGTAGTTGCCTTACATTGAATAGGGCTGTGTGGAACTGCAATGTGTCAAATAGATGTACATTAATGCTTGCATGCAGTTGTGTTTTCAAAAATGACTTACCAATAGAACGTTCAAGAGATAACTGCATGTACTGGATAGCTGACCACTTTCTTAAAATGTTTAACCATTTCCTCGACTTGTACACATATGCACCAGTAAAGAAAAACATTTTCCAATGAGAAAGTTGTTGGGATATTGCAATAATTGGAGGCATAGGTGGTGTAAAAAGGAAGGGAACAATGTTTTCGGGGAAAACAAAAGCATTCCTTTTTTGGTTCTATTACATTTGCACGTGATAAGTATTGTCTCCTTCAAAAACCTACAGAAGCTTGTTCCCGTCCTTTTTACACAACCTTTGCCTCTAATTTCTATACACCCTATCAACTTTCTCATAGGATGTTTTTTCTTTACTTGTTCCCTCTATTATTTTTATCAATGTACATTTAACAAAATACCGATAAGTGTTGACAAATGGAAGGTAGATGAAGTAATTGATAACGTAGCCTTTTCAAAACTTGTTGTGTTTCTCGCTCTTTGGGTCCAGTGGCTCGCTTCTTTTTGTTGTTCTCTTCGTAATGAACGTGCGGGCTTTTCTTTATCTGGAGTAGTAACCTTTCAATACTTGAAGTCGACTCTTTATTCCTTAATTTACGCTAATTCATTTTGAAAACAACTTCACAACGGTTACTCCAAGCGTTTAAATATTGTGCTAGTAGGCATAGTAACAACCAAGAATAAGTTGTCATGCTGGCACAACACAAATAAAAGGTATCAGTTCGAAGCCATGCACACTGCTGACTGGGGAAGATAAAATTATTACACATCTTTTGGAATGAATGTGATCATTTCATTATGAGTTACTAGTATGCGAAAATGAACGATAACATGGAGAACAACAGTGGGGCTGGGTACGAGGGTGGGGCTGGGTACGAGGGTGAACTACTCGTATTTGTGTATTCTCTTCCTACATGAAATGAAAGTAAAAACCGTAACATCATGAACACGCCAATAAAGCCACAGTTTTAAACTACGCATCACCCAAAGGCGAGGGTGTTGGAGGCAAAGTTCCCAAAATAGATGCAGCATTCCCCTAGTCTTGTACCCAGACGTATAAAAAAACCTATACAACGTCATTTATACGTCTGGGTACGAGACTAGCATTTCCCCTCTGAATGGCAACAGAAAAATTTTGCAGGAGGTAGTCTCGTACCCAGACCCAGACTAATTATGTAATCATTATCGCATAATGATGTATAATGCTTTATACATTATTATGCGATAATGCTTACATAATTAGTCTGGATCTGGGTACGAGACTACATGGGAGGTGAGGTAGCTTGAATTTCTGAACTTGTATGTTAGTTCTCTAAAAACTGTGTTTCTCGTGAAGCCTACGTAAGAATTTGTTTTTTTTTTTTTTAACTCCTCGTTAGAGTAATTAGTAAAGTAGTAATTAATTTGTACGTTTGTCCAGATGTCCTGCAAGTATGGGCGGTTCACGTTCTCTTAATGCTGTTCGCGATCTGGGTCAATTTTTTGAATACCCAAAAAAGGTTTTGTGTGTGCATGTGCTATGTGATGTGTTGTGTGAATGAGTGGAATTTTACTGTTCACCATTCCACAAGTCACTTTACATAAGCATCATGTCCGCATTCATGGACCACCACACCCTATTATATGTACACACACATGCACACACGCACACACACACACACACACACATGCACACACACACACACACAGGTCAGCAGTATGCAGCCTGGTCTGAGTGAGAAGGGCATGGTGAGAAATGCTGTACTAGTGGACTGTCTGGAGAGGGCAGCATTGGTGAACTACCAAGAGGTGTTCAAACTCTTTGCATCCCAGCACCCAGAGGAAGGTAAGCATGCAAAAATAGCAGCTTGGTAACTTGGGACTGGGCACTACCTCTGTCTTCGCCCCCAGTCAGTTCTGAGGATTACGTACCCCTCTCTCCCACGCTGATGTTGGACCTGATACAGAGGTGCATTGACTACATGTATGAGCTCCACGACTACTACATTGATGTGAGTGTGGGTGGCCCCTCCCACTTCCTGGTTTCCAGCCCATGCCTCACTAGTTCCCTAACATGTTTCCACCCTACCTATCTGGTCCCCAGCCCTGCGGTCCTCTATCTACATTGTAGTTCTGAACAATTTATTTAGCGACACAGCTGTTTGTTTACACAGTCTAAAGGTGGCACCAGTAATGAGGCTAAAATGTATTCAAACAGTGTAAAAGCAGAAGACGAGATATTGTATATTTAGAGGTATCAATACATGTAGAAGCGGTACAAAATGATGGTTGAATTGAATAAATATTTTTGAAGTACCCCCTATTAACCTGTAATTGTTAAGCTGCACAAGGTTCATTTTTATACAGTACCGGCTCGGTCATAGAGAAAATAAAGCGTATACATTGGTAACTAAAGAAACCATCGGTGTTCACAGCAACCGCTATGAAAACTAATAGTTGGCTTAGTCCCAATGTATACGCTTTATTTCCTCTATGATTGAGCTGCGAAATTTCTCTATGACCGAGCCGGTACTGTAGCCAACATAGCTGGTAGATTTCTACACATTGTGGTATTGTGGGCATGAATTTAATAATTTCATTAAGAAGCCTTCCTCCATGGTATCGATATTATAGTCCAGGACAGCATCAAGGAAGTAACAATAATGTGCCATTTTTTTAATTTTAAAGGTACCTTGGGGTCCGATAAGAACGTTCCTTATATTGGTTTCACTAGCCCAGTTTTAACAAACAATTCAGTGAGTTGAATTATAACTATAAACATTATTTCACAATTAGCAGCTAATTATATTCATTGAAAACACTTGACCGTTTATATAAAAACGCCACAGTTAGGAACAAAGGAAAGGGCTTATCGATGAGATTGTTGAGCAACGCTCTTACCAATTACAGCTGTTAAGTAAACAATGGGTTCACAGTTACGTTGTTTTGCTTACACATGGTTAGTGGGTGATGAATATGGCTCCAGTAATGAGGCAAAAACGTTTAAAAACTTGTCTTGAAAATCTTATGGACAGTTTTTAAGCAAAAAATGAGATTGTCGGTATTTTTAGATATCATCACATGTAGAATCAAAGTATGATTTTTAATTTTGGACGCGGTACTGAAATATTGTCAAACTGAATAATTTTTTTTTAGTACCCCCAATAAACTTGAATTTTTTGACTTCACGTTACGCTATATAAGTTTCGTTTTCTTACCATACATAGCTGACATATTTTACCGAATTGTAGGGATTGATTTGCTATGAATATAATTAAAATACATGCTACATAAACGTATACTTCATCGATGCTGTCTAGGACTTTAGTTACTACACACTAGCATACACACATACCTGTACATTGCTGGATCCAGGAAATGACATCCAGAATTACCCTCATGTCACCTGATCAACACAACACTTTACCCTCATGTGCCCCCCATGTTTCATCATGCACATGACCAACACACCCTTGACCCCATGTCACATGAACAATACAACCCTTTACCTTTATGTCACATGACCAACACAACCTTTACCTTCACGTCACATGACCAACACAACCCTTTACCCTTATGTCACATGACCAACACACCCTTGACCCCATGTCACATGACCAACACAATCCTTTACCTTCATGTCACATGACCAAACAACCATGACCAACACACCCCTTGACCCCCATGTCACATGACCAACACAACCCTTTACCCTCATGTCACATGACCAACACAACCCTTTACCCCCACGTCACATGACTAACACTACCATTTACCTTCATATCACATGGCAGGAGTTTGTGGAGTGTCCCTCAGTCCTGGGTGATCACATTGAGGCCTTCTGGTCTTTCTTGATGATAGACCTCCAGGAATCCCTCAAGATATGCGATGATGTCATATCCAAGATCCAGTTATTGCACGTCATTAACCAGTACTTCTGTTCACAACGTAAGCTGGCCACACCCATCTTATCCAACCACACCCTGTATGACTACACCCCTCACATCTGATCACCTTCCCAATCCTCTACTGTGCACAACATAATTTGAAATCTTACTTATCCCCTCACCACCTACCACACTTCCTCACTACCTAACACACCACCACCTCCTCACCACCTCACCTCACCACACCAACACCTCCTCACCGTCTAACACCACCACCTCCACACACCTCACACACCACCATCCCCTCCACCATACTCTAGCTACTCTGAAGCTGTGCAAATTTCACAGAAATCTACTGGACATCTTTGGGCCTCTGGTGGATGAGTACATCACATGTCTTGGACGCTCGCTGATGGATGACCTCACAGCAGCACTGGATGCGGAGGACTGGCTTCCTTCTCAGTATGTTGTGGTGTTGTGCATGTACAATTTTTAAGAAACGAATATCTTAACAGCACATGTTGGTCATCTGATCTAGTAGAAACTGATGCTGACAATGAACATATTAAAAATTGAATACCTTTTTGCGCCGATTTTTTCGAACTCATTTTATTGTAAAATTAGTCGGAAGGGTTTTTATTGCAACAACAATAGTGATTTTGCTAGAGTACAACTCTCTATACGATGTTTGGAGCTATTTCTAGCCTTGTATCCACTTTCCGCTCAGAACCAGTGTTCTTTTAGGCCGGCAGCAGAGTTTGAACCGCTACCGGAAATGGGACACTTCTTTTCCACGTTTCTGCATTGATAAATAACATAAACTTCTCACCAGGTTTGCATGGATAGGGTTCGATCAAATTCTATCATCCTAATGACGAACAAGAACTAAACTACCTTACGTCTCGACTCCAGACCCAAATATTGGTCGTGGGCAGGCCCAATATTGTGGGGTCCAGAGCCAAGTCAATATGGACGTTATTCGACACTAGCATGATAAAGCAGTAAACCCAAGTAGTGGACTATCCAGTAGTAGTGGACTACCCAGTAGTAGTGGACTATCCAGTAGTAGTGGACTATCCAGTAGTAGTGGACTATCCAGTAGTAGTGGACTACCCAGTAGTAGTGGACTACCCAGTAGTAGTGGACTACCCTGTAGTAGTGGACTACCCTGTAGTAGTGGACTACCCAGTAGTGGTGGACTACCCAGTAGTGGTGGACTACCCAGTAGTGGTGGACTACCCAGTAGTAGTGGACTACCCAGTAGTAGTGGACTACCCAGTAGTGGTGGACTATCCAGTAGTAGTGGACTATCCAGTAGTAGTGGACTATCCAGTAGTAGTGGACTACCCAGTAGTAGTGGACTACCCAGTAGTAGTGGACTACCCTGTAGTAGTGGACTACCCAGTAGTGGTGGACTACCCAGTAGTGGTGGACTACCCAGTAGTGGTGGACTACCCAGTAGTAGTGGACTACCCAGTAGTAGTGGACTACCCAGTAGTGGTGGACTACCCAGTAGTAGTGGACTACCCAGTAGTGGTGGACTACCCAGTAGTAGTGGACTACCCAGTAGTGGTGGACTACCCAGTAGTGGTGGACTACCCAGTAGTACATGTAGCTTCGTTTTGAAAATCTTCAAGTCGTAGTAACATGTTTAAAAAAAGGGAAGTAAAATATATATACAACTAAGGCCATTTACATCTTGTTAGGAAGTCTGTCCACTGCATCATAACTTCTCATCTTAGCTAATGATGTGGCTTCATATTCGTTCAAAAAGAACTCAGAATACGTATTCAAACTTGGGCTAACTGTCCTTGGAAACAAGCGTCCCGGTCAACACTTTGACATCGATAAATTTAGAATGAGTATAGCTTAGGATCTACTATAGATACGAGGTAGGCACCGCCAAACGTCTAGGCAAGGATGAACTTTCTAAGTATATACTTTTACCAGCTATTGCTGTTTTCCGACTAGTTTTCCCAAAGTTGGGGTCGACAAAAAAAGTATTCCGGACCCAGTGTTAAATAAAATATAGGAGCTCACATTCCTTCCCTGGAGGTATTTAGCTTATTGAAGATTAACGTCCACCAATTCTCAGTGTATAGATTTTGTAGAGGACATTTCAGATTTACAGTTAGAGATTTGAAATCCATATTTATAAAAACACGTTGGGTTTATTATTTAACGGTCTGTTCCAAGCATCCATATTGCTACTCAACCCATACGAGGTGTTTGTAGCAACACACTCAGAATTACTGCTTTGTAGTGCAGTTTACGTTGTTTACTCACTGAATATTGGTTTGCCCACCAGGAATGGATGCTGCAGCTCTGTAGATGGGTACACAACCTCACTGTCCTCTCTTGACTCATTTGTGGCAAAACTTGCTTGGCCAGATGAAGGCTTCTCTCTTCGCCTGCAGGAAAGGGTGTTTGGTGTGTACTGCGAGCAACACCTGAGCATGGCCAAGCAGTGAGTGGGGGAGGGAGGGATAAGGGAAGGGGGAGAGAGGGAGTAGGCAAGAGGACAGAATAGGAAGGAGAGGGGTGATAGGAGGAAGGTTTGTGTCAGGCTAGGTTTGACCATTAACCCTCTCTCGATGCAGTACACACAAGCATCTGACTGCCTATCTGTCCAGCGTAACCGTAACAGCAAACACGGTGTTACCTGTTGAAGTCACCTGTATGCTGAACACACTTGTCCATCTTCAAGCACAGGTAGTGCCCATCACTGTGTGAAGCATTGTTCCACTGATCACGTGATTGATGCTTGTGGTCATGTGATCAGTGATTGTAATCACATGACCGCTCTCATTGAACAATAGTACATACATGGGAAAAACATCTTCATGTTTACATTGCAATTCTTTACACCTTTTGTTACTAAACTAAGTCCTTGACCAAGAAATGTTTAACTTCTGCTACTTATTGGCCACTCCCATGTCTAGGTTCTCTCACGATACTCAATGTCGCAAATGCCTCTAGAAATGACTACTGACCAGCCTGATGCTCTATCAGAGCTCTCAGAAATACTTCTGTCAGCTAAAACATTTGTTATTGAAAAGGTAACCACACCACTGCATGAGGTCACCATGTTCCTGTGCATGTGGTCATGTGTACATCATGCTCTGTGCATGTGGTCATGTGTACACCATGCTCTGTGCATGTGGTCATGGGGTCATTCCGTGTCCTGACACAAATGAATCGGCATGTACCCCTCAGATTTGTGTGCAATTTATCATATTTGCTTGCCCTAATATGGATGTTACTTTAACGCATTAATTTTTAAAATCTCACGAGTGGTTTAGGAATTAACACCATCATGAATAATTAATTGTTTTCCACTTTGAAGACTCATAATTCCCTACTCACAGAACGTGTATGGCTATTGTTGGCATCAAATTGAAGCTCTCTTAGTGTACAATCCAACTATAATATGTTTCTGTGGGAGAGGCGAAAGGGTTAAAGAATAAACGTTTATACAGCACGGTTTTCAATATTTAGGTCACTTGCAGGGTGATACTTACGAATTTTGTTTTTGTATATGAAAACTGTTCATTGTCCTTACATTTTTTAAAAATAAAAAGTTTGAGTATCAGCTAGTTCTGGGAACTGCAGAGGGCTAAAGGGCAAGACGCCATTTTTAATTTCTTGATAGTTGATTTTATCACTAATGAGAAGTAAGTGTTTGTTTAGATACGTCTGAAGGGTATTACATAATACTGTCGTCAACTATCACAACAGTAAGAAAGGGTGTAGGGTTGGTAATTTAAAAAAATGATTTTTAGTACATCGAATTGCGCATTTATTGGAAACCGTTAAGCCTTCTAATGGGATCGTTGCTTAGGTAAGTGTGCTCGTTATAACTGTCATACACCACCAGGAAAGTTAATTTTGTATCAAATATGTAATACATATTTGAAACATTCATCTCCGCAAGCGTATACATAATTGTATCAGATCTGTATATTTGTAACATACTAGCAAAACATATTTGATACATATCTGCTTGCTAAGATCGATGTTTCAAATATGTTTTTTGCTATGATACAATTATGTGTTATGATACAAATTTGAACTTTCCTGGGTGTGTAAGTGGTTGCAGCTCAAAAGGAACAACGAGGTTAAACTGAACCGGCGGTGGGACCTATTCAACCGACTCAAGAAGCGGTGGTCCCTCAACCTGTTCATACGCCGGATGACGGCGCACCGGGGATCCCACCGCGGCACCACTACCCCCGGTGCCATTAGTTGAACAACCCGCGGTACCACTACCACTTGCCGAGCCTCCTGAGTAACTACCAGAGGTCCCAGCTGCCGTAGCTGACGTACCAGTAGCACCCCCTGCCGCCCTTCCACATACAGCGCGTCGAGGGACATATCGACGCGCTGTATGTGGAAGGGCGGCAGGGGGTGCTACTGGTACGTCAGCTACGGCAGCTGGGACCTCTGGTAGTTGCTCAGGAGGCTCGGCAAGTGGTAGTGGTACCGCGGGTTGTTCAGCTAATGGCATCGGGGGTAGTGGAGCCGCGGGTAGTTCAATTAGTAGCACCGGGGGTAGTGGTGCCGTGGTGGGATCCCCGGTGCGCCGTCATCCGGCGTATGAACAGGTTGAGGGACCACCGCTTCTTGAGTCGGTTGAATAGGTCCCACCGTCGGTTCAGTTAAACCTCGTTGTTCCTTTTGAGCTGTAACCACTTATGACAGTTATAACGAGCACGCTTACCTAAGCAACGATCCCATTAAAAGGCTTCACGGTTTCCAATAAATGCGCAATTCGATGTACTAAAAATCATTTTTTTTAATTACCAACACCCTTTCTTACTGTTGTGATAGTTGACGACAGTATTATGTAATACCCTTCAGACGTATCTAAACAAACACTTACTTCTCATTAGTGATAAAATCAACTATCAAGAAATTAAAAATGGCGTCTTGCCCTTTAACCCTCTGCAGTTCCCAGAACTAGCTGATACTCAAACTTTTTATTTTTAAAAAATGTAAGGACAATGAACAGTTTTCATATACAAAAACAAAATTCGTAAGTATCACCCTGCAAGTGACCTAAATATTGAAAACCGTGCTGTATAAACGTTTATTCTTTAACCCTTTCGCCTCTCCCACAGAAACATATTATAGTTGGATTGTACACTAAGAGAGCTTCAATTTGATGCCAACAATAGCCATACACGTTCTGTGAGTAGGGAGTTATGAGTCTTCAAAGTGGAAAACAATTAATTATTCATGACGGTGTTAATTCCTAAACCACTCGTGAGATTTTAAAAATTAATGCGTTAAAGTAACATCCATATTAGGTCAAGCAAATATGATAAATTGCACACAAATCTGAGGGGTACATGCCGATTCATTTGTGTCAGGACACGGAATGACCCCATGTGTATACCATGTTCTGTGCATGTGGTGATGTGTACACCATATTTTGTGCATGTGGTCATGTGTACACCATGTTCTGTGCATGTGGTCATGTGTACACCATGCTCTGTGCATATGGTCATGTGTACACCATGTTCTGAGCATGTAGTCATGTGTACACCATGTGGTGTGGTGTGTAATAGCATAGTCTACATATATGGCACATGTGATGTGTGCTTTGATCACATGATTCCTTCTGCTCTGTAGGTTTCTGCTCCTCTGGTCACGTTCCTTGCACAACTTTCTCTCCACGATCCAACAGAGTCCTTGTTTGCAAAACTCAAGTTGAAGGTGAGAGTTGTGTGGAGGTGGTAGTGATGGTGATATTTGTGGTGCTGACAATAATGGTTGTGTAGTGATGGTTAGGGTTGTGAGGTGAGATGGGAGGGTAGTTGGTACATGCGTTACTATGGCTACTTCTCTTCTTTTCAAAGGTGCCAGGGAGATTAACATGGCTGGACTACAAGCTCTTCCTCAACCAGACACTTCATGTGTTCTTGGAGAACCTAATCCAAGATAACTTCCAAAGCATATTAGTGGTATGTACATGTGAGGAATTTGATGGTCTAAAGATATAGTAACTGTGGGTACAGAGGGTATTGTGCTACATTAACATAGCCATGGTGGTGATGATGGTACAAATGGCATGTAGTTATTGGCTATGGGATCTTAACATGATCACTAACCAATGTAGGACTGGTACGACTGCCAGTTTCAGCACATCCAGTCATGGCTCTCTACCAGACCTCCCTTTACACTTCAAAGTACTCAAATGGAGTCCATTTTCCAACTAGTGGAGGTAAGATCAGTGGACCAGAAGCTAGCAAAGTCAGGAGTGCCAGGCTTATTAAAATGTATTTGCTTTTAAAGGCCATCCATGCAAGCTTTGAGAAGGGCACTTCACTTACTGAGGCTCAGCTCAACTCAGATGCCTTCAATGCTACGCAGGACAGAGTTAGGATGGAAAAGTCACATCTTAGCTTCTGTCATCCAGTTGAGAGTGACACTAACAGTGTGTGACAACTCAAGATTGTTTTTTTAATGCCCTCCATTTCCTTATGTCTGTGTGCGGTACCTTTTTTTCTTTCAGAGTTTGTTGACGCTTTGTTTAGGTTTTTAAGGGGTGTATTGCTGTAATTGGGACAGTGTCTGAGAAAATGTCACATCGCTCTATGGGACGTATTATGACAAAACCAGGCTTGTGCATTAAAAATAAAACTAGCATCAATTTCAAGCGCACATATTTTCCGAGCCAAAGTTGAAACGACCCATTTCAGCACTTATTGTTGCCACATCCAGTGTGTATTTTATCCTATTTTACACATTATGAACCTTTTACACTTGTCCGTGCCAACGTTCGGTAACCCTCAGGATTAAGAACGCGTGCGTAACACTGCATGAATGAAGGAGCGTCTTTCCGTCGTCTAACTAACTGATTGAATTTTACTTAATCTATATGATGATCAAAGTGAGTGCTATTTTTCCGGTTGTTTCGCTCCATTCTTTATTTTAGAAGAGATTCCATTCACCGAGCCATGATGTATATTAATCATCCATCAAATGACCTATGTCTCCTAATGAAAATCCATTTTTGCAAACGTCTTGACTCCAAGCGAGTACTGAACTATCTGAAAGACGAGTACCACCGTTCTAGTAAGCCTAGAAGCTCGCGAGTGCGGTGGGTGTGGAGTAGGAGAGATAAACCTGTGCTCTAACTGCACTTGCCAATAACCCGATGCGAGATCCAATGAGGAGAATTAAGATCGTAGATCCAGCCTAAGTTTCCAAGCTAGGTTTCGTCATTACGTGGAAAAGCATGTGCATCATTGTACGTAGAACCGCCAGCTTCCGTCTTTTTTCAAACCATAATGATAGGTGAAGACCAAGGACTCCTACTTGGAGAAATAACTTTGTACTTCTTGCTGCATGGACAGTTATGCCATTGGCTGTCGACGGATAGAAACGGATGTAGATCTTCCCACCTCGCTAATGGTACGCGTATGTCATTAGAACTTTACGATATATACATTGTATATACAGTGCCAGAAAAAAATCTGACAGGATATCCTTCCCATCAGTGCCCCCTCTTTCCTGTATATCCACACATGCATTGCCCCCATCGTTAGGTGGGGTTAGTGATGGAGACGATGGAGACAATGATGGCCGGGGGCAAGCAATGGGGAGGAGGGGACAGTGATGGGGAGGTGGGCAAGCAATGGGGAGGAGACAACAGTGATGGGGAGGAGGGGAACATGTGCCTAAACTGCCCTCCAGATCCTTATCTGAACAACACACCCTCTCTATGACCATCCACACCACTGTCAAGTTGTATGCCACTAGCCAACTTCGTGGCAGTGTCCCTTGTGCCCTCTGCACCTCGTCTCTCAGCTCACCTGCGATGCAGCAATAGCCTCCAATCCAGTGTGTGAAGGCCCTCCGTAGCACTTAATATCAGTATCTTTTGGTAAGCAGCAGTGTCAATCAGCCAATTATTATATTTACACAATGCCACGACAATATGCCTAATACTCATGTAACAATTGTGAACTGTAAAGTTTTTATGCCCAAATGCCTCAGCAAATTCTTGTGAAATGACTAAATCAGTTCTAGACAATGTTTTATTTCACAATGCTAAGTTTTGTATTTTAATCTTCAAAAAGTGGTAGACCAGACTATGCTAATTTTCTATACGGTATGTATTTTAGTCTTCAAATAGTGTAGTTGACTGTGACATTTAATCTTCGCACAGTGGTTCCCTGACTGTCACAGTTGTGGTACTGACAGTAGTACAGTTGGTGGGTTCATCCAGCTGCTCCAGATTGATAGGAACCATTGGTTTACTCTTTTCAAATAATGTGTTAAACTTCTCTCTGGTTATGTCGTACATCATGCATGCCTTGAGAATGGCCACAATGAGATGGTACAAGACAGTGACCATCAGCATCACTACATACAGACCCACCAAAATACCAACAGTCGCTGCAGCAGCTTGTTGTTGCTTCAGCATCTTCTGCACTCAGTTCCTGCTGAACAGTTTTTCTCAATATGTCTTTATCTTTATGTGTAACGAAATTCAATATTCTAAAACTGCCAGCATCCATCTTTTTTCAAACCATAATGATAGGTGAAGACCAAGGACTCGTTCTTGGACGAATAACCTTGTTCTTCAGCATCTTTTGTATCTCTTCTTGCTGGACAATGCCATTTCCTGTCGACGGATAGGAACGGATGTAGATCTTCCCACCTTGCTAATGATACGCCTATGTCATTAGAACTTTACCTACATGACCACCTGGTATGAACCAGGGACTGGACCCATCATACCGAGCAATGTGGCATACCTCATGGACTGTGCCAGTCGCCCTCCCAAGGAGAACAACAATTCTAATGGAAAGCTTTGTGTGGTCATACTTCATGTCATTGGTGATGTAAAGTTGTAGTGTGGTATTTGTATTTGTATGGTGTTGACATGAGTTTGTATTTTTGTGTATCAAATGTGGACAGTAAAGGAAGGGTTGGTACATGTATTACACAGAGTAGTATGTATTTTAACATGAACTGGCCTTTTTGATGTGCTATCCTTCAACCATTTATCTGACCTCTTTCTCTTGCAAAGTTTACACTAAAACCCATGTACAACTAACAACAATTCTTCCAAGTGTCACCACTCCTAATTAAATAGCCAGTTCTTATGAAACCACAAAGACCAGTGAGTTAGCCTTCCATATAACCATGCACTTGTATTGTTTCTTCATCTGCTTCTGTGTTCATGCGATGTGGTAATTATATGTACCCAACACATGGAGCGACCTGAGTAAATTGTCTAGGGGTGCTGTACAAAATATAGGCCTTAGCCCACTAAGCTAGGAACATGACCACCTGGGAACATACACTTCCACTCGACCCTCTGCTGGAGTAGCGTTTTAAATATTTTAAAACCAATTTGATGAGAAGGGGGGGGGGTGTGTGTGTGGTGTGGTGGGAAAACCAGTACCAATGGTCCATACACTTCGTCGCGGTACGTTGCTCGCAGACACACACACACACACACACACACACACACACACACACACAAACACACACACACACACACACACACACACACACACACACACCTATAAAGGAGGGAAGTGCCCACACATATCTGAGATGAGGGCAGTCGGCCTCGTGCATGAATAACACTAGTAGAAAGAACATGCACATCCTGATTAAAATATTTATGTGTATACTACGTGACCATATAGTCGTCTCCAGTGACGGCGGAAGGGGGAGGGGGGGGGGGGGGGGGGCTGGGGGTTCTCGAGCCCCCCCAAAAATAGCATTGGAGTGGCTGAGCCCCTCCTATAACAAAAGGTCCTGAAAATAAATTAATATACGTATTGTGTTAACTTACTGCAATGCGGCACTGGCACCCGGCTATCGTATTTAGTACATGTACAGACGAACGTGCGTACTGTCCTGCAGCTGTTCTATCACGTGCTTGACATATTGAAGCGAAGGCAGGTTCATTTGGGCTCATTGAATTCAGGTCATCGAGTTGGAAATGAGCAAACCAAAGACCATTTGACCTACCTCAACGTGCGATAGATCCCACGTTGCCAACAGCTAATTGTTCTGCAGAGAACATACCTCAACCTAGTCCTAGTATTGATTTTGAGTTGCTACCCAACTGTTCAGCGGACTCGAATAACTTCCGCCTATACTTCTAACTGTCCGGAGGAGCTGCAGCATGCACCATGCAATCGTCCTTGCAGCTAATGATTTGGCAGCTTGCGACTGTCGAGGTACGTGCTGTAACAATAAGAGTGCATGAGGTTTATAAGCCTAAACAGATTGCAGTATTGAAAAGGTCTTAACAGATTCGTATCAATAGACAAGACGTCGCAAAAAAATTTATAGCTGTTAATGAAGCGCGATCGCATTATTTTGGCTCGTAACTGTGCGCATACGCATGCACACATCATTTAGATGTAGCTGTGTAACAGATTTTGAGTCAGTGTAAAAGTATTAATGAATTTAATTATCGTCGCTTTTAGAGCCCCCCCCCCCAATCTTATGTACCTTCCGCCGCCGCTGGCCTCTCATGTGATTTTATGTTCTAATATGGTTTAATTGCATGTCCCTGTCGCGCATCACTCTGTACCTGTGCGCTTCAATTCAAATTCTATTTGGAGCGACGGCATTTACGATGTGTGTCATAATGGGGCGGGTGCGGGAGCTGTAAGCCCCGCCCAGGAGCCAACGCTTTTTGAGAAATGAAAACTCGCTGCAGACATCAAATCGAAGAAACCACTCGGCGCGGCGAAGAAAAAGGTTTCGGCACACTAATAGCAACGCTTGCTACAGCCCAAGTTTCAGGTCACGAACTTAACAGGGCGACACCAAGTTGATTTCATGTTTCTCTGACGCGGCGGGTCATTTGCATTGAAGTTCAAGATAAAAATATAAATGGTTTCATAATAGGGGTGTGTCATCTAGTATAATTATTGGACAAACGCGTACACTGTGAACCAAACACTGTGCATGCCGCTTCTGTACACAATATATAGTGCCTCTTCGACTGTTATAAGTTTACTGCTCTAATATAGCGATTTGACTGCATGCAGCCCTTGTCTACAGAGTATCGTCATTATGTCCTCGTTAAGTGTTGTAGTAAAATATTGTAGTATTTATATCCATTGTCATTCCACGAACATTAACTTTTGCTGTGCTCATTTGAAGATACGTTTGGAGACATCGTAATTAATTTGCATATGCAGCTGACGTCTCTATAGTAGCGATTTGTTTCAAGCATAACGCTATGATAGTTGATCCCAGTCACGATCTATTATAAAGCTATGCTCTAATAGTTACAAATGGACTTAATTCTGCCTATATCTTAAAGGCAGTGTGGCAGAACATCACATCCTGCATGTTTTTGGCTAAGTATCGAACCACTTGCTCTTTGCTTAACAAAAAACAGGTTTTTTCTTTCCAATCGCTTCAGAAAAGCAAGGCGTTTAGGATGCTGATGGCCGCGGGTCCTGTAACAGATCAGACATTGGTCGCTACATGTAGTAGCATGTGAAGTCAGGGCTGACGCATGGTAGATCGTAACGATGAACATATAACGGACGTGCAAGAACTAATGATGTATAATAAAATGGGTCCGAGACCGAGACAGCAGGGAGAAAAAGTGGTCCGGTTAAAACCGTGCAACCGGACCGGCGGTGACGGCCTTGTTTAACGGTTATAACTATAGATTTACGAGCCGAGGTTTGAGCGAATCCACCCATACGTTTCGAGCTCCAAACATGTCCAACATACATTTTACCCCAGGTCGGCCGGCACGGAACAGACTATTATAAATTAGTCAGTCAAAGATATTTAATTTAATTTGGCATTGTTCCATGATCCATGGGCGCTGCATGGGGTAGCAAATTTAAGTACCCAATAAAAGAAGGATCATATTCGCAAACGGCATTTCATATATATTGGACTGAATTGTATTGCTGGCAAGCATATCGCTGCAATTTTATTTCTAATGATGCACACCAAACGTGGCTGATCAAATTTTGCAACCGCACCTTGTAAGTCGCATGTATCTGTGTTTGTGAGTGTAGGTGTAAGTGTGTATGGGTGTGCGCGCGCGCGTGTGGTGCATGATTACATGTCTGTTATACCCAGAGCTAAACCGATCTGTCAGCAACCAAAACCCAGCAAACGGTTCAACTTGCTGGCCAAGACACTTAGAGAAGATCTTGCACGAGCCTTGTACAAAATTTGCCAAGATCTTGGGCTCGTGGGCAAGATCATGTCCTCCCAACAAGATCGTGGCCTCATGGGCAAGATCTAGAACATCTTGCCCAAGTGTCTTGGCCAAGAACTTTTTGCTTGGGTAAAGGTAGGCCATTTTTGTCTGCTAGAGGTAAGCCATTTTGTATCAGCTACCTGGAGGTAAGCCATTGTGTGTCAGCTACCCAGAGGTAAGCCATTGTGTGTCATTTACCCAGAGGTAAACCATTGTGTGTCAGCAAGCCAGAGACAAGCCATTGTATGTCAGTTACACAGAGGTAAGCTATAATTGTGTGTCAGCTACCCTGAGGTAAGCTATAGTGTCATGCAGCTACCCAGAGGTAAGCCATTTTGTGCCAGCTACCTAGAGGATGTTGATGTTGCATGAGTCCATTAAAAAGGTCCGTGCTTCAGTACCAACAGTGCCACTACCGCTACCACAGACCTCAAGCTCTTTCGGCGCCGGCTTGGATGAATCAAGTGAAGGCCACGCAAGAAGAATGGATCCAGACAGTGTACCAAAAGAAACGGCTGCTGAGCATTAAAAGGGCAAGAGTGTCTTGTGGAGTTGGAGGGATAAGCCATGAGATTCCTCACCACTCACCAGAACCTGCTCGTCCTTCAAGCAACGTTAGCTCTGATGCCGACTGACGCCATCTTTCTCTTTGTCTCATTCTAATGTTTAGCCTTGTGATCATATAATAATGATTTGAGATATCACTTATGAAATCGTGCGTTTGATTCTACACGGGATTCACTATACTAAAATCGTGTGCAAAATCACTTAGTGATTTTTTGTGTGCATTTTACAATGTATATTACAATTGATTCGTAAAGAATAAATTCATAAATATTCTACGTGATTTCTGCGTGATTGTCAAATAGAATTTAACTATGAAATCAATCATTGATTTACTGCGTGATTCACGAGAACAAATCAATTTCTAAATCAAGGCTTGATTCACCGCATTTTTTCCCTGTGCGCGCGCCCTGTATACGTTCATATCAATGCGTGAATACAATTTTAGACGCGTTACAATGAGGCGCGCTTCATTAAGCCATTCCAGCACGCGAGCCACTCTGGCACTCTACAGCAGCTCCCAATAGATATACGTAACGTGCTTTGCCTGGCCATGCTTGTTACGTAGAACACAATCGGCGTCAAATCAATTACTGATTAGCAATTGGGACAACGGCATCTCAGCAGCCTTCGATGTCACTGTTGCATCCCCGAGATCATTACGGAAGCGGGCATGTACTCAGTGCTGCGGCAAGAGCAGCTGAGCTCAGAAAGCACACTCAAAATGACTCTAAATGTGCTGAACTAAGTTGGAAATGTTATGGTGCATGGGGGTCCAGAAGCTTTAATTGCCTTCTCACAAGTAGCCACTCGTTTAGCCATTCGTGGGAATACCTCTAAAATCTATTGTATTGACTGACCTCATTGCAATTGGTAGCCTCAGTCACTCACTATAATGCATGCTCGTGCAGCAAGTGGATGAACTTTTGTGTGTAATGGTTTGCATTGTGTGTGGTCATGCACAGTTCTAAATCAGATTTGCAATTAATATGGCAGTAAAAGTTTTACTGTGAAAATCATGATTCAAAAATTGATTAAAACAATCCTATGAGTAGGTATGACCACAGCTCCCTCCTCTCCATGCCAGGAGGTCACTGCATGGTGACCGAGGAATGGATCAGGGTTTTACTTACGCAGACATCTGCTAACGACGAGATTCCAATTACACATCTGAATTGACAAAGAAAGAAAGGAAGCAAACAAGCTTCAAAACTTTGCATGTACAAGCTAGCATACAGAGTACCAGTCAGCCGTGCATCCTTATACCAGTTTGAGGCAATTCTGTCAAACGACATCATCTTCTGAACCAGCTCTAGAGGTCCAGGGTAAACACAGACGAACGAGCGTTTTTAGTTTGAAAATGTGGAGACAATAAAATGCAATGTATATACATAGATGTTATTACAGATACTAGTAATGTGAGAGGCATCATTGTGACCACTTACCAAATGCCCAGAGATGACAACGGAGTTGAGTATCTCTTGATAAGAGCAGAGTCAATCAGCCAACTATTATATTAATGCAACTACAGTATGCCTTATAATCATGTAACCATTGTGAGCTGTTACGTTGTTATAACCAAATCCCTAAGCAAATTCTTGCAAAATGACTAACATCAGTTCTAGACAATGTTTTATTTCTCTATGCTAAATTTCTTATATTAATTTTCAAATAGTGATAGACCATAGTTGACTGCGACATTTAATCTTCACACAGAGGTTCCCTGACTGCCACGGTAGTGGTACTGACTGTAGTACTGTCGGTGAGTTCATCCAGCTCCATATTGGTAGGAACCATTGGTTTGTTAGTTTCAAATAATGCAATAAACTTCTCTCTGGTTATGTCATATATCATGCATGCCTTGAGAATGGCCACAATGAGATGGTACATGACAGTGACCATCAACATCACTACATACAGACCCACCAAAACACTAACAGTTACTGCAGCAACTTGTTGATGGTCTAAACCTTGGTCTATAATGTATGACATTATCATAGCCAGCGCAGTGTAGTTGAGGAGGTAAAACATGTCAAGGCTATTATACAACTGATTGTAGAATTTGATATGTCTGTTGCTTTGATGCATCGTTTTATATGACTGTCCAAATGGCTTTATACTTGCCTGTGCTATAGTGAACAAGATCACCATAGTAGCCTGGATTGTGAGAAGCAGAGATGGTTTGTCCGAACTATACACTGGATTTAAACTGTTCATGACAACTAGAAGCCAAAGCCTTGCTCCCAGCCACCATCGCCACTCCCCCTTATAGGGAGCATAGTGGGCATCATTCATTGGTTTGATCTGGTTGGTCTTCTTGTTGAGATAGTTCAACAGTCTGTTGTGTTCGCTGTACTGCTCAATGATTGGAATGAAAGTGAGAGCAATGGTGTATGGAAGGAGGAACAGGATACATGTTGCTATAGCAACCACAAACAAAGCGGTATGCTTTCCATGTAGGTATTCCACATTTCCATCATAGAACCAGACCTTTATGACACCACTGGGCAGGTGAACTGTGGAATACGTTAGAATATCAATGATTGTTCTCAACAATTTGAAATACGACAAGTAGATGAGAGTAGATAGAACACCAACTGCTCTTTCTCCAATGATGTAGGAAACCCTATAAATAGAAAACCCTGTGGAGCTTGTTGTAGATCGTTGAAGACAGTAGTGGCATACCACAATGGTTGCCATGGTGATGATGAGGAGGTAGGCTGGGAACACAAACTGAAGGCCAGCCTTGTCAGCATCATCCATTCCCTTGTAAAAACACATAGGGAGCCCAAGGTCAAGGTTCACTAGTGACACAATGGCATGCAATCGATTTAGAATGGACTGCTTGAAGAATATAGAAGTATTGACTTGGATAATGTTGGCATAGAAGATGAGCCCATAGAGTGTGCCCTGTGTGATGGTGAGGTTGAGGAAGAACAGTGCTGCTACCAGGAAGACACCCAACACTGCAAACATTACAAGTGTGGTCAGCCACATATCTGAGCACTCCTGGCACTTGGAAGAACCAAAGACCACACTAAGGTTTCCTGGGCAGTGACCACAAATAATGCCTGCACGTTCTCCATTGCACAGGTCCATAAGCATTTCTGGAGACAGCTTTGTTGTGTTACTATTGCAGTAGTCCAAAGGACATGTTCGAGCCAGTGCTGGAAGAGTGTTTTTGTATACACCAATCCAGTTAGTTTTATTTCTAGTCACAATACGCTGTGATGGATCACAGACCACTCCAAATGTTGTGAATAATTGAGAACAGTTGCACTCCATATCAGGTGTCAGTGTGAACCATGGTCCACATGGTAACAGCCTCACATCAATGACTGTTGAGGAACCACTAGGGTCATTGTACAGAAGCAATTGTAGTGAAGCCATTTCTGGTCCATAAATGTTGTATTCCATTGTGCCACATACTGATCCAATCCATTGAACCTGCTGTCGAGGTCCAAGCATAATGTCTTGAGAGGTGATACCATTTCTATTAACTTGTGTGTAGACTACACTAGGTGATAGCTGGTTTGCATTATCAAGTGAGGTAACCTTAATTCTCAAAGTCCTACCTGGATATGTGGTAAGTTGTGGACTTGTACCATTGCATAAATTAGGATCACTGCAGCCACAATTGTACACATGGTCTGGGAAGGAGAGTACTTGGACATCCTTGATGTCTCCTGGTAATGGAGTAATGTTGAATCTGTTCACCAGATGAATAATAGACATATGTATCTTGGAATAAAAGCAATCATAACAATTGCCATTTATAGGTGTGGCATATACAGCATGGCCACCTTGCTGTGCATGGTTATTAACGAAGGTTATCCTGAAGTTGTTTCTGCAACCTTCATAATCATTTGCACGGAAGCGTACAATACACGAATTTTTTATATCCACATCCGTATAGAGATTAGGGGCATTGAACTTTCCATGGTTGTAAATAGCACCACCATATCCATTTGCTACATTTTGAAAAAATGTCACGTCACAATTTTCATAAAAGTACACTGGAACATTGTTAGACAGACTAATGGCCCCTCCATTTACTCCTGTGTTATTAGCAAATGTGATGTAACCCCGTAGCAGCAATAATCCATTTTCTCCTTGAACTGCACCTCGGGGAGAATTAGACACGAAATGACTCCCTGTGGATGTGCTTCCAATGATCTCCATTATCACTCCTCTAAAGTAAATGGCTCCTGCACATTTATCAGAAGGGCAATTATTATCTTTAACAATCACATCCTGTAGAATAAGGTGGGCCATTTTTGTTTGTGAATGGCTGGAAGCATAGATATCATCTTGATAGGCATAGATTGCTGCTCCTGCTTCTGATGTGTTGTTTGTAAATGATGACATACTGATGGATACATTGGAATACACTTCCTGGATTATTTTTTGATTGTCAATGCTTATAGCTCCTCCTCTCTGACCATTGTTGACATAAAATGTTGAGTTTGTGATGCTAACATTGCCAATTCGTCCATTAAAATACATGGCTCCACCACCACCACCAGCACTGTTTTTGTGAAATGTGCCGCCTGTGATTTGAGCATTGTCAAATAATCCGTCGAGGTTAATAGCACCACCATTACGATCAGCACTGTTATTCTGAAATGTGCAGCATGTGATATAAACATTGCCTGTTGCTTCATACTGCAGGCTAACAGCACCACCACCACCACTACTAGCCCTGTTGTCCTGAAATGTGCAGCCAGTGATACGAGCATTGTCAAATGATCCATACAGGCTAACAGCACCACCTTGTCTATTAGCACTGTTATTCTGAAATGTGCAGTCTGAGATATGAGCATTGTGTAATGATCCAGACAGGCTAACAGCACCAGCCCAGTTATTCTGAAATGTGCAGCCTGAGATATTAGCATAGTCATATGATCCAGACAGGCTAACAGCACCACCACCTAGACCAGCTCTGTTGTCCTGAAATGTGCAGCCACTGATATGAGCGTTGCCGGTTGATTCAGACAGGCTAACAGCACCACCAAGATTATTACTACCAGCCCTGTTGTCCTGAAATGTGCAGTCTGTGATATGAGCATTGTCAAATGATCCAGACAGGCTAACAGCACCACCATCACCATCAGCTCTGTTATTCAGAAATGTGCAGTTCGTGATACTAACATTGCCCGTCGATCCATGTAATGTCAAAGCACCACCACGAGTATCGCTAAATGCACAACTGGCGATGAATGTGTTGTTACTTGATCTTGACGATATCGCTCCGTTTGAACTATTTCGAAACGTGCAGTTCAAGATAAAAGTAATCTCGATTGATATAAGTTGTATGCCACAATTTATGAATGTGATTCTCTCCATTCTCAACCTTCGTACTGAAACAAACACAAACGCTCTCCCTTTCCTTTCGCAACGTATTGTTATCAGTCTTTGGGTTGATGATCCTGTTATCGTAATACTGCCACCTTCATTGGAAATATTGCACGACCGTTCTGAAGATAAACGATGCTCTCCACCGTCCAACACAACAGTGATATTAGACAGGAGCGTTCCGTTGCACAGGTAGTCCTGAAGAGCAAAGCCAGGTTGAATAGTAACGACCTGATCAGACATGGCATCTACATAGCTCCCTACAATAAGTACAATGATATACAACGCAATCATTGTTTTCAATATAGAATAGATGATATCTGTTCGTTTCGTGGAGATATTTATAATCTATTTCCTGCCATTGAACTTTTATTAGCAGTGAGTGCCACCGAAATGTTGTTTTTTCAGGTGACATATTATTTAATGGCGTCAGTGCCACAGGAAAATGGAGCTGACATAGCCCTGGGATGCATTGATAACCTGCAACGTCGCGTGCAAGCACATGAAGAAACTATCATACAAAGCATGCATACATGTATGAAAGGGACATATAACAATTTTCAAGATATACCTAGGTATTTCCTAAGCACAGACATTCATCTGTCCATCAATGATTAATTCTATGTGACCCAAAAAGATCATATCGAATGCAACGTTATAAATTTGTAACGATCGAGAGACCGATGGCCGCTAACAACATCTTTGATTTGTTGGTCCTGAGAAATGGAAATTCATTTGTGGGGAGGGGGAGGGAGTACCAATGCAATTTGTGGCGGTGTCATACGCTCCAAGTAAATTGCTCTTGATTTGGGTCGTTTGCCCCTTCACCCACTGTTTTGTCGGTTTGGATATATGGAAGGAACATTCAGTCCGATTGCAAGAAAGTATGGTATTGCATGCTCGATCTGTGCCATCGTATGCGTAATCATGATCTACAGTATGCCGTTGAGATGTCTATGCGAAGGAGTTTAGAAACTCTTAGCGTTCGGTATACCGACTGATATAGGGTTTAATTCCCTACACGAAAAGACGTCATTTTCTATAAACATTTCCATAACATTTCAATATGGTTTTCTTCTCCTAGTATTAGACCACAAATGTTGAGCGGCTTTGACCATCATGGAGTTACAATGGCCTGCTCGTGTTAAGTATGATGCTTCTACTATATATAACCCCCCCCCCCTCCCCAAACCACCAATTCCTGTTAAATTATTTAACCCTATACGTCTCACATGACTTCAAACAGTCCTGACCTGAAGTTAAGCTTCAAGGTCCACCTGACCATCCATGAGGTGAAGGTGGACACCATCCAGACTGACATCAAGCCTCTGTTCTATGTCTTCAGGGTACAGGGTAGTGAGAGGGGTGCAAGGAGGGAAGGGAGGGATGGAGGGAGGAGGAGCAAGGGGAGGAGAAGTGGGAGAGGAGAAGAGGAAATGGTAGGGGAGGAGAATGGAAGGATGGGTATGCCTTTTATTATGTATTTACACAATCCTAACCTGTCATGTCATTGAGCTTATGAATGCAAATCACACATGAAAAAGTTCTAGTCTGCCCGGTATGTTAAGATGCACACCATAGAAACCTCTTTTAGAACATGATTGCATGACCAGGTAGACTTAATCATCAACTTGCCTCTAGGTTATTAAATGATTGGCCGTGACCCAAATAGATATGCTTTCGTATATGTAGCATTTTATTATCTTCACATCGATCAGGTTAATTGCTCTTGACTTGGATCATTTTCCACCTTCACCCATGGTTTGTAGGTTTGGATATATGGAGTCCAATTGGTAGAAAGTGCATGTCAGTATTGCATGCTAGATCCGTACAAGAGTACGCTCGATCTACCATATGCCATTTGTCGTAATCTTTATGCAATGGAGTTTTAAAACACGTAAAGTTAAGTATACACAGTCAGTAACTCGTCATGCATATCTCACTGCAGTGTGTCAATATGGGTTCATCATATAGCTGCTCTGCGTGGCAATGCATATGCTTTTCTGGTTTTGATCCCGAGGGAGCTGGAAGGAGGAGGGAGAGGGAAGGAGGAAAGAGGAAAGGGGGGAGAGGGAGAGGGGGAGAGGGGAGGAGGAGGGAGAGAGCAGAAGGGAGAGAAATGGAAGAGGGGAGTAAGGAGGGGGTGTACATGTATTTTTTGATCATCCTGATATTTGTCATATAATTTAGCTTGTGAATACAAATGAGTCATCATGAACAAGTTAACCTGCAGTCCAAGTACAGTATGCCCGGTATGTTTTTAATAGATGCACACAATTGGGACCTCTTTTAGAACATGTATGAATACCCCCAGAAGAGAGAGCAAAGTGATTGCCATGGTGATTCATGAGTGTGAGCATGGTGCCTCGTGTGATGGTCATGTGATCATCATGTGACTACGTCATGAATGTAGTGTGATTTTTGCTGGCCATAACCATCTGTGCATATTTGTGTGTGTATGTGTATGACTATCTAGAAATATGAGTATAATTTCATCGATGCACAGAAAACCCTTGCCTTTTGAATGGATGGGTGACTTGATTACAGAAGGGAAACTCCCTATCATGTGAAATTCAAATCTACTACATCAGTGTAATAAGATGAAATGTGGCTTGTTAATATGTGTGTGTTGTGATGTGATGTGTATGAGAGGGTTTGATAAAAGCTTTAATCTAAAGCTGGCTGTATGAAGGGTCAAATGACCCTTAATGAAACCCCTAGTGTTGTGCACACGTGTGTGAGTGTGTGAGTATGTGTGTGTGTGTTTGTGTGCGTAATTGTTTATGCATATGGTTGTGTATGTGTGTATATATGCGTGATCCTTTCCTTTATCACGTACTTACACAACCTTATCTATTCCTTTCTATTCCTCCTCTCTCCCCCACTTCTCTCCCCCTCTCCTTCCCACTCCTCCTCCCCTCTCCTCTTCCTCCCCTCTACTCCCTCGCCTCCTTGTCTCCTCTCCTTCTCCCCTCCTTCTCCCCTCCTCCTTCCCCTCCCCTTCGTAAGTTACCTCTACTTTTAGGAGACCCAATGTTCTCAATGGAAGAGAAGATTCTTGATGTTAATGCATCCCACTTCACAGTACAGGTTCCTCCTCATCTTCAGGGTACAGGATAGTGAGATGTGTGCAAGGAAAGAGGGAAGGGAGGTAAGGGAGGGAGGGAGGGAGGAGAAGAGGGAGGGAGGGGAGGAGAAAGGAAGAGAGAGGGGTAGAGGAGGGAGGGAAGGAGGGGAAGAGAATGGAAGGATGGGTGTGTCTTTTATTATGTATTTACACGATCCTTATCTATCGTGTCATAAAGCTTATGAATGCAGATCACAAACATGAACTAGTTAACCTGCAGTCCAAGTCTGCCCGGTATGTTAGATGTACACCATAGGGACCTCTTTCAGAGCATGAATGCATGACCAGGTTGCTACCTTACCCACCAACTTGCTTCTAGGTTATGAGATGATTGGTTGTGACCCAGAGAGGTAAGCTTACATGTATGTAACATTTTATTATATCTACGGTAACTTTGGAGCTATTGAAGGCTGCACAGACAATATAAATAGTTTGGTTGTGTGATAAATGTTAACCATTTGTTGAAATGTTTATGCAAGGGAGTTTTGAAATAGTACGTAACGACTGATATAGGGTTTCTCTACACGAAAACACGTCATTTTCCATAAACATTTCTATTGCATTTATGGTTTTCTTCTCTTTGTAGTAGACACACTTGTCAAGCGGCTATGAATACCTCTTTTCCTGGAACTAATCTGGATCGTTGACCTCCATAACTCCAGTTTTCAAAATGATTAAGGTCCTCTATAACTTAGAAATTATGTGTATTTATGTTTATACACATACACACATAAACACACATGCACACATGTGCGCATGTACGCAGAAAGTTCAAAATGTATCATCAATATCGTCTTCTGATACCAATGGGTGGGTTGACCTGGAGAAGAAGGGAGCTGTCATAGCCAAGTTGAAGATATCTCAGTTCTGTCCAATGTGAAGAAGTGTGAGTGAGCATTATCTGGAAGCACACCCTTTTGTAAGGCTGGGGGCAGAGACTTTATTGCAGAAGGGAAACTCCACTATTATGGGATACCTCACATCTGCTGCGTCATCCCTGTGTGATAGATATGACCAGGACGTTCTTCAGGGTACAGGGTAGTGAGAGGAGTGCAAGGAGAGAGGGGAGGGGGAGGGTAGGGAGGAGGGAGGGGAGGAGAAGGGAAAGGGAGGAGAAGAAGATGGGGAAGGAAAGGAGGAGAACGGAAAGATGGGTGTGTATTTTATGATATATTTACATGATCCTAATTTAGCTTTCGAATGCAAATGAGTCGCTGACCACACATCGTGAACAAGTTAACCTGCAGTCCAAGTCTGCCCAGTATGTTTCTAATAGATGCACACCATTGGGACCTTTTTAGAACATGTGTGCACACCCAACAGGTTTGACCAGGTAGCTGACTTAACCACCAACTCACCTCTTCCACAAATCCAATATGATCTTCACATGGAGTCCAAAGGGTTCCTTCGAGAGAGCAAAGTGATTGCTACTGTGAATGTGAGCATGGTGTCTCGTGTGATGGTCATGTGATCGTCATGTGACCACCTTATGAATGTACATGTAGTGTGTCCATAACCATCTGTGCATTTTGTGTCTGTATGTGCACGACTGGTTGATATGTTGTATGGGTGCGGTATGTTTTATGTGTATTTACGTTTATACACTTGCACACACACATGTGTGTAGAAAGTTCACACTGTATCGTCAATGTCATCTTCTGATGCCACTGAGTGGATTGATCTGGAGGAGAAGGGAGCTGTCATAGCCAAGTTGAAGATATCTCTGTTCTGTGAAAAGCCGGCCAACGTGAAGAAGTGTGGGTGAGCATTATCTGGAAGCTCACACTCTGTTTGTACGGCTGGGGAGACTTGATTACAGAAGGGAAACTCCACTATTATGGGCAACCTCACATCTGCTGCTTCATCCCTGTGTGGTAGACATGACAAGGACATATTGAATATGTGTGTGTTGTGATGTGATGAGTAAGGTTTTCATCTGGGATATAGGTAAGGGGTTGATTTTAAAAAAACTTTGATTCCAAAGCGGGCTGTGTGAAGGGATGCTTTGTGAAATAATTGCCAAAGGACCCTTCCGTGAAACCCCTAGTGTGTTTGCATGTGCGTGTATGTGTGTGGTTACTTCCTGTATCATGTAGTTAACACAACCTTACCCATCCCCTTGTCTTTCTCTTCCCCACTTCTCCTTCCCCTCCCCTTCCTTAGTTACCTCTTCTGTATGGGAGACCTGATGTTCAAGCAATGGAAGAGAAGATACTTTGTGTTCATGCAGCTCACTTCACAGTACAGGTTCCTCCTCTGTTCCTACAAGCCAATGGTGACTGTACCTCAAAAGCAGTTACCCCTGGATGGATACAGCGTTGAGTATCTGAGCAATGAGGAAAGATAGTGTGTGTGTGTGTGTGCGTGTGTGCGTGTGTGTGTCACTGTGTGTGTGTGTTTGTGTGTGTGTGTGTTTGTGTTTGTGAGCGTGCATGTGTGATGTGTACTTGTGTGTGTGTGTGTGTGTGTTTGATTTCAATGATATAATGTGTATGTGTGTGTACTGAGGGTGCAGCTGGAACATGTTATTTTTAGACCCGCCAACTGTTATCAGGATACATCATCATGTGCACACACACAGACAAGCATGCACACGCACGTGTACATGTATGGATTTACTGTCAGTGAATGCATATACATATACCATTTACATTTACATGTATATATTCGTGTAGCAAGCAATACATTATCAATGCTCACACACAATACATATCTGCACACGCACACACACCACACATATCTGCACACGCATTGGCACATCTGCACACATCTGCACACATCACACATCTGCACACATCCACTCACACACTCCCCAGAGGACATCCCTCAAGGGCAAGACTCCAGATATCTGTTCCAACTCAGTTCTAACAGAGGGACCGTCCGTCTGGGGTGTAGGGACAAGCAAGAGAGAGAAGGCTGGATGCAATGGATGACCAGGGCATCAGGGCAGAAGAGTACCAGTAAGCTAGAGCTCCTCGGGGGGGAGTCACGGGAACTGGACAAGCACGCTGCCATCAAGGACATCGTGTCCATTGACGTAACAGAGCTGGACCATAACAAGCTGTTTGCAAAGATGTTTGCCAGGACACTGGAGGTGCAGCTGAAAGACGAGTCCTTCAACAGGGTAAGAGAGAGAGAGAGAGAGTGTGTGTGTGTATGCATATTTATGTGTGTGCATGTGTGTATATACATGGTATTGCTATGATGTCATAATGACATAGGGCTTTTAAATATGTGACACCTGGAGGTGCTAAGTAAGCCAAAAGCACCTGAACAAGGATTGACAAAAAGTGTTGTTTATTTTTAAAGCCTATGGTGGATATGACGTAGAACAACTTTAACCACACTATAAGGGCATTTGATATTTACAGGAATCTGTATGCACACACACACACACACAATCACACACACACACATGCACACATGCACACACACACAGGGTCTCTTCTCTCCCGGTCAGCTGTTTGTGACGGATGAGTACTGCAACAGGTACTGTGTGAGGGACTGCACCCGCCACATCATATGTATGCAGCAATGGCTGAAGGTTGAGGAAACTGGTGTGTCCATTTGGCCTCTGATGTTGCACTCAAGCTTCTGCTTTGTGCAGATGCACGTAGCGGGGAAGAAGTGAGTTCAAAATGTGTGCATGTGCATGTAGGTGTGTGTTCATGTACGTATGTGTGTGCATGTAGGTATGTGTGTTCATGTACGCACGAGTGTATGTATGTATGTATGTATGTATGTATGTATGTATGTATGTATGTATGTATGTATGTATGTATGTATGTATGTATGTATGTATGTATGTATGTATGTATGTATGTATGTATGTATGTATGTATGTATGTATGTATGTATGTATGTATGTATGTATGTATGTATGTATGTATGTATGTGTGTGTGTATGTATGTATGTATGTATGTATGTATGCATGTATGTATGTATGTATGTGTATACATGTGTACATATAGGTTTGTGTGTGATATTTGATGCAAGTATGTGTGAGCGTGTATGTACCTTTGTTGTGTGTGTGTGATGTATATTTATGTGTGCATATGTATCTGAGTGCATAGGAATGAATGTGTGATGTAATGTACTCATGTGTGTGTGTGTGTGTGTGTGTGTGAATCTGCACAATGGGGTGTGAATGTTTGTTGATGTCGTGATGTACCGTCCCCAGACCCAACGATCACTCTGTGTTTGTCACCGAGGAGGAGAGGGATGCACTCGTGAAGCTAAGCCACCAGATAGCTGAGTTAGCTGCCAGCAAGATAGAAGGGTTCAGGACCTGCTTCCCTTTTGGGCAGCCCAAGGATGACCTCAAGATGAACATGAAGCTACTGAGTATTGTAAGTAGGTGTGTGTGTGTGTGTGTGTGTGTGTGTGTGAGGGTGGTGTGTTACATAAGAACATGTCCAAGCATTTGTAGCTAAATCTATGTAACCCATTCATATAAAGGATTGGTTAATTTACTTTTTAATTCATTCAGTAGTTGCCTTACATTGAATAGGGCTGTGTGGAACTGCAATGTGTCAAATAGATGTACATTAATGCTTGCAGTTGTGTTTTCAAAAATGACTTACCAATAGAACGTTCAAGAGATAACTGCATGTACTGGATAGCTGACCACTTTCTTAATATGTTTTACCATTTCCTCGACTTGTACACATATGCACAAATAAAGAAAAACATTCTCCAATGAGAAAGTTGTTGGGATATTGCAATAATTGGAGGCATAGGTGGTGTAAAAAGGAAGGGAGCAAGGTTTTGGCGGAAGTCAAAAGCAGGTTCTATTACATTTGCACGTGATAAGTATTGTCTCCTTCAAAAACCTACAGTAGCTTGTTCCTGTCCTTTTTACGCAACCTTTGCCTCTAATTTTTATACACCCTATCAACTTTCTCATAGGATGTTTTTTCTTTACTTGTTCCCTCTATTATTTTTATTAATGTACATTTAACAAAATACCGATAAGTGTTGAAAAATGGAAGGTAGATGAAGTAGTTGATAATGTAGCCTGTTCAAAACTTGTTGTGTTTCTCGCTCTTTGGGCCCAGTGGCTTGCTTCTTTTTGTTGTTCTCTTCGTAATGAACATGCGGGCTTTTCTTTATCATGAGTAGTAACCTTTCAATACTTGAAGTCGACTCTTTATTCCTTAATAGACACTAATTCATTTTGAAAACAACTTCACAACGGTTACTCCAAGCGTTTAAATATTGTGCTAGTAGGCATAGTAACAACCAAGTATGAGTTGTCATGCTGGCACAACACAAATAAAAGGTATCAGTTCGAAGCCATGCATACTGCTGACTGGGGAAGATAAAATTATTGCACATCTTTTGGAATGAATGTCATCATTTCATCATGAGTTACTAGTATGCGAAAATGAACGATAACTTGGAGAACAACAGTGGGGCTGGGTACGAGGGTGGGGGGGGGGGGGGGCGGATACGAGGGTGGGGCTGGGTACGAGGGTGAACTACTCGTATTTGTGTATTCTCTTCCTGCATGAAATGAAAGTAAAAACCGTAACATCACCAACACGCCAATAAAGCCACAGTTTTAAACTACGCATCACCAGAAGGCGAGGGTGTTGGAGGCAAAGTTCCCAAAATAGATGCAGCATTCCCCTAGTCTCGTACCCAGACGTATAAAAAAACCTATACAACGTCATTTATACGTCTGGGTACGAGACTAGCATTTCCCCTCTGAATGGCAACAGAAAAATTTTGCAGGAGGTAGTCTCGTACCCAGACCCAGACTAATTATGTAATCATTATCGCATAATGATGTATAATGCTTTATACATTATTATGCGATAATGCTTACATAATTAGTCTGGATCTGGGTACGAGACTACATGGGAGGTGAGGTAGCTTGAATTTCTGAACTTGTATGTTAGTTCTCTAAAAACTGTGTTTCTCGTGGAGCCTACGTAAGAATTTGTTTTTTTTTTTTAACTCCTCGTTAGAGTAATTAGTAAAGTAGTAATTAATTTGTACGTTTGTCCAGATGTCCTGCAAGTACGGGCAGTTCACGTTCTCTTAATGCTGTTCGCGATCTGGGTCAATTTTTTGAATACCCAAAAAAGGTTTTGTGTGTGCATGTGCTATGTGATGTGTTGTGTGAATGAGTGGAATTTTACTGTTCACCATTCCACTAGTCACTTTACATAAGCATCATGTCCGCATTCATGGACCACCACACCCTATTATATGTACACACACACGCACACACGCACACACACACACATACACACATGCACACACACACACACACACACAGGTCAGCAGTATGCAGCCTGGTCTGAGTGAGAAGGGCATGGTGAGAAATGCTGTACTAGTGGACTGTCTGGAGAGGGCAGCATTGGTGAACTACCAAGAGGTGTTCAAACTCTTTGTATCCCAGCACCCAAAGGAAGGTAAGCATGCAATAATAGCAGCTTGGTAACTTGGGACTGGGCACTACCCCTGTCTTCGTCCCCAGTCAGTTCTGAGGATTACGTACCCCTCTCCCCCACGCTGATGTTGGACCTGATACAGAGGTGCATTGACTACATGTATGAGCTCCACGACTACTACATTGATGTAAGTGTGGCCCCTCCCACTTCCTGGTTCGCAGGCCATACCTCACTAGTTTCCTAACATGTTTCCACCCTACCTGTCAGGTCACCAGCCATGCGGTCCTCTATCTACATTGTAGTACTAAGCTAACTATATGGTTCTGAGCAATTTATTTAGCGACACAGCTGTTTGTTTACACAGTCTAAAGGTGGCACCAGTAATGAGGCTAAAATGTATTCAAACAGTGTAAAAGCAGAAGACGAGATATTGTATATTTAGAGGTATCAATACATGTAGAAGCGGTACAAAATGATGGTTGAATTGAATAAATATTTTAAAGTACCCCCTATTAACTTGTAATTGTTAAGCTGCACATAAGCTGCACAAGATTCATTTTTATACAGTACCGGCTCGGTCATAGAGAAAATTCGCAGCTCGATCATAGAGAAAATAAAGTGTATACATTGGTAACTAAAGAAACCACCAGTGTTCATAGCAACCGCTATGAAAACTAATAGTTGGCTTAGTCCCAATGTATATGCTTTATTTTCTCTATGGCTTAGCTGCGAAATTTCTCTATGACCGAGCTGGTACTGTAGCCAACATAGCTGGTAGATTTCTACACATTGTGATATCGTGGGCATGAATTTAATAATTTCATTAAGAAGCCTTCCTCCATGGTATCGATATTAGTTACTACACACTGGCATACACACACATACCTGTACATTGCTGGATCCAGGAAATGATATCCAGAATTACCCTCATGTCACCTGATCAACACAACACTCTACCCTCATGTACCCCCCATGTTTCATCATGCACATGACCAACACACCCTTGACCCCATGTCACATGACCAACACAACTCTTTACCTTTATGTCACATGACCAACACAACCCTTTACCTTCATGTCACATGACCAACACAACCCTTTACCTTCATGTCACATGACCAACACAACCCTTGACCCCATGTCACATGACCAACACAACCCTTGACCCCATGTCACATGACCAACACAACCCTTGACCCCATGTCACATGACCAACACAACCCTTGACCCCATGTCACATGACCAACACAACCTTTGACCCCATGTCACATAACCAACACAACCCTTTACCCTTATGTCACATGACCAACACACCCTTGACCCATGTCACATGACCAACACAACCCTTTACCTTCATGTCACATGACCAACACAACCTTTACCCTTATGTCACATGACCAACACACCCTTGACCCCATGTCACATGACCAACACAACCCTTTACCTTCATGTCACATGACCAACACAACCCTTTACCCTTATGTCACATGACCAACACACCCTTGACCCCATGTCACATGACCAACACAACCCTTTACCCTCATGTCACATGACCAACACAACCCTTTACCCCCATGTCACATGAATAACACTACCATTTACCCTCATGTCACATGACTAACACTACCATTTACCCTCATATCACATGGCAGGAGTTTGTGGAGTGTCCCTCAGTCCTGGGTGATCACATTGAGGCCTTCTGGTCTTTCTTGATGATAGACCTCCAGGAATCCCTCAAGATATGCGATGATGTCATATCCAAGATCCAGTTATTGCACGTCATTAACCAGTACTTCTGTTCACAACGTAAGCTGGCCACACCCATCTTATCTAACCACACCCTGTATGACCACAGCCCTCACATCTGATTACCTTCCCAATCCTCTACTGTGCACAACATAATTTGAAATCTTACTTATCCCCTTCACCACCTACCACACTTCCTCACTACCTAACACACCACCACCTCCTCACCACCTCACCTCACCACACCAACACCTCCTCACCGTCTAACATCACCACCTCCTCACACCTCACACACCACCATTCCTTCCGCCATACTCTAGCTACTCTGAAGCTGTGCAAATTTCACAGAAATCTACTGGACACCTTTGGGCCTCTGGTGGATGAGTACATCACATGTCTTGGACGCTCGCTGATGGATGACCTCACGTCAGCACTGGATGCGGAGGACTGGCTTCCTTCTCAGTATGTTGTGGTGTTGTGCATGTACAATTTTTAAGAAACGAATATCTTAACAGCACATGTTGGTCATCTGATCTGTTTTCTTAGTAGAAACTGATGCTGACAATGGACATATTAAAAATTGAATACCTTTTTGCGCCGATTTTTTCGAACTCATTTTATTGTAAAATTAGTCGGAAGGGTTTTTATTGCAACAACAATAGTGATTTTGCTAGAGTACAACTCTCTATACGATGTTTGGAGCTATTTCTAGCCTTGTATCCACTTTCTGCTCAGAACCAGTGTTCGTTTAGGCCGGCAGCAGAGTTTGAACCGCTACCGGAAATGGGACACTTCTTTTCCATGTTTCTGCATTGATAAATAACATAAACTTGCTCACCAGGTTTGCATGGATAGGGTTCGATCAAATTCTATCATCCTAATGACGAACAAGAACTAAACTACCTTACGTCTCGACTCCAGACCCAAATATTGGTCGTGGGCAGGCCCAATATTGTGGGGTCCAAAGCCAAGTCAATATGGACGTTATTCGACACTAGCATGATAAAGCAGTAAACCCAAGTAGTGGACTATCCAGTAGTAGTGGACTACCCAGTAGTAGTGGACTACCCAGTAGTAGTGGACTACCCAGTAGTAGTGGACTACCCAGTAGTAGTGGACTACCCAGTAATAGTGGACTACCCAGTAGTAGTGGACTACCCAGTAGTGGTGGACTAACCAGTAGTAGTGGACTACCCAGTAGTGGTGGACTAACCAGTAGTAGTGGACTACCCAGTAGTAGTGGACTACCCAGTAGTAGTGGACTACCCAGTAGTAGTGGACTACCCAGTAGTAGTGGACTAACCAGTAGTAGTGGACTACCCAGTAGTAGTGGACTACCCAGTAGTAGTGGACTACCCAGTAGTAGTGGACTACCCAGAAGTAGTGGACTACCCCAGTAGTGGTGGACTACCCAGTAGTAGTGGACTACCCAGTAGTGGTGGACTACCCAGTAGTAGTGGACTACCCAGTAGTAGTGGACTACCCAGTAGTAGTGGACTACCCAGTAGTAGTGGACTAACCAGTAGTAGTGGACTACCCAGTAGTAGTGGACTAACCAGTAGTAGTGGACTACCCAGTAGTAGTGGACTACCCAGTAGTAGTGGACTACCCAGTAGTAGTGGACTACCCAGTAGTAGTGGACTACCCAGTAGTAGTGGACTAACCAGTAGTAGTGGACTACCCAGTAGTAGTGGACTACCCAGTAGTAGTGGACTAACCAGTAGTAGTGGACTAACCAGTAGTAGTGGACTACCCAGTAGTAGTGGACTACCCAGTAGTAGTGGACTACCCAGTAGTAGTGGACTACCCAGTAGTAGTGGACTACCCAGTAGTAGTGGACTAACCAGTAGTAGTGGACTACCCAGTAGTAGTGGACTACCCAGTAGTAGTGGACTACCCAGTAGTACATGTAGCTTCGTTTTGAAAATCTTCAAGTTGTAGTAACATGTTTAAAAAAAGGGAAGTAAAAAATATATACAACTAAGGCCATTTACATCTTGTAAGGAAGTCTGTCCACTCATAACTTCTCATCTAAACTGTGTGGAATTCTTCGCATGCTACTATATAAGGGACGATAGTCATGTACCCAGACCTGCTAGTCCCCAGGCTGAAATCAATTACAGTCTCTTGTTTCCGTCTGGGCATGAGGCAAAAACAGCTACATGTGGGTTTTGAACACGAACTAAGCCCACTGAAGGCATAACGTATGATGTGGCTTCATATTCGTTCAAAAAGAACTCGGAATAGGTATTAAAACTTGGGCTAACCGTCCTTGGAAACAAGCGTCTCGGTCAACACTTTGACATCGATAAATTTAGAACTGCTTCACTTAGAATGAGTATAGCTTAGGATCTACTATAGATACGAGGTAGGCACCGCCAAACGTCTTGGCAAGGATGAACTTTCTAAGTATATACTTTTACCAGCTATTGCTGTTTTCCGACTAATTTTCCCAAAGTTGGGGTCGACAAAAAAAGTATTCCGGACCCAGTGTTAAATAAAATATAGGAGCTCACATTCCTTCCCTGGAGGTATTTAACTTATTGAAGATTAACGTCCACCAATTCTCAGTGTATAGATTTTGTAGAGGACATTTTAGATTTACAGTTAGAGATTTGAAATCCGTATTTATAAAAACACGTTGGGTTTATTATTAACGGTCTGTTCCAAGCATCCATATTGCTACTCAACCCATACGAGGTGTTTGTAGCAACACACTCAGAATTACTGCTTTGTAGTGCAGTTTACGTTGTTACTCACTGAATTTTGGTTTGCCCACCAGGAGTGGATGCTGCAGCTCTGTAGATGGGTACACAACCTCACTGTCCTCTCTTGACTCCTTTGTGGCAAAACTTGCTTGGCCAGATGAAGGCTTCTCTCTTCGCCTGCAGGAAAGGGTGTTTGGTGAGCACTGCGAGCAACACCTGAGCATGGCCAAGCAGTGAGTGTGAGAGGGAGGGATAAGGGAAGGGGGAGAGAGGGAGTAGGGAAGAGGACAGAATAGGAAGGAGAGGGGTGATAGGAGGAAGGTTTGTGTCAGGCTAGGTTTGACCATTAACCCTCTCTCGATGCAGCACACACAAGCATCTGACTGCCTATCTGTCCAGCGTAACCGTAACAGCAAACACGGTGTTACCTGTTGAAGTCACCTGTATGCTGAACACACTTGTCCATCTTCAAGCACAGGTAGTGCCCATCACTGTGTGAAGCATTGTTCCACTGATCACGTGATTGATGCTTGTGGTCATGTGATCAGTGATTGTAATCACATGACCGCTCTCATTGAACAATAGTACATACATGGGAAAAACATCTTCATGTTTACATTGCAATTCTTTACACCTTTTGTTACTAAACTAAGTCCTTGACCAAGAAATGTTTAACTTCTGCTACTTATTGGCCACTCCCATGTCTAGGTTCTCTCATGATACTCAATGTCGCAAATGCCTCTAGAAATGACTACTGACCAGCCTGATGCTCTATCAGAGCTCTCAGAAATACTTCTGTCAGCTAAAACATTTGTTATTGAAAAGGTAACCACACCACTGCATGAGGTCACCATGTTCCTGTGCATGTGGTCATGTGTACATCATGCTCTGTGCATGTGGTCATGTGTACACCATGCTCTGTGCATATGGTCATGTGTACACCATGTTCTGAGCATGTAGTCATGTGTACACCATGTGGTGTGGTGTGTAATAGCATAGTCTACATATATGGCACATGTGATGTGTGCTTTGATCACATGATTCCTTCTGCTCTGTAGGTTTCTGCTCCTCTGGTCACGTTTCTTGCACAACTTTCTCTCCACGATCCAACAGAGTCCTTGTTTGCAAAACTCAAGTTGAAGGTGAGAGTTGTGTGGAGGTGGTAGTGATGGTGATATTTGTGGTGCTGACAATAATGGTTGTGTTGTGATGGTTAGGGTTGTGAGGTGAGATGGGAGGGTAGTTGGTACATGCGTTACTATGGCTACTTCTCTTCTTTTCAAAGGTGCCAGGGAGATTAACATGGCTGGACTACAAGCTCTTCCTCAACCAGACACTTCATGTGTTCTTGGAGAACCTAATCCAAGATAACTTCCAAAGCATATTTGTGGTATGTACATGTGAGGAATTTGATGGTCTAAAGATATAGTAACTGTGGGTACAGATGGTATTGTGCTACATTGACATAGCCATGGTGGTGATGATGGTACAAATGGCATGCAGTTATTAGCTATGGGAACTTAACATGATCACTAACCAATGTAGGACTGGTACGACTGCCAGTTTCAGCACATCCAGTCATGGCTGTCTACCAGACCTCCCTTTACACTTCAAAGTACTCAAATGGAGTCCATTTTCCAACTAGTGGAGGTAAGATCAGTGGACCAGAAGCTAGCAAAGTCAGGAGTGCCAGGCTTATTAATACGAATACATGTATTTGCTTTTAAAGGCCATCCATGCAAGCTTTGAGAAGGGCACTTCACTTACTGAGGCTCAGCTCAACTCAGATGCCTTCAATGCTACGCAGGACAGAGTTAGGATGGAAAAGTCACATCTTAGCTTCTGTCATCCAGTTGAGAGTGACACTAACAGTGTGTGACAACTCAAGATTGTTTTTTTAATGCCCTCCATTTCCTTATGTCTGTGTGTGGTACCTTTTTTTTTTTTCAGAGTTTGTTGACGCTTTGTTTAGGTTTAAGGGGTGTATTGCTGTAATTGGGACAGTGTCTGAGAAAATGTCACATCGCTCTATGGGACGTATTATGACAAAACCAGGCTTGTGCATAAAAAATAAAACTAGCATCAATTTCAAGCGCACATATTTTCCGAGCCAAAGTTGAAACGACCCATTTCAGCACTTATTGCCACATCCAGTGTGTATTTTATCCTATTTTACACATTATGAACCTTTTACACTTGTCCGTGCCAACGTTCGGTAACCCTCAGGATTAAGAACGCGCGCGTAACACTGCATGAACGAAGGAGCGTCTTTCCGTCGTCTAACTAACTGATTGAATTTTACTTAATCTATATGATGATCAAAGTGAGTGCTATTATTCCGGTTGTTTCGCTCCATTCTTTATTTTAGAAGAGATTCCATTCACCGAATCACGATGTATATCGAATGACCTACGTCTCCTAATGAAAATCCATTTTTGCAAACGTCCTGACTCCAGGCGAGTACTTGAACAATCTGAAAGACGAGTACCATCGTTCGAGTAAGCCTAGAAGCTCGCGAGTGCGGTGGGTGTGGAGTAGGAGAGATAAACCTGTGCTCCAACTCCACTTGCCAATAACCCGATGCGAGATCCAATGAGGAGAAGATTGTAGATCGAGCCTAAGTTTCCAATTAAGCTAGGTTTCGTCATTACGCGGAAAAGCATGTGCATCATTGTACGTAGAATCGCCAGCTTCCGTCTTTCTTCAAACCATAATGATAGGTGAAGACCAAGGACTCGTACTTGGAGAAATAACTTTGTACTTCTTGCTGGACAGTTATGCCATTGGCTGTCGACGGATAGGAACGGATGTAGATCTTCCCACCTCGCTAATGGTACGCGTATGTCATTAGAACTTTACGATGTATACACATTATTGTATCACCCTCATTCAGTAATATCTTGACTTACTATCCCAGTGCAATACATATATTTTGTACAGAAACACTAGACGATTGCTAGATTTACTCAGGTCACACCATGTGCTGGGTACATTTAATTACCACATCACATGTACACAGAACTGAGCAGCCGAAGAAACAATACAAGTGCATGGTTATATGGAAGGCTAACTCACAGGTCTTTGTTGTTTCATAAGCTAGAACTGCCTATTTAATTAGGAGTGGTGACAAATCGAAGAATTGTTGTCAGTTGTAATGGGTTTTAGTGTACACTTTGCAACAGAAAGAGGTCAGACAAATGGTTTAAGGATTGTACATCAAAACGGCCAGTTCATGTTTGAAAATACATTACTCTGTCTAATACATGTACCAGTCCTTCCTTAACTGTCCACATTTGATACACAAACATACAAACCGTGTCAACACCATACAAATACAAATGCCACACCCAATGACATGAAGTCTGCATATGCAGTAGCCAGCATTGTGTGCCACATAAAGCTCTCCATTTGAATTGTTGTTCTTGTGGTGCACATTGGATGGGTGACTGGTGCAGTCCATGAGGTATGCCACATTGTTCAGTATGATGGGTCCAGTCCCTGGTCCATAGCAGGTGGTCATGCAGGTAGGCCTCTGCCTACTGAGCTAAGAATCTGATCAACTGGGAATATACACTTTCATTCAACCCTTGATCTGTTTCAGTAGTTTTTGTAACCAATCTGATGGAAAGAGGGTGGGAGGGGTGGGGGTGGGGAAAAAACCAGTACCAGTGCCAGAACAAAATCTGACAGGATATACTTCCCATCAGTGTCCCCTCTTTCCTGTATATCCATTCATGCATTGCCCCCATCGTTAGGTGCGGTTAGTGATGGAGACGATGGGGACAATGATGGCCGGGGTCAAGCAATGGGGAGGAGGTGCAAGCAATGGGGAGAAGACGACAGTGATGGGGAGGAGGGGAACATGTGCCTAAACTGCCCACCAGATCCTTATCTGAACAACACACCCTCTCCTTGACCACACACCACCGTCAAGTTGTACGCCGCTAGTCAACTTCGTGGCAGTGTCCCTTGAGCCCTCTGCACCTCGTCTCTCAGCTCACCTGCGATGCAGCGATAGCCACCAATTCAGTGTGTGAAAGCCCTCCGTCGCACTTAATATGAGTATCTTTTGGTAAGTAGCAGTGTCAATCAGCCAACTATTTTATTTACACAATGCCATGACAATATGCCTAATACGCATGTAACAATTGTGAACTGTAAAGTTTTTATACCCAAATGCCTAAGCAGATTCTTGCGAAATGACTAACATCAGTTCTAGACATTGTTTTATTTCACAATGGTAAATTTTGTATTTAAATCTTCAAATAGTGGTAGACCATAGTTGACTGTGAGATTTAATCTTCGCACAGTGGTTCCCTGACTGCCACAGTTGTGGTACTGGCAGTAGTACAGTTGGTGGGTTCATCCAGCTGCTCCAGATTGATAGGAACCATTGGTTTACTCTTTTCAAATAATGCATTAAACTTCTCTCTGGTTAAGTCATACATCATGCATGCCTTGAGAATGGCCACAATGAGATGGTACAAGACAGTGACCATCAACATCACTACATACAGACCCACCAAAACACCAACTGTCACTGCAGAAATTTTTTGTTGGTCTAAACCTTGGTCTATAAAGTATGACAGTGACATAGCCAGTGCAGTGTAGTTGAGGAGGTAAAACATGTCAAGGCTATTGTACAAATGATTATAGAAGTGGATTGGTCTGTTGCTTTGATGTGTATTTTGATGTGACTGTCCAAATGGCTTTATACTTGCCTGTGCTATAGTGAACATGATCACCATAGTAGCCTGGATTGTGAGGAGCAGAGATGGCCTGTCAGAACTATACACTGGATTTAAACTGTACATGACAACTAGAAGCCAAAGCCTTGCTCCCAGCCACCATCGCCACTCCCCCTTATAGGGAGCATAGTGGACATCATTCATTGGTTTGATCTGGTTGGCCTTCTTGTGGAGATAGTTGAACAGTCTGTTGTGTTCGCTGTATTGCTCAATGATTGGAATGAAAGTGAGAGCAATGGTGTATGGAAGGAGGAACAGGATACATGTTGTTATAGCAACCACAAACAAAGCAGTATGCTTCCCATGTAGGTATTCCACATTTCCATCATAGAACCAGACCTTCATGACACCACTGGGAAGGTGAACTGTGGAATAGGTTGGAATATCAATGATTGTTCTCAACAATTTGGAATATGACAAGTAGATAAGAGTAGATAGAACACCAACTGCTCTTTTTCCAATGATGTAGGAAACCCTATAACGAGAAAACCCAGTGGAACTTGTTGGAGATTGTTGAAGACAGTAGTGACATACCACAATGGTTGCCATGGTGATGATGAGGAGGTAGGCTGGGAACACAAACTGAAGGCCAGCCTTGTCAGCATCATCCATTCCATTGTAAAAACACATAGGGAGCCCAAGGTCAAGGTTCACTAATGACACAATGGCATGCATTGGATTTAGATTTGACTGGTTGAAGAATATAGAAGTATTGACTTGGATAATGTTGGCATAGAAAATGAGTCCATAGAGTGTGCCCTGTGTGATGGTGAGGTTGAGGAAGAACAGTGCTGCTACTAGGAAGACACCCAACACTGCAAACATTACAAGTGTGGTCAGCCACATATCTGAGCACACCTGGGACTTGGAAGAACCAAAGACCACACTAAGGTTTCCTGGGCAGTGACCACAAATAATGCCTGCACGTCCTCCATTGCACATGCCCATAAGCATATCTGGAGACAACTTGGTTATGTAACTATTGCAGTAGTCTACAGGACATGTTTGAGCCACTGCTGGAAGAGTGTTATTGTATACACCAATCCAGTTAGTTTTATTTCTAGTCACAGTACGCTCTGATGGATCACAGGCCACTCCTAATGTTGGGAATAATTGAGAACAGTTTCACATCATATCTGGTGTCAGTGTGAACCATGGCCCACATGGTAACAGCTTCACATCAATGACTGTTGAGGAACCACTAGGGTCACTGTACAGAAGCAATTGCAGTGAAGCCATTTCTGGTCCATAAATGTTATATTTCATCGTGCCACATACTGATCCTATCCACTGAGCCTGCTGTCGGGGTCCATACTTAATGTTTTGAGAGGTAATACCATTTCTATTAACTCGTGTGTAGACTGCACTAGGTGATAGCTGGTTTTCATTATCAAGTGAGGTAACCTTAATTCTCAAAGTCCTACCTGGATATGTGGTAAGTTGTGGACTTGTACCATTGCATAAATTAGGATCACTGCAGCCACAATAGTTGACATGGTCTGGGAAGGAGAGTACTTGGACATCCTTGATGTCTCCTGGTAATGGAATAATGTTGAATCTGTTCACCTGATTAGTATCAAAATACAGAGCTAAAAAATTTAAATCAATTGTCTCAGAATTAAAGCAATCATAACAATTGCTATTTATAGGTGTGGCAAATACAGCATGACCACCTTGCTGTGCGTGGTTATGAATGAAGGTTATCCTGAAGTTGTTACAATGATCTCTATCATTTGCATAGTAGCCTAAAATACACGAATTTTTTCTAAATTCATCTGTGTACTTGATAGGGGCATAGGATTTACCATTGTTGTAAATAGCACCACCATATCCATTTGCTATGTTTTGAAAAAATGTCAAGTCACAATTTTCATGAACATACACTGGAGCATTGTTAGACAGACTTATGGCCCCACCATTTATTCCTGTGTTATTTGCAAATGTGATGTAACCCAGTAGTACCAGTAATCCATTTTCTCCTTGAACTGCACCTTGGGGAGAATTAGACACGAAATGACTCCCTGTGGTGGTGCTTCCAATGATCTCCATTATCACGCCTATAAAGTAAATGGCTCCTGCACATTTATCAGAAGGGCAATGATTATCTTTAACAATCACATTCTGTAGAATGAGGTGGCCAAATTTTGATCGTGGGGTAAAAATAATGCGGTTAATATAATCTTCATCAAGATAGGCATAGATTGCTGCTCCTGCTTGTGGTGTGTTGTTTGTAAATGATGATGTATCGATGAGTACATTAGAATCATGTCTAATGCTTATAGCTCCTCCTCTCTGACTATTGTTGATATAAAATGTTGAGTTTGTAATGCTAACATTGCTACTTCCTCCATCAAAATACACACCACCACCAACACTGTCAGCATTGTTGTTATGAAATGTGCAGTCTGTGATTTCTGTTGATCGAGACTTGATAAATACACCACCACCGTAATATCGAGCACTGTTATTCTGAAATGTGCAGTCTATGATACTCACATTGCCTGTTGATACAAACAGGATGACAGCACCACCATAATGGTCACAACTGTTGTCCTGAAATGTGCAGCCTACATTGTATGATATGAAGCATTGCCTGTTGTTCCAGACAGGCTAACAGCACCACCATTATAAAAAGCCCTGTTGTCCTGAAATGTGCAGTCTGTGATATAAGCATTGTCAAATGATCCAGACAGGCTAACAGCACCACCATTATAAAAAGCCCTGTTGTTCTGAAATGTGCAGTCTGTGATATAAGCATTGTCAAATGATCCAGACAGGCTAACAGCACCACCATCACCAACAGCTCTGTTATCCAGAAATGAGCAGTTCGTGATACTAATAATGCCCGTCGTACTTGATTTTGACGATATCGCTCTGTTTGGACAATTTCGAAAAGTGCAGTTCAAGATAAAAGTAATCTCGATTGATGTAAGTTCTATACCACAGTTAATGAATGTGATTCTCTCCACTGTCAACTTTTGTAGTGAAACGAACACAAACGTTCTCCCTTCCCCTTCGCAACGTACTGTTATCAGTCTTTGGGTTGATGACCCTGTTATCGTAATGCCGCCGCCTTCATTGAAGATATTGCACGACCGCTCTGACGATAAACGATGCTCTCCACCGTCCAACACAACAGTGATATTAGACTGGAGCGTTCCATTGCACAGGTAGTCTTGCAGAGCATAGCCAGGTTGAATAGTAACGACCTGATCAGACCTAGCATCTACATACCTCCCTACAATAAGTACAATGAATAACAACGCAATCATTGTTATCAATATAGAATAGATGATATCTGTTGGGTTCGTGGAGATACAATGTATTTATAATCTATTTCCTGCCATTGAACTTTTATCAGCAGTAAGTGCCACCGAAATGTCGTTTTTTTTTTAGGTGACATTATTGAATGGCGTCAGTGCCACAGGAAAATGGAGCAGGCCATGCGGACTATGTAGCACTGCGATTTATTGATACCTGCAACGTCGCGTGCACATGCAGAAACTATTATACAATGCATGCATGCATGTACGAACGGGACATAGTGCATACATTCGTCTGCCCCTCAATGAGTTACAATGGACATTTAATTGTATATGACCCAAAAATACTAACAAGTAAATAAAAACATTCTCTAACGAGAGAGTTGTTGGTATATAGGATTGACCAATGGTGGTGTAAAAAGCACGGAAACAAGAGTGACAGAAATTTTACTGGAAAATTGAAATAGGCCTATATTTAGCCCATTACTCAGGCATGCGCTGTTATTTTGTGAGTGTGCTAAATATAGGCCTATTTCAATTTTCCAGTTAAATTTCTGTCACTCTTGTTTCCGTGCTTTTTACACCACCATTGGTCAATCCTATATACCAACAACTCTCTCGTTAGAGAATGTTTTTATTTACTTGTTTCATAGGTTTTTTTTCACCCTGTCATAGCAGTATAGTAGACATGAAATGTAGGAAGAGCATATAGAATTTGGACGATCCAACCCTTTATCTCTTAATGCAATAACAAATAACTTTAATAATAATAATTATTATTATATGAATGAGTTGTGTTAATTATTAATTGTCCTCGCCCGCGCCCTCGTCTCCTCCGGGGACGTCCTCCTCCCCGGCCTCCCCGCCATGCTGCATTCAGCCAGGGTGGCAGTGGCCATGCAGGCCAGGGAGGGAGCACAGGCGGTGGTGGTACCGGCGGGAGTGCAGCTGGTGGTGGTGGCGGCGGCGGGAGTATCACTGCTGGTTGTGCCACCAGAGCACCGGCAGGGGCAGCGCTGGTGGTGCCGGCGGGGGTAGCGCTGCTGGTAGTGGTGGGGCTTCTGGAGGTAGCGGGGTGAAGGGGAGAGGAGTCGGAGGATGTATGTCATCCTCTTCCTCCTCCGACCCCTCGTCGGTAAAAAATCCCCTCAGGTCTTCAGCTGCCATCTACATGGACGACAGAGAGTATGATTAAAATTTTTTTACCTTATTCTTTTTTCAAGCAAGTTTACACGTGACTCCACATATTTAATATTTAATAATACCAGAGTGACAGAAATTAATTATATTACAGTATTATTAAATTCTTACCTCTTTTTGCAAAGTGCACTATAATTCAGCGAGTGCATGACTGACTTTTATACCTGCAAAGCCTTAACACGTGTGCAGACTGTGCTATAATTCTATTGGTCCAATTCCATCATATTAACTGCATGTGCTAAAATTTTATTGGTCAAATTTGAAAATGCTCCAATCTAAACATGGAGGTGTAGCCTACATGCAGTAAAGATGGATAGTGTGGGAACTCAGGAAGTGAACTACATGACTGCATGTACAGTAGCGGCTCACGTATAAGGAAAACCACGAACCCGCGTATAACGAAAAATAATTACATTCATCTGGAAAAAAAGTAAGCTGTTACACCCATGTAGTGTTCTTAAGCCAACCCTCCGGATTGCTACTGCTACTCCACATAACGAAATTCAATGTCAATGAATTTGCAACTCGTTAACGTTGCTACCCCTCCGCCCCCTGAGAAAAGAAACTGTCCCGTATCTGAACGAGCGCATCTGCGTAACCATGAACGCTTCCTTCAACTATTCAAGCGTTCAGGGTACGGAGATGCGTCCTTCAACAATTCAAGCGTTCAGGGTACGGAGATGCGTTTGTTTAAACACGAAACAGATTTTTTTTCCCCAAACGGGAGGGGGGGGGGGGGGATGACATTTGCTGAATGCCAACTATCGCGAATTGCCCTCCCTCCCTCCCCCCCCCCCCCCCCCCCATCCCGTTTGGGGAAAAAAAAATCTGTTTCGTGTTTAAACAAACGCATCTCCGTACCCTGAACGCTTGAATTGTTGAAGGAAGCGTTCATGGTTACGCAGATGCGCTCGTTCAGATACGGGACAGTTTCTTTTCTCAGGGGGCGGAGGGGTAGCAACGTTAACGAGTTGCAAATTCATTGACATTGAATTTCGTTATGTGGAGTAGCAGTAGCAATCCGGAGGGTTGGCTTAAGAACACTACATGGGTGTAACAGCTTACTTTTTTTCCAGATGAATGTAATTATTTTTCGTTATACGCGGGTGCGTGGTTTTCCTTATACGTGAGCCGCTACTGTAGATCTGGGATAACATGGCACCATGTAGATTGATAAGGATATGTTTTCAGGTGAGTAATATCTGCATGTGGACAGGGTCTGCAGCTTATGAGTGTGGGCAGAATGTCTGATTTTTTCACTACATAAATGTGAGAGTAGAAGTACCTTATGGTGGCTATAACAATTTGGAACAGTGACTTTGGAACAGTGACTTTGTCCTCAACATTGCTACTTCCTCACTAGTGAGGTTGCGACACTGTTCATTGAACATTGGGTTCATACAAGGAGTAGCTATATGGGAGAAGGATATGGTTGCAGTTATTCTCATTTCACCTAGTTCTCAGCCCTTGCAATAGCAAATATATTCATACAGTTGCAACATGTACATGGCTAGACAAGTTTAAGATAAGGATAAGGAAGCCTTTTTATATATCAGATTAAAACAATAGACATGTATGTACACACAGTTGAGTCACCATGCATGCTTTACATGTGAAGTGAATGGTTTTGTACAGAGCCCTGCGGGCCCTACTACCGCGTTTGGTCAGGTAGTAGGGTGACCAAACGCGGTAGTAGGGCCGCCCGACTATGCTGTACAAATGTTACATGCACAGCTTTTTAATGTTAATACAACATGCCATAACGTACCTTTGGGTGGTAGTGGTAGTTCCGTGACCCCTGCGGTACCGCGTCCTCTCGGCAGCACTTTTAGCTAATCGGACAGCAGGGTCATTCCAATACCGACTCCTTTCAGATGCTTTAATGGCAGCGAATTGTCCTCGTATTTCTGCCTTTTAGCGAGGTCCTTTTCATATCGCCGCCTTTTAGCAGCACGGTTCTCCTCGAGGTCCTCTTCATATCGCCGCCTTTTAGCAGCACGGTTCTCCTCGAGGTCCTCTTCACATCGCCGCCTTTTAGCAGCACGGTTCTCCTCGAGGTCCTCTTCATATCGCCGCCTTTTAGCAGATCGCTTATATTCAATATCGGCCTTGTAGCTGTCGCGTACAGAGGCCTTCATCTTTTCGGGACCGGCCTTGTAGCTGTCGCGTACAGAGGCCTTCATCTTTTCGGGACCGGCCTTGTAGCTGTCGCGTGCAGAGGCCTTCTTCTTTTTGGGATCGGCCTTGTAGCTGTCGCGTGCAGAGGCCTTCTTCTTTTCGGGATCGGCCTTGTAGCTGTCGAGTGCAGAGGCCTTCTTTTTTTCGGGATCGGCCTTGTAGCTGTCGCGTACAGAGGCCTTCTTCTTTTCGGGATCGGCCTTGTAGCTGTCGCGTACAGAGGCCTTCTTTTTTTTTCTGGATTGGCCTTGTAGAGCGCTCGGGCTTTAGCTTTGTTCTCGTCTTGCTTTTGGAGGTATTCCGCTCGTTGCTTAGATCTCTTCTTTTGATTACGCGAAGGCATTTTTAGAAAACAACTTCACTAGCCAAAGCAACAACGAAACTGCGATAGGAACACCAGATATTTTAATGCAGGTTAGAGTATTTATACTGCCTAAAATTATTAATAAATATCTATTACATACATTATTTAATAGAACTTGATATGTGTCTATATGACATGTAAGGATAACGTGCCGGTAAATTTCGAAGCGATTGGTACTACTCCCGTCCTTCTAAACCGTTCCTAGCTCGAGTTATACCTTCCTAAGAAGACGACGACGACGACGATGGAGAATTATTTTAGGACTGGGCACGAGAAACAGGAAATTGTTTGTTTCTCTATAACCACACCGTTTTATGACACGGAACCAACGTAGAACTGTAGATCGTTGTGCTCTCATTCCGCCGCGATAAAGAGATAAGCGATCCGTTTCTCCGTTGTCCCTCCAGACGCTAGTGAAGTTTTATTAATGACATTCATCAACTCTCAATCAATCCTATATTGAACCTGCTGCCGCAGGTTCAGATAACAATCAATAATTTGGGTAACGATTGACGTCAATTGGGGGGCGGGGGCGGCAGGGGTGTATACGTATATTGTGGCGGAATCGTGCATGTAATTTTACGCTCCAGGTTATTTGCTTTAGATTTGGATAGTTTGCCACCTTCACCCACGGTTTTGTAGGCTTGGATATACGGAAGGAACATTGCCGGCTAGTGGTACTGCATGTTTAATCTATTCCATAGTATGCATGATCTATACCGTATGCCATTCGTGGAAATGTTTTGAAACACTTAAGGTTTGGTATACACAGTAAGTAACGACTGATATAGGGTTGCCCTACACGAAAACACGAAATTTTACATAAACATTTCCATTGCATTTCAATATGGTGTTCTTCTGCTAGTAGCATACCAAAATTGTCGAGCGGCTTTGAATGGCTACCTAACGCAAGTTTTCAAATGATTAAAAATCCTCTATAAATCATACGGACAAGAAATTGGTCTGACCCTCATATAGTTACAATAATTGGCCTGCTCGCGTGTTAAATTTGATGCTTCTTTGAAATGATTTAAATCCTCTATAACTTCATTCTTGCGGACAAGAAATTGGTCTGACCATCATCGATCGAGTTACAATGGCCTGCTCGCGTTAAATTTGATGCTTCTAGATGTACTATAAATATTCCCCCCCCACCCCCCCCCCCTGTTAAATTATTTAACCCTATCGGTATCACATGACTTCAAACAGTCCTAACCTCAAGCTAAGCTTCAAGGTCCACCTGACCATCCATGAGGTGAAGGTGGAGACCATCCAGACTGACATCAAGCCTCTGTTCTGCGTCTTCAGGGTACAGGGTAGTGAGAGGGGTGCAAGGAGAGAGGGTTGGGATGAAGAGGGGGAGGAGCGAGGAGTCATTCCATTATAGTGCGTGCTTCACATCTTCCGATCCTGATGCATATTTGTTCATCTTAGGATGAATGTCTAGTTATTGCATTAATAACCTAATGGTCTACGAAATATACTGCACTGAATAATTAATTTTTCCAGAAATTGTGCAACTTTGCAGGCTCATACATAGGCGGCGGAACCGGGGTGGCTGGGGGGCTTTAGCCCCCCCCCCCCCCCCCCCCCCCCCCCCCAGATTTTTAGGCTGACTGGAAAACTCGTGACTGCTGTGCAACAAATTAAAATTGCGTATCGGCAGGGTATTTTTATTTACAGCGTTTCACTTTGATTCTAATTAACGGTATAATCCGGCAATTGGCACGCTTCTTCGAATCTTTTCTTACTTCACAACCACCCGTTCTCAGCTGTACTGCAGTGCTTGATCGTCTTAGTCATCTAATTCTTTTTCTTAACTGAGCACTGTAAGCATAATCGTTGCTTGCATGCTAGTACATATTGGCGCTGTAGAATTTGTAACAATAAAACTAATGGTGCCTCTATTCTGGGCATCGATCTGCTGTACAGTGATACGAAGTTTCCCTGCAACGGTGTACAGTTAGCAGACTGCAAAATAGCTACAACTTCTTCAGAGTTCTGCTGAATTACTCCTGCAGAGAGTGAGAGAGATGAAACGTCAGCAAAGCATCACGCAGCTCATTCTTTTCTAAAAAGAGTTGTACGGGTATTCACATCTGATCAATATCATGACATACCTTTAGAAATACCTTTACTATGCTGTCATGTTTCTAAGCATTCACAGCCAGTGTGCAGATGATTCATCTTCATCCACTCCCAGTTGTAAAAAAGGTATAAAATTGCTATTTCAAAAATGTATTATGCAGGTATTGTGTGTGTGTGTGTGCATGTGTGTGTGCATGTGCATGTGCATGTGCATGTGTGCATGTGTGTCTGTGTGTGTGCATGTGTGTATATACAAAGGCATTGAACAAGACAGTGATACTGATAACATGGTGCAACATGATCAGGACCACGAAGGTGTGTTATTAACATTACCTTAATGCACACCCAATCTTCAACATAACCAAGGTCCCTCACATGAACATAGTGATTTGTGTAGAAGCGCAAAATCCATCTCTCCACCTTCACCATCAATGGTATCAATCAATAATGATCATCTAACAAGGTATAGAAGTTCAATGTTGACTGTATGCATGCAATGTAAGATGGTTGCTGTTCTCTTTGCTGCATTAGCTCTATTGATGATAGTAGCACAGGTGTCTCAAAATGTGCAGCGAAATGCTGTGGAAAAAAGGACACTCCTCACCATTGTCATGATGAAATGGTTTTGTTAGAAACAAGGCAAATGTTTGGGGGGGGGGGGGGGGGGGGGAAATGAATATCAATCATTTAGTGGTACAAAGATTATCCTTGGCTCACAGTGTGTATTACAAGTAAGAAGGCATTCTGCTTCTATTGTAGACTTTATTATGAACAGAAAGAATTATGTTTAAGCAAAAACATAGAACCAGCATTCATCAGAGATGGTTTTAATAATTGGAAGAAGCTCTGCAAAGATTTGATCTGCATCAAAGAAGTGAAGCCATTTTCAAATTTAGTCGGCGTGTAGCTCCAGGTATAAATGTGCAAATTAACACTGAATTAAAAAAATTACAACAAATGAGAAGGTCGTTGCTTTTAAAGCAACTGTCATCTCTGAGAATGTTATTGCGACAGGGATTAGCAATAAGAGGTCATGATGCGTTTGATGGAAATTTGGAACAGTTATTGCAACTGAGATCCGAAGATGATAAGGATGTAAAGATTTGGTTACAAAATTCGGAGTACTTATCCCATGACATTGTTAATGAATGCATTTTATTACTAGGAAATATATTACTTAGGCTGTTGCTGTGCTCTATACGTGAAACTAGTATTTTTCCATTATGACTGATGAAACCAGGGATATTAGTAACCAAGAACAACTTAGTGTTTGCATTCGTTGGATTGATTCAGGGTTTATAATCCATGCATGAAGATTTTATTGGAATTGTCCATGTTGAAAAGACTGATGCAACATCAATTAGCAGTGCTATTAAAGATGCTTTAGTGTGGCGCATGTTGCCTATTTCACAGTGCAGAGGTAAGGGGTATGTATGATGGTTGCTCAGAGATGATAGGACATTTCACTGGAGCTACACAGCTAAGGCAGATAGAACCAACAGCACTTCAGGTGCACTGTTTTGCGCATAGCCAGAAACATTGCTTACAAGATGCAGCAAAATATCATTGTTTCTTTAAAGCAAAAATATCATGTTGAAAGATGCTGTAGGACAAGTGAATGTGGCACGTAGATGTTTGGAGAGGCACCGCACAGATGAGGCATACAATTTGTTTTATGAAAACTGCATATACGATTTAAACCTATTAACAAATCCATCATGCCTGCCTCGTGCAAGGAGGCCACCAAGAAGAATTGATAGTGACAGTGAACCTCATGTTTTTGAAACCCCTTTAGAATATTATAGGAAGATATACTTTGAAGTGATCGATGTTGTAGTCAATGAATTAAATAGACGATTTGACCAACCATCCCTCCAAATACCACTTGCAATTGAAAGACTTATTTTAGTAGCTGCAAATTGGGATGTACCTGGTTCATTCCAAATTGACAGTGAACTGCTAAAATTTTATGAATGAGATCTCGATCATATAGGAGCAGGATAGTCCATTGATGTGAGCGAGGAAACAACAGGCAGAGATGGATGTTATTGGGCCCACATTTGTTTTCTGACAAAATATGCTTTTTCTGTTCATATAATTTGGGTCTTCATTGCAATAGGAGAGGGTGTCTAATTCATTGGTACCAGCAAGTCTAATTCTGAAAACTTCTTTCAGTGCATGTGGCTGTTACTGACAAATCCTATTGGATGGTAGCAACAATTGTATAATAAGTCTTGGACATCCTTACACAAACTTGCTGAATATTGCAAAATACTTTTTTTAATCAATGTCTTTCCTTTGTTCTTGTCCGGCTTCACAAGGATGGAATATCAGCACAAGTCTCCTCAAAACCGCTGAGTTTTTAACGTTCAAAATGTTCAATTTGGAAGCAATCTGATGAGTTGCCTTAACTGAAAGCTATTCTTCGGATACCATCGCATAAATATGTAGGTATGTAGGTCGAGAAGCTCTAGAGATATGTCATTGCGGCGTTATAGGGCCATCTCACTATTCTTCCGTTGACGACTTAAAAGCTTAAGAAAACCACAGCAAGCACTGCATGCAGATACCAGTATTGCATCTTCCACGTGCAGCCTTTTTACAAGAACAACGCTGTAAACTTACGCCATATCGGACCCAACCCCAAAACGACAACCGCAAAGGCAATATGAATAAATTACAGCTCGTCTGCAACTAAAAGCTGCTATATCTTCATTTTGACATATTATTTTGATTGCGTTTCTTGACTAAAATGATTGTGTAGTAGTAAGAATTACATTCAGATTAAAAATTTGTTTGAAAACTGCCTAGAAAAAATTTGTACTTTTAGTCTGAAACTACCGCGAAATGATGGAGTCAGTTGGGCGTGCCCGAAGACAGAATAGCCGTAATGATCCAAATGTTTTAAAAAAATTTTGGAGTACATCACAGCAATGATTGGACTATCAAAATATGCAACTGCTTTTGATTTATGTTTAGTGCCGATTAGTTTTCATTTTGGCTGTTTCCAGCAAACTTGTACCCGTTTCTCATGGAACGGGTGTTAAAAAATATTAGCAGTGTCTCAACGATTGCTGAAATCAAACATTGGGTTTATTTTCATAAGTGGTAAAGTTAGTTAAAATATTTATGATAATTCCGATAACAACTGCTACTGCAGAAGATCTTTTTCGTCATTTTAAGAAGGTTGAAAACCTACTTGAGATCAACAATGACTCAATGAAGACTGAATATCATTCTCTTATTCCATTGTCACAAAGAGATGACTGATTCAATTGATTTGACTGCTATAGCCCAAGACTTCATTTCATTGCAGCTAATTAGAGGAGAAAGACATATTTTGGAGAATTTTTTAAATACATACGCATGTACATGTTGTGGAGTTAACTGTTGGACTATATTTATTATTAGATGGTATTACATAAGTGTCACGTGATGTAGGATGATTCATTCTTTTATGGAACAGATCTCTTTGAAATGAAGGGTGCAACATTCTTACTTGTAGTTGATTATTTTTCCAGGAATGTGGAAACCACCAAACTGGCTAGTACAACATCCAGTGCTATAATAACTGCATTGAAATCAATTTTTGCGAGGTTTGGGATCCCTGAGATTGTGGTTTCCGACAATGGGCCACAGTTTGTGTCCATGGAAATGAAGGAATTCAGTGAGCTCTACAGATTTCAACATACTACTAGTAGCCCTCATTACCCCCAGAGTAATGGCCAAGCCGAGAGGGCAGTGCAGACAGTAAAGAGACTACTTAGCTCAGGTGATGACCCCTACCTCACTATGTTGTGCTACAGGGCAACTCCATTGTCATGGTGTGGACTAAGCCCAGCACAGCTTTTGATGGGGCGACTGATTCGGACCAACATACCTCAGATCAGTGAACATCTAGTACCCAAATGGGACTTCCTGGGTACATTCAGAGAAAAACACCAACAGTATAAAGTTAAAATGAAATGCAACTATGATGAGAGTCATCGTGTTCAATCTAGATCAGAGATACCAATTGGTACAGATGTGTGGGCCTCATCTGGTGGCAATGACCGTATCAGAGGCAAGGTCACATCATCAGCCAACACTCCCAGATCGTACATCGTAGAGACACCATCAGGTAAAGCTAGAAGAACTCGGGAACACCTGGTCCCTCTACCGGAGGAAACACATGTAGGACAAAAATCAACTGTACCTGTACCGGAGGAAACACATGTAGGACAAAAATCAACAGTAGTGAGCCAAGAGGAACCTGCAGTAGACGAGAGGTCAAACTATTCAACACCATCCAGTCCTATTGCCTCGCGTACCAGATTGAAGACAGGAGTAAGCATCCTTCCACCTCAAAGACTCTGAAAGAAGAGAGTTGTGGAGTTAACTGTTGGACTATATTTATTATTAGATGGTATTACATAAGTGTCACGTGATGTATGATGATTCATTCTTTTATGTTAAAGATCTAATGTCACAAGGCTCAGCTCAACTCAGGTGCCTTCAAACGCTATGCAGGACAGAGTTAGGATGGAAAAGTCACGTCTTAGCTTCTGTCATCCAGTTGAGAGTGACACCAACATTGTGTGACAACTCAAGATTGTTTTTTTTTTAATGCCCTCCATTTCCTTATGTCTGTGTGTGGTACCTTTTTTTCAGAGTTTGTCGACCCTTTGCATGATATTGTTTAGGTTTAAGGGGTGTATTTTTGTAATTGGGACAGTGTCTGAGAAAATGTCACATCGCTATATGGGACGTTTTATGACAAAACCAGGCTTGTGCATAAAAAATAAAACTAGCATCAGTTTCAAGCGCACATATTTTCCGAGCCAAACGACCCATGTCCTATTTCAGCACTTATTGCCACATCTAGTGTGTATTTTATACTAATTTGCACATTATGAACCTTTTACACTTGTCCGTGCCAACGTTCGGTAACCCTCAGGATTAAGACGCGCGCGTAACACTGCATGAACTATGGAGCGTCTTTCCGTCGTCCAACTAACGTACCCGAAGGATTGAATTTTACTTAATCTATATAGATGATCAAAGTGATTGCTAATTTTCCGGTTGTTTCGCTCCATTCTTTATTTTAGAAGAGATTCCATTCACCGAGCCATGATGTATATTAATCATCCATCAAAAGACCTACGTCTCGTAATGATAATCCATTTTTGCAAACGTCTTGACTCCAAGCGAGTACTGAACTATCTGAAAGACGAGTACCACCGTTCTAGTAAGCCTAGAAGCTCGCGAGTGCGGTGGGTGCGGAGTAGGAGAGATAAACTTGTGCTCAAAACTCCACTTGCCAATAACCCGATGCGAGATCCAATGAGGAGAAGATTGTAGATCCAGCCTAAGTTTCCAAGCTAGGTTTCGTAAAGCATATGCATCATTGTACGTATAGAACTGCCAGCTTCCGTCTTTCTTCGAACCATAATGATAGGTGAAGACCAAGGACTCGTACTTGGACGAATAACCTTGTTCTTCAGCATCTTCTGTACTTCCTGCTGGACAGTTTTTCTCAATATGCCATTGGTTGTCGACGGATAGGTGTTTACATTCATTTGGGACAACCAAGGTATTTTATTTGGGATCTACCATTCTACCAATCAGTGACCACGGACGTATTGTACTAGTGGCTGTGCATGCATGTAGCTTTGCAATTTGCTAATCTATGTGGATATGCATTCAAACTTGCCAACCCATCCAAGAGTCGTGTCAACATAGGTGTTTATAGTAACCAAAGTATTTTGTTTGGAACATGACCACATACCTTTGAAACATTATAGCGATTCTCTGACCATTTATGTAACTTTGATACATTATGCTAATTCGTGGGCATGTAGCTTTGCAATTTTCTCTTCTTCATGAATATGGTTTCAGTTTGTCTTTGTAAGAAGTTCTTTCTTGCCACGAAATATTCCTTCTTCCTTGCCACACTGAACTGTGCTGCTGCAGTGGCTGCTCTTAATAAGAGAGGTTGGGCATATGGCATATTTTGAGGTGTTATGTCCCAAACTGCAGGGTTTAAACAGGTTTCATATATGATTTGGTGCATACACGTCATGCACATGCATGCACAATGAATTTATCAAATTGATAACTTTAAAATAACATATGCTATGGCCAAAAACTAGTATGGCTTTGGCTGTATAGGCCGTAGCGGTTGCTACGGCCTGCAATACGACAAGGCATACATGTATTTACCGCCTCGATGACAATATATGACATGGTTGATGTTACTGAAACGAACTTGGATGCAAAAAAATTTGAACTGGTCGCGTTTGATACAGCTCAAGAAGCTTTCTTTGTAAGCACACGTGGCAAAATGCCAAATTGTAATGCAATCATGAGTATCTACTTGGAAGACACCAATCTGCCCTAAAGAACCTTTCTCTTTCTTGCGCTACCAAATACACGCTTTGGAAAGGTGGGAGGAGGAAACTTTCGGGAACGTTTGCAGACAATGATTACAATAAATAGACTCAATAGTATTGCAGATGTCATGAATAGAACGGTATAGCTACATTACTAAGCTGTACATATACATACAATTCATTTTGTAATCTATTAATTTGAATCTTGTGTTTAAGCATAGGAATTAGAACCCAACTGTAAGCAACCATCAATATTCATCCCAGTGGTATAGTCCGGACTATACCACTGCTCCTTTTTCCTGTGGCACTGACGCCATGAAATAATGAAATAACAACATTTCGGTGGCACAAATGTTCAATGGCAGGAAATCGATTATAAATATCTCTACGATCCGAACAGATGTAGTATTGATAACGATGATTGAGTTGTTTTTCATCGTACTTATTGTAGGGAGCTATGTAGATGCCAGGTCTGATGAGGTCGTTACTATTCAACCTGGCTTTGCTCTGCAGGACTACCTGTGCAATGGAACGCTCCTGTCTAATATTACTGTTGTGTTGGACGGTGGAGAGCATCGTATATCTTCAGAAAACTATCATACTAACTGTTAGCCTGTCTGGATTATTAGACAATGCTTATATCACAGACTGCACATTTCAGGACAACAGGGCTTTTTATAAAGGTGGTGCTGTTAGCCTGTCTGGATCAACACGCAATGCTCATATCATAGACTGCACATTTTAGGACAACAGTTGTGGCCAATATGGTGGTGCTGTAATCCTGTTTGTATCAACAGGCAATGTGAGTATCATAGACTGCACATTTATTAACAACAGTGCCAGGGGCGGATGCAGGATTTTGGCAAGGGGGGGGTCCGATATGAATAATTGATGAGGGGGAGGGGCGCGCGCGAAAAAAATTTTTTGGTGCGCATTCCAATTATTCCACAGATTGTACATGTAAGGGGGCCGGGGATTGGAAACTAAGGCAATCGACACCAATAAATGAGTGACACTCCGTTACATTCTGCCGGGTTTCCAGGCTATTGTAGTCTTATGGATTTAAATGGCTGTGTTGTTACATGCATGCGGTTTCCTTTGCTATTTGAACCACTTAAAATTTACGGAAAAATTGTTTTGTACACATTCCACAGATTGTACATTTAGGGGGATTAGAAACGGAAACAGTCACAACCAATAAATGCGTGCCACTCCGTTACGTTCTGGTTTTCAGGCAATTGTGGCTTTGCGGATTTATACGGCTAGTACTAGTGTGATTCGTCGCAGATTTGCATTGTACGTTACATGCGCCGGCTTAGTTTCTTTGTTAAAATTTATAATTTAAAATTTAAATTTGCAATGGTCTTGCAGCAAGGTACATTCAACCTTGATGGGTACTAATAATAGAGCACGAATCAAAATAACTGCGGAAAGAAACGACCGTGGGTTAGCATTTTGGTCTTACGTATAAATACCAGCCTACTACGTATCTCGCAATTTACAGAACTAAAATATAGTACTAACCAATGAATAAGCAATAAGATAAGCTATTTAGCAACTTCACGAAGTGCACTCCGTAGAAATGTATATCTCACGTGCGACACGTAATATGCTAATTATATTCATATTCAGGTTCGAGGGGGGGGGGGGGGTCCAGACACCCTGGACCCCCCCCCCCCCCCTGGATCCGCCACTGAGTGCTGATGGTGAGGGTGGTGCTGTTGACCTGGAGGCATCAGAAGGCAATGCTCATATCACAGGCTGCACGTTTCGGAATAACAGTGTTGGCAGTATTGGTGGTGGTGCTGTTGGCCTGTCTGGATTATTTTGCAATGCTCATATCACAGGCTGCACATTTCAGGACACCGGTGCTTATAGTATTTTGGACATTGGTGGGGGTGCTGTTATCCTGTTTGGAACATTTTACAATACTCATATCAGAGGTTGCACATTTCAGAATAACAGTGCTTATGGTTATCGCGGTGGTGGTGCTGTTTTCCTGTCTGTATCTCACAATGTTTATATCACAGGCGCACATTTCATGACAACAGTGTTAAATTTTCTGATGGTGGTGCTGCTATCCTGTCTGAAGCAGCAGGCAATGCTCATATCAGACTGCACATTTCACACCAACAGTGCTGGCGGTATTGGTGGTGCTGTGCATTTTCATGGTCAAGGTGGCAGTGTTAGCATCACAAACTCAAAATTTTATATCAACAATGGTCGGAGAGGAGGAGCCATAAGCATCAAACATCAAAGCAAAGAAATGGATTCTAATATATTCATTAGTACATCATCATTTACAAACAACACACCACAAGCAGGAGCAGCAATCTATGCCTTTCTTGATGATAGCTATGATTCCAACCATATGTTTACCCCACAAACAAATATGGGCCACCTCATTCTACAGGATGTGATTGTTAAAAATAATGGTTGCTCTTCTGATAGATGTGCAGGAACTATTTTCTTTAGCCGGGTGAAAATAGAGATCTTTGGAAGCACATCCACAGGGAGTCATTTCGTGTCTAATTCTCCCCAAGGTGCAGTTCAAGGAGAAAATGGATTATTGGTGCTACAGGGTTACATCACATTTGCTAATAACACAGGAGTAAATGGAGGGGCCATAAGTCTGTCTAACAATGTTCCAGTGTACTTTTATGGAAATTGTGACGTGACATTTTTTCAAAATGTAGCAAATGGATATGGTGGTGCTATTTACAGCAATGGAAAATCCTATGCCCCTAATTGGTATACAGATGTGTCTATAATGAATTCATGTATTTTACGCTTGTTTGTTCATGAATTTGAAGATTATAAAGACAACTTCAAGATAGCCTTCGATAAGAATCATGCACAGCAAGGTGGCCATGCTGTATATGCCACACCTATATATGGCAATTGCTATGATTGCTTCAACCGATGTATTTTATGACATTGGTCTAGTGACAACATTTATCCTTACTCCATTACCAGAAGACATCAAGGATGCCCAAGTTATCTCCTTCCCAGACCATGTGACCTATTGTGGCTGCAGTGATCCTTAAGTGTGCACTGATACAAGTCCACAACTTACCACATATCCTGGTAGGACAGTGAGAAATAAGGTTTCCACAGTTGATAATGAAAACCAGCTATCCCCTAGTGTCATCTACACACAAGTTAATAGAAACAGTATTACCTCTCAAAGCATTATGCTTGGACCCTAACAACAGGCTCAGTGGATTGGATCAGTGTGTGGCACAATGGAATGTAATATTTATGGACCAGAAATGGCTTCGCTGCAATTGCTTCTGTACAATGACCCTGGAGGTTCGTCAACAGTCATTGATGTGAAGCTGTTACCATGTGGACCATGGTTCACACTGACACCTGATATGGAGTGCAACTGTTCTCAATTATTCACAATATTTGGAGTGGTCTGTGATCCATCACAACGTATTGTGACTAGAAATAAAACTAACTGGATTGGTGTTTACAACAACACTCTTCCAGCACTGGCTCAAACATGTCCTGTGGACTACTGCAATAGTAACATAACCAAGCTGTCTCCAGGAATGCTAACTGACATGTGCAATGGAGGACATGCAGGCATTATTTGTGGTGACTGCCCAGGAAACCTTAGTGTGATCTTTGGTTCTTCCAAGTGCCAGGAGTGCTCAGATATGTGGCTGACCACACTTGTAATGTTTGCAGTGTTGGGTGTCTTCCTGGTAGCAGCACTGTTCTTCCTCAACCTAACCATCACACAGGGCACACTCTACAGGCTCATCTTCTATGCCAACATTATCCAAGTCAAACTTCTATATTCTTCAACCAGTCAAATCTAAATCAATTGCATGTCATTGTGTCATTAGTTGAACCTTGACCTTGGGCTCCCTATGTGTTTTTACAATGGAATGGACGATGCTGACAAGGCTGGCCTTCAGTTTGTGTTCCCAGCCTACCTCCTCATCATCACCATTGCAACCATTGTGGTATGCCACTACTGTCTTCAACGATCTCTAACTACCTCCACTCGGTTTTCTGTTTATAGGGTTTCCTGTATCATCGGAGAAAGAGCAGTTGGTGTTCTATCTACTCTCATCTACTTGTCATATTCCAAATTGTTGAGAACAATCATTGATATTCTAACATATTCCACAGTTCACCTTCCCAGTGGTGTCATAAAGGTCTGGTTCTATATGGAAATGTGGAATACCTACATGGAAAGCATACCGCTTTGTTTGTGGTTGCTATAAAAACATGTATCCTGTTCCTCCTTCCATACACAATCGCTCTCACTTTCATACCAATCATTGAGCAGTACAGTGAACACAACAGACTGTTCAACTATCTCCACAAGAAGGCCAACCAGATCAAACCAATGAATGATGCCCACTATGCTCCTTATAAGGGGGGGGTGGCGATGGTGGTTGGGAGCAAGGCTTTGGCTTCTAGTTGTCATGTACAGTTTAAATCCAGTGTATAGTTCTGACAGGCCATCTCTGCTCCTCACAATCCAGGCTACTATGGTGATCTTGTTCACTATAGCACAGGCAAGTATAAAGCCATTTGGACAGTCACATAAAAATACATATCAAAGCAACAGGCATACCAACTTTTACAATCATTTGTACAATAGCCTTGACATGTTTTACCTCCTCAACTACACTGCACTGGCTATGTCAATGTCGTACATTATAGACCAAGGTTTAGATCAACAACAAATTTCTGCAGTGACTGTTGGTGTTTTGGTGGGTCTATATGTAGTGATGTTGATTGTCACTGTCTTGTACCATCTCATTATGGCCATTCTCAAAGCATGCATGATGTACAACATAACCAGAGAGAAGTTTAACGCATTATTTGAAAAGAACAAACCATTGGTTCCTACCAGTATGGAGCTGGATGAACCCACCAACAGTACTGCTATCAGTACCACAACCGTGGCAGTCAGGGAACCTCTGTGCAAAGATTAAATGTCACAGTCAACTATGGTCTATCACTATTCAAAGATAATGATACATACGGTATTGAAGTGTAGCATAGTGAAATGAAACATTTTCTAGAACTGATGTTAGTCATTTGCAAGGATTAGTGCATTTAAAATTAACAGCGACTTTTCTGTGCACAAAGGTTACATGAGCATAAGGCATAATGTAGTTGCTTTTTATAATAGTTGGCAGTACATCCTTGCTGCTTACCAAATGATACTTATCACTGTTATTATGTCTGGGCATTCGGTAGGTGGTCTGAATGGCAAGAATATGCCTCCAGCATAACTAGTATATAAAATAACATTTATGGGGAGGGGGTGGGATGGGTGGTGGGGGTGGGGATGGGTCAGGCATTGGGTGTTTTCAGATTGTACTGAATAAAGAATTGATTTCGAATTTACACTCAATGACAATTAGGGAGTGGGGGAGGGGGGGGGGTGTGAAATTCCCATGCCCCAAATCGGTATACTGATGTGTCTAAAATCAATTTGTGTATTTTTATGCTTGATTCTAAAGGTAGTACAAAGGACTTCAGGTTAAGCTTCGTTAATAACCATGCACAGCAAGGTGGTCTAATCTAATCCACTTGTCATATTCTAACATTTTCAACAGTTCGCCTTCCCAGTGGTGTCTAGTTCAGTGATGTCATTCTAAAACAACATGTACCTTCTTGGGCACCACTCATTGGTTTGAGCAACTGCTCTTTCTCCAATGATGTAAGAAACCCTGTAAAGAGAAAACCCAGTGGATGGAGAGCGTTGAAGACAGTAGTGGCATACACTGGATTTAAACTGTACATGACAACAAAAATCCAAAGCCTTGCTCCCAGCCACCATCGCCACTCCCCCTTATAGGGAGCATAGTGGGCATCATTCATTGGTTTGATCTAGTTGGCCTTCTTGTGGAGATAGTTGAACAGTCTGTTGTGTTCACTATGCTGCTCAATGATTGGAATGAGAGTGAAAGCAATGGTGTTTGGAAAGAGGAACAGGATACATGTTGTTATAGCAACCACAAACAAAGCGGATATTACAAACGATACAGAAGCAATTGCAGTGAAGCCATTTATGGTACATAAAAGTTATATTCCATCGTGCCACTACTGATCCAATCCACTGAACCTGCTGTCAGGGTCCAAGCGCTTGCATAATTTTTTTTTTTTGTTTTGGGTGTTTTACAGCGCCCTTGCATGTTGATTATTTATACTTAACTTCTATTGTGCTTCCATTAGATGCATGCAGGTACCTGTATTGTAGAATTATGGGTTTGTGGTTGTTAAAAAAATCAATTATTGATTCCCAATCCGAAACTAATCGTTTGTAATATCCAGCCTTCAATCAAATAGGATTTGATGCACATTTCATATAATCAAAAAAACATTCTCAACGAGAAAGTTGGTGGGATATAGGATTTGAAGGCAATGGTGGTGCAAAAAGCAAGGAAACAAGGGTCTGTAATAGTAAGAGAAAATGTCATAGTCCTATATTTAGCGGCCCGTTTGTATACTATGACCGTGTGCTAAATATAGGACTATGACATTATCCCTTACTATTATACAGACCCTTGTTTCCTTGCTTTTTGCACGTTAAAACCCCATATCCCACCAACTTTCTCATTGAGATGGTTTTTTATTTTCTAGTTACCTTCATTTTTTTTCATACACATTATTCCGATGCGTATTTGATGCAGTTGATGATCGTATCCGTAATGTTCAGCCACCAATGTCACATTGTAAACTAAGCTTAGTAAGAGTAGGTAGCTACTGGTACAAGCACAAGTACGACATACCTTTGAGTGACCTTAACTCTTTTCGCCATGCGAGCACGTTCGGGACTTTGCCAATATCGTTGTCTTTTAGCAGCCCTTTTCTTTCAGACTCCGCTCGATACTTCTCACGTTCAGAGGCCCGTTTCTTTTCAGGTTCGCTCGATACCTGGCACATCGAGAGGAACGTTTCTTTTCAGGCTCTGCTCGATAATCTCACGTTCAGAGTCCCGTTTCTTTTCAGGCTCTGCTCGATACTTCTCACGTTCAGAGGCCCGTTTCTTTGCACGATACTTCTCACGTTCAGAGGCCCGTTTCTTTTCAGGCTCTGCTCAATTGTTCTCAGTTGAGAGGCCCGTTCATTTTCAGGTTCTGCATGCTCGATACCTTGCGTTTCGAGAGGCCTGTTTCTTTTCAGGCTCTGCTTTGTAGCTCGCTCGGGCAGAATCTAATACGTCGTCTCGAGTTTTGAAGTGCTTTGCTCGTCGTTTGGCTTTCTTCTTTTCCTGACGTGAAGGCATTTTGAGAAAAACAACTTCACTAAGTTACAAAGAGCGTCAAACCAACAACGATCAAAGCACAAGAATGATTATAGTATGCACGTGTACGTAATTATAAATACATGTAGTGCCCAATTTGCAAAACCGGATAACGGCATACCACCACTATGTGTAGTACTACATCATCATGTATACTACTAGTACTTCGTATAAAGAGCGAAGCATGACCTATCCGAGTCGTGTCAGTGCAGTAAACTTAACTATACGTGATTTGCTAGCACAACCGCCGACATATGTCATGTAGCCTCGAGACGTTTTGACCACAGAAGCGATAATGCCAGCGAATTCTGAAGCCATTGGTGTGATATTCATTTCGTAAAAGTGTTTCTATCCCGAGTTATGCGTGGTCAAGAACAACAAGAACAAGAGATCGAGAAATACGTGGGACTGGCTACAAGTTTGGAAAATAGTTTTGTTCTCTACAACTACGCAACTTTGTGACATCAAACCAGGGCGGATCCAGGAATTTTGAAAGGAGGGAGGGGCACCAATAATGAAAAGTTACAATTAAGTGACAAATGGGTGTGGTTAACCGAAAGGGGGTGGGTGCTGGAGGGGGAAATTCCCTCTCCCGCGCGAAGCGCGGACGCTTTTGATAGCTGTACGTTCAAAATGCATTTTAAAACGCTATATTGCGCGACTATGAATATATAATTAGACCAACGAAAGGGGGTCAGGAGGGGGGCACGTGCCCCGGTGCCCCCCCCCCCCCCTCCCCCTAAATCCACCACTACAAGCAAACACAAAACTGTTTGTTGCTGCCTTCTTGTACGATGACGTCAACAAGCTACACCGTAAGCCATCCATACATGTACGTTAGGAGTCTAGTTAGAAGTGGGTCGCGTTTTTAAAAATGACATTCATAATTGGGGTCAAATCCTATAGGAGAGTAACTCTCGATAAGTCCAAAGATGGTTTTGTTTGCCATGCATCGTTCCGAAGATATTCACAATCAACTTAGAGCAAGATTTCGCATAAAACCCTGCAAAATCAAGCCCTTTACTTGAATGTGTTAATATCTTCACATAACACATCATGCATGAACAAGTTAACCCGAAGTCCAAGTCTGCCCGGTATGTTTTTAATAGATGCACACCATTGGGACCTCTTTAGAACGTGCTTGCACACCCGACAGGTTGACCAGGTAGCTGACTTAATCACCAACTCACCTCTTCCGCAAATCCAATTTGATCATCACATGGAGTCCAAAGGGTTCCTTCGAGAGAGCAAAGTGATTGCTACTGTGAGTGTGAGCATGGCGCCTCGTGTGATGGTCATGTGATCATCATGTGACCACCTTATGAATGTAGTGTGTTGTATTGCTGGCCATGCTATCTGTGCATTTTGTGTCTGTACGTGTTTGACAGGTTGATATGTTGTATCAGAAACAAATATGCACACACACATCTATGCAGAAAGTTCACAGATTCGTCAATGTTATCTTCTGATACCACTGAGTGGATTGACCTGGAGGAGAAGGGAGCTGTCGTAGCCAAGTTAAAGATATCTTTGTTCTGTGAAAAGCCAGCCAACGTTAAGATGTGTGGGTGAGCATTATCATCATAAGCACACCCTTGCCTTTTGTATGGCTGGGGGAGACTTGATTACAATTAGAACTCCCTATCAGTGCAAACTTGTGAGTTTGAGTGCAGACTCACATCTACTAAACATCTGTGTGATAAGATGAAATGTGGTTAGTTAATATGTGTGTGATATGATGTTTCATCTGAGCTGGTTGGAAAAAGTAGGCCTACTTTGATTCTAAAGCAGCTGGCTGTGCGAAAGAATGCTTAGTGAAAGAATTGCCAAAAGACTCTTCCATGTGCACACATGTGTGTAGGTGTTTACTGGTGTGTGTGCTTTTTTTTGTCGGAGATAATATATATTATCTCTGGTTATGTATAGTTAGACAATCTTATCCTTCCTCCCCCCTCTTCTCTCCTCCTTCTTACGCCTCTTCAGCAAGGTTACTACAGCCGCACGAGAGTGCGCGTATGTGCATTTGTTAATGCATGTGTGTGTGTGTGTGTGTGTGTGTGTGTGTGTGTGTGTGTGTGTGTGTGTGTGTGTGTGTGTGTGTGTGTGTGTGTGTGTGTGTGTGTGTGTGTGTTTGTTCACTATTGATGGCTTTAATTTACTTCCTGCCGCTATGACTTCCTTTATCCATCCGGTATATACAAAGTAGTAAACGAGCCGTGCTACATACGCTTCCCCCCCCCCCCCCCCCCCCCCCCCCTCATACAAGTATGAAAATGAGGTTAGCACTGTGAATAGAGGGCTCGCTGTGCCTCAAGTATTAGTAAAAGATTATTGAATATGATATACATTAGATGTGTCAAGGGACGCGCACGCACATGCGTACTAGTACTAAGTACACACACACACACACACACACACACACACACACACACACACACACACACACACACACACACACACACACACCTATGCACCTATATTTAATTTCAGCTAGTTTTTCATAAATGCCATGCATGCCCGCTATTCATCTCCTTCTACGAACACACTCGGAGAGGCATGTATATCATCTAATGCATGCATGTATATCAATCTCTTACAAGAGGCACATGCCTCTTTTTTTTGAAAATTCACAGAGCTATCTTCGTGCATGCATGAGGAAAAAAGTGCATGTAGAATCTAGCATGGCTTGTTTACTACTTCATAGCGGATGCGTGAGATGAAGGAAGTGCATGGCTGCAGGAAGTATCTAGTGAACACACACACACAGACGCACACACACACACCTATGCACCTATATTTAATTTCAGTTCTTCATAAATGTCATGCATGCACGCTATTACAAACACACTCGACGAGGCATATCCCTGGCTCCGAGACCGTGCATTTGAAATACAACGGATTTCCTTTGTAATTAGTATTTTCCATGCTATATATGACAATGTAAAGATTCATTGCGCACAGTCACTTCGTGTTACGTCGAACCAAACAAATGAAGCTACTCGCTGCGTTAGTGCTGATCGGTTGTCTCATAATTTCCAGTGTGAGCACGAATAATGAGCAGGAGGTTACAATCAGCTCAATTTCAATCACTAGGGCCAGAATACTGGTCAGAGACATCAGGAATGCGAACAAAGATCTAACCGACGTACAGTTTGCTGTTTTGTGCCTTGTTCCAAGAACACAGAGACCTCTTACCATCCAGAATCTTGGTGAATTGCATTTATGCACACCAGCTACTCGTCCAAATTTTAAACAAAATCCGTGGGTGCACTCTGAGACTCAGGTCTTAGGACAATGGGGTAATCTGCTTAACGCCTTCATGATCTCAGATCACAACAATTTAAACTACGACATGTTTCTATTCACATACTACAGTCCATGCAATAACTGTGCTAAGGAGATAGTGACAGCGGTGAATACAGCAAAGCCATTCGGTTATTTTTATGTTACTTTCTGGACACCATATAGGGATACTTTGGATGCAACGAGAATAATCTTCCAGCAGCATAACGTATCCCCAAACAGATCTCACAGGATAACGATGTACGAACAATTCGGGCCACGCGTACAACACCAACTCTAACCACGTACAGGCCGTGAAGCGAGTATGATATTAGTGCACTAGTGCATATATATTGTCCTTGTATTAATTTGCATCAGTAATACATTTAATTTAGGTGTATATGAACAGCCGCCGGCCGCGTTTTTAAATTTTTTTTTACAGGTTGCAAGGTTATGCACAGTGCTTTTGCCAAATGCTAACGGTCGCTATACAGCATGGGCGCTATATAGCCGCATTAAAGTTGCGAGCGCATATTTAGGTCTACTAGGGGTGGTGGTCCGTGCTATGAAAGGAACGGTGAGGCTCAATTTAATTAATTTTTAAATATCCTTTTTGCTTCTGCATGTCTTGTGGCTTCTTTTTTTGGGGGGAGGGGGTGTAAAATTGTATACCAATAAAAATTTAGTACGCTATCCTAGCCTTTACACTTTTAGCATACTAGCTTCATCATCCATACCGGGAACCATCAGCTAGTATCAAGCGTATGGGAATATTGTCCTGCTCAGTGTTATTTGCTACTATATACACTCCATCGTACACATAACCCACTGTGCAATCCAATTCCCAGTTACACTATATTCTCTATTACGCACCCAACACACCAAATAACATTTTCAATCTCAAAATGAGTGTACATTCCCAGCAACTCGACCCCCCACCGCCTCCCATCAGCATACATGCCCAGCTTATACTCTCCACCAACCACACACCTGTATACACTGGCAACAGTGCGTGCATTCCCAATGACCCTACTGTCTGTCACGATCCAACTTAGCTATTTTATAATGCAATGTATAGACGTATGGAATATTACATGGCTAAAAATTCAAAGATATTTTTCATGATTACACCTAGGGCAGCAGTTAGGTTAAAAAGTGCATCATCATTTTAAACAATGACGTATCAATGCTCCAGATGGTGTGTGTCAAACATGTATGCATGCTCGGGTTTTACAACACTAGCATCCTTAAACTGCACGGTAGTCGAGCTTCCTTGTTACATCCTTGTTACTTCCTTTCTACCTGGCTTCTCCTGTATAACACAAGCATCCATAGAGACGGGCAAGTAGGGATAAACACTTGCGGACAAATGACCATAAAATATATATATATATATATATATGGCATTGATTATGATCATTTGGGTCAATAGCGCATATTACGAAGTTTTTCCACAAAGGGTCATACGGACTCGAAATTAGTTAGTTCACCATCGAGTTACAGTGGCCAGAATTTTTAATTACTCGTACATTTTTTATTGCACGCGATCGTAAACAGACTAATTTCAAGTACGTAAGAAATAAGTAATAGAGGTAATAGGTGTCCTTTTTATTAGAATATAAAATAATTAGAAAACCTGGGGGAAAAATGCCTTAGTCGCTCGATCCAAATTAAGCAGAAGAGCTATATCTCTGTCATGGCAAAAGTGGTCCTATACCCTAAAAGTGGTCCGGCGGACCACTTTTGGACGCGAAAATTGATCCGGCCGGACTACCTTTGGACACCAAAATTGGTCCGCCCGGACCATATTTGTTCGCCCGGCAAAAAAGGTCATGCCTTGCCAAATACGGTCCGCTATTTAGATCTAACTATGTATGCAAAGACTGTCGTAATTTTTTTCCCCCTTCAGCTGGAGGACAATGTCTGAAGTTTCGCTACATATAGGATTTGACCCCGACTATGAACTCATGAAAAATACGCGACCGTTCACTGATCCTGCACGAAGTTCGCTTCGCTCCCAACTCCAACAAGCATTACTTCCATGGTCTATAATAAAGCACTACGCATGCACTACCCATGCACTACCCATGCACTACCCACGCACGACTTGCGGACGACTCAATTGTGTGCATTAGCCAAATTGAAATGAACAGACCTTATACCCTTCTCTTTGTCTTCTTAAAGTACCTTTCACAAAAAATTTCTGAGTATTTCTTTGTATGCATCGCTTGCGTGCTACGCTTGCACCCACCGGGTACACATTTCTTACCAAGTATTCATATGCTTCTTCTATATTCAGTTAGCATCTCCCTCTTGAATCAGCATTTTCACAGAGAATAAGATAAATCTCTACGTGTTCAAGGTGTTTATGTGCCCGGACCACAAATTTTGGCGTCATTTTTGGTCCGGCCGGACCACTTTTGGTCGCCAAAATTGCATGGTCCAACATTTCGTGATATCTCACTCTCCTTGTCAATGTAAACTAGCAGTCCAGCGTAGACCACTATTCCTTTCCAGGGATATTATAAAATTATCCAAGAAGATTTATGCGTGCAATGGAAATTTGAATCAAATATACCTTGCAATTGCCATGGACAGTCTGGACGAATTTCCGTGTACTCATACAACAAACAAGTATGAAAAACATGCATTTTCGCGATCGATGCCTATAATAGTTTCTGTGTGGCGCTGCTGCTTATCAATAAGCTCTAGGATGGTCAGCTGTAAGGCTACCTCCCTTTCTGATAGCAATGACGCCATTTCGCAGTAATTTTCAAAATAGGGAGCTGTGTAGATGCTAGGTCTGATTAGGTCGTTATGCACTTGTCAATGGTAACCAGTTGATGGTAACTGTGCATTACTATTCTGTTGTGTTTCTCGTTAGCCAAACAGTATAACGTTACAGGGAAATCACAGCAATACAAAGTAATACAGCCTATGTCAAACTACAGTAGAGCACGAGAAGAATGCATACTGACGTCACACACACAGTGAAATGCTTAAATAGCCAATAGAAAGTTCTATAACATGCTTGCCCAACACATGTATCATTAATCAGTCGAGATTACTTTTATCTTGAACTACAACGGTTCAAATGTAGCGATATTGTCTCAATCATGTGGCAGCACGTACATCGCAAGTTGCGTATTTAGCGATACTCGTGGTGGTGCTGTGACGTTGCATGGATCTTAGTGTCCCAACTGCACATTTCAGAACAACAGTGCATGCCTATTACTTATTATTACTCCAACACAAAAAGACATCAGGATGTCCAAGTACTCTCCTCCAAAGACCATGTGAACTATTGTGGCTGCAGTGATTCTAATTTATGCAATGGTACAAGTCCACAACTTACCACATATGGTGGTAGGACTGTGAGAAGTTAAGGTTACCTCACTTGATAATGAAAACCAGCTATCCCCAAGTGTGGTCAACACACAAGTTCATAGAAATGGTATTGCCTCTCAAATCAGTAAGCTTGGACCTCGACAGCAGGCTCAGTGGATTGGATCAGAATGTGGCACGATGGAATACAACATTTATGGACCAGAAATGGCTTCACTGCAATTGCTTTTGTACAGTGACCCTAGTGTACGTGGTTCCTAAAACGTCATTGATATGAAGCTGTTATCATGTGGGCCATGGTTCACACTGACACAGCTGTTCTCAGTTATTAAGATTAGGAGTGGTCATAATTCATGTGAGCACAAATAAAACTAACTGGATTGGTATGTACAATAACACTCTTCCAGCACTATCTCAATCATGTCCTTTGGTTTATTGCAATAGTACCACCACCAAACTGTCTCAACAAATGCTTCATACGACCTGCGCAATGGAGGACGTGCAGGCATTATTTGTGGTCACTGCCCAGGAAACATTAATGTGGTCTTCGGTTCTTCCAAGTGCCAGGTGTGCTGAGATATGTGGCTGACCACTTGTAATGTTTGCAGTGTTGGGTGTCTTCCTGGTATCAGCACTGTTCTTTCTCAACCATCACACAGGGCACACTCTATATGGGCTCATCTTCTGTGCCAATATTATTTAAGTCAATACTTCAATATTATTCAACCGAATAGTTCAAAATCGATTGCAGATCATTGTGTCATAAGTGAATTTTGACCTTGGGCTCCCTATGTGTTTGTACAATGGAATGGATGATGCTGACAAGGCTGGCCTTCTGCTTGTGTTCCCAGCCTACCTCCTCATCCTCACCGTGGGATGCCACATCTACAACAAGTTCCACTGGGTTCTCGTTGGAGAAAGAGCAGTTGGTGTTCTATCTACTCTCATCTACTTGTCATATTCCAAATTGTTGGGTCATTAGTGGCTCCCTATGTGTTTTTCCAATGGAATGGACGATGCTGACAAGGTTGGCCTTCAGTTTGTATTCCCCACCTACCTCATCATTATCACCATTCACTGCTTCGCTTGCACATCACCCCCCGATACGATTAACTGCAAATCTTTATCTTTAAGAATACATGCATGAGGTATACATCGCATGCAATCTACACAAGCTAAAGCATTCACTGCTTATTCACTCTCTGTTTTTACAACTCTTTTCTCTCATTTTATTTTCTTGTGCTATTCACATGTGTTCACAGTCACCTTTTCACTGTATGGCACCCCTTTCATCTGTCCACTCTCCGTAGACTCAGCCTCCTGCCACCTATACAACGGGTCATGCTCTTTAGACTGTACCTTCTCTTCCTGGTCACCTTTGCTCCATGCCACCATAAAGCCATTTTGACAGTCTCGTAAAAACACACATCAAAGCAACAGATGTACCAATTTCTACAATCATTCGTACAATATCATTGACATTTTTTATCTCCTCAACTATGCTGCACCGGCTATGTTAATTTTAGACCAGAGTAGAAAAGTTTAATGCATTATTCAAAACTAAAGGATACAAACAAATGGTTCCTGTCACTGTAGGAGTGGATGAGCCCACCAATTGTACTACATTCAGTGGCACAACAGTGGCAGTTGGCTATGGTCTTAGAGAACCTCTGTGTGAAGATTACTGTACATACTAAGTTGATATCTCAGTAGTGATTGTAAATCTATCTAGAACTGATGTTAACCATTTTGCTATGGGATTTGATTTTTTTGTTAATCAGTTTTATGCGTCATCAATTTGAATTTAGTAGCTGGTTTTACCCTCAATGAATAAAGATTAAGTTATACCTTGATAGTACCTCCTCACTAAATGCATGAAGGCGCACATGTGCTTGAATTGGAACTTCCTTGGTATATTTCATGTATGCATGTATGTATAAGGTATGACTAGATTACTTTTGCAACCAAAATTGATCCAGGTAAAAAACATATATGAATGTGTTGATGTATAAGGTAAGCCCGGATCACCTTTTTCAGCCAAAATATAATCGGTAGCATGAATGCTTGTAAGCGATCACTTTATGCAGCCAAAAACTGATCCAAATAATATATGCATGTTTGCATAAGGTATGGCGCAGATCACTTCACTGATCCATTGTATTGTGGATAATTAACAGTATCTGCATTATACATTTAGAAATACTGCTGCAGTCTGTAATCTTGTTACCGGACCCCACTTCTGTAAGCATGCCAATATTAAAGCTAAGTAGTTATAAAGATTAATAACCATAGAACATGTGTATTATATTTACGGCTGTAGGTAATATACTTACATGTGAGGGATATGATAACTTATATGATTATGCATGTATACCCTTCAGACGTGCATATGCAATGTTTTCAATATTTAATCGATTTGGTGTAAAATAAAATCACAACAGGTGTCATAATAAGATGCACAAATACCTAGAAAAAAAAAAAAACAGACAGATAAAATAAAACATAGACCCACGAGAAGCACTGAGTGCTGAAATTCATTCTAGCAAGTATGGAAGCCCTTCAATTAGTTTGCAACGATGAAGAATTTTTTGAAAGAGTTAGTGGAGCATATCAGAAACAACATCAGAAGCCAAAAGAAGAAGTTATAGACAAAAATACGGGAGAAGAAAAAGCAGATGGACAAAATGATGAACAACCATTAAATGTAGATTTCGGAGTGATAAACAAATCAACTTGCTTTGCTTGTGGCAATGCAGATGATGACGGTTTGATGTAAGTGTCTACTTTACATATACATCCATGCATGTGTTAAGATTTTTTCAATTATGCAGGACATGTCATTACATTAAAAGCACTCACTTAATTAAGCAGAATATGATATTGCATGATGTTGCTCTGTGGTAGACTACCATTCATACTTTGGAGAAGCGCCAAAGAGATATGTATGAAGGAGATTTTGTTATAGTAAATAAAGACCTAAATGATGAGTTTGACCTTTTTAAAAAAGGTCAGCTCTTACCTGGATGATGCATTTTGAAAATGATGAGATCAATTGATGAATGGATCAGGAAAAGCAATGCCACAGTGCAGTCACTTCAGGTACTTGAGAACACATACTACCTTATGTCACCATTCAATCTAGATGACTATTGCAAGTGGGTCCTAGATGCGAGACAATTCTTTACAGATCAGCCTGTCACTTATAATACTCTACAACATTTCAGAGTACAGCATTTAGATCAAATTTCCATCACTTCATGAATTGGAAATTGTGAAAGAGGTAGAAATGGAAATATATTAATACTCTTATTATTACTAACATTGGCAACCACTTTGAAACTGTTAAGAAGCTGATGTTATTATCACTCATAGGTCTATCAGTGTAAACAAAACCCTGAATTATTCCACTCAAGCAATTATCACTGGATTTCTACAACACCACAGCTCCAAGAAATATACCACATTGTCGCCCTGAATTCCTTTTCGCTCTTTTCTTTCGCCCCTTATCTTGGTACGAAGGTATAAATCCAGAAACAGTACAAATAGACCACCGCCATATTGACTGCAGTTGTGCCACGAGCCTCCACATTGCGTCCGAAAACGCAGGAACTGCGGAAAGACGCTTCAACGCTTAAACCAGGACCAATGCATCATACATCATCAGGATGACGCATCAAGATGTAGGAACCGGACCGTTAACTTACGCAGAAGACAGGTAAATACACGCCAAACGCACGTTCGTCTATTCTCGCATATTCAAATGTATTTAACCAAGACACATTACGAGCATTCAGAAAACTCCGCAACACCACACACCCAAGCAATCTCCCACAGTGTCCCCGGAATTCTACTTCGCTCTCTTATTTCGCCCCGTATCTTGGCACGAAGGTATAAATCCAGAACGGTACATATAAACCAGCGCCATACTGACTGCAGTTGTAGCCAAGGGCCTCCGCATTGCGTCCGAAAACACAGGGAGTGCAGAAAGACACTTCAACGCTTAAACCGGGATCAATGCACCAAGGAAAGCTTCCAGTCCGTTGCAGCATATACAAACTGAAACGATAAATTCATCATTGTACACTTGCTTTATTTATGCGCTCATACACGTGGGGTTCACGTGACGTGTGCATAACGAAGCGCTTATTTTATATCAAGCAAACCGAAATTAAAAGAACTGTGCATCATTATGTAATGTATCATTATGTAATGTTTTATTAAAGGTGTCGTATCTTTGATTAGATTTTCTATGCCCCCCCCCCCCCCTCTCGCCCCCCCCCCCCCCCCCCCTTCCCATCCATCCACTATCTACCACCCCGTTTATGTTTAAATATTCTTCATCGTTAGATTCATAACTTTAATGCTCGGAACTCTATAGCTAAATTAAACACTGAACACCGTCCCATGGCATATATGATTCTCCAAAACACGACTGATATATAAAATATTTTGTTTCTGCATTGCAAAATTAGCAGAATTATACAGCTTGATTCGTACATCATCCAAGAATAACCATACTGATGTGTACTGTTTCGTTTCAGTTTTTGCAAAATAATTAACATCTTTTGAAAGCATTGTACAATTTAGTGGCACTATTCTTTTGGGATCATAGTCCGGCACTTGAAGTAGTAAATTGAGAGTTGTTATGTAGTTGAATACTGGTGTACTTTTGTGGTCTCTGCTTTATCATCAACTCCAGGTTGGGCACAGCATACATATGACCAATGCACCTTGCGGTGATGTGTTGAACTGAAGCAAGGATACACACCCACTCACACTCGCAAACACTTTGCACCTTATAACTAATTATGCAATGTATAATATGATTTGTACTTATATAAGGGAGCCGATGCAATGGGTCTTACCGTTGTATCCAAATAAAAATTTGCCCAGACAGGTCCAGCATTAACACAGTCCAGGTTTGTGGGACTGCATCACGTATAGCCTTGGGAGAAGGGGGGAGGGGGGAAAGGGATGGCACCGAATTGTATATACAGGGGGGGGGGGGGGTGGGGGGGGGGGGGGATGGGGATGGGGAATGGGGGTTGCCTTGCTTGCAAGGGCATGGACAGATATGGTCCATTGGTCATTAATGCAGCAATACTCAGTTTCAAAAATGGATTTGAAAGCAAAGACCAAAGACCGCTACATAACAACTGTAGCTCAATTTACTAAAAGAAAGTGACTTGTGATTGGAGACACACACGCGTCCATTCGATTCCCAAACATGCAAGTCATTTTCTAATGGCTTATCGCACTGAAATGAACAGAATATGCATGTCCACTTCGTAATAATTAAACATGCTCCATTTCTTTGTTCTTTTCCTATTCCAAAAAAGAAGAAGAAATAAAGAGCTTTAATCATGATAAGTATTGTTATTGTGTAATTTTTAAAACATTTCCATTCATCGCAACCGTATATTTGTACATATCCATTTCGAGTGAAGGCAGCGATTTGGTCAATGTCATATACGCTTGCAAGCGGTGGCCTTATTTAATATAAGCATGCGTTTCTGTTTGTGATTGTGCACCTACCATACACCAAGAGGTTAGTCACACACACACACACACAACCCCAAGTAGATCCAATACAAACCAATGTGTCAATTTCAAGCTGGAGTGATTATGGGGGACATGCACACATCAGCATGTCTATATTCACCACCTTGGGCTTACAAGAGTACAAGGAATTCTTTTACACATCAGATGTATTTAAAGGGGTGTGGCATGAAGACAAACACATAGGCGTGTCTATAGTGGGGAGGGGGGGGAAGGGGAGAAAAAGAAATATCTGACCTCAATAATTAGGTAATAACTTTGATGTGGATGATACTCCCGATGCAGCAGTGATATAAACTCTCCACAGATGTTGACGTACAAGGGTCTGGTAATAGACTACAGTAGTTCCTTCTCCCATCTTTCCCACCCCCCATAATGGTGAGGGACAATGTCCCCTACCGACAATCGTGTGGGGTCCCCTGTGCTGCCTACACCACTACACATGTACCCTGATCTAACAACCAGAGGACCTGGGTGCTGTTTTGGTCAACCCAATTTGGCTGCTATCACTGGTCATGCCTGTGCAGCAGGTTGTTGGGTGGGTGGGCCAGTACATAAGGTAACTAACAAGCAAGTAACACACACACACAAGCACACACAGCGTGCAGTGTGGAGCCCTCATGACAAATGCAAGATGCAAAAATAAAGCATTTGTGAAAGGTACTTATAAACTACATTAAGTGTTTGACTACACAGCCAAATTATAACAACCTGGTACAGGAATGACTGCTGAATAGATATCTTTTGACACCATTCATGCCATGAATGTTGTCGTAACAATCTGGAACATACTGCTGAACGGTATGTTCCAGATTGTATCGACAACATTCTTGCCATGAATGTTGTCGTTACAATCTGAAACATACTGCTGAACGGTATGTTCCAGATTGTATCGACAACATACATGCTATGAACGTTGTCGTAACAATCTGGAACATACCGTTCAGCAGTATGTTCCAGATTGTTACAACAACATTTGTGGCATGAATGTTGTTGCAACAATCTGGATCATATCCATTCAGCAGTCATTCCTGCACCAAGTTGTTAAGATATGGTTGTCTAGGTGAACTCCCAGGCTATAAACTGCATCTGCTAACATGATTCATTCTTATTCATTACCCCGATGGTGAGCTTTTGTAAGGCTTACTAACTCTACACTTCCCAACCCCCTCCTATATCTTGTACCTCAATATGTAGCAACCCCTCCTTCCCTCAGAAGAGCTTAGTCCCATCCCCCTCTCCCGCTTTGTCCCGTTCTCCTCCTCCCCTCTGAAAGGGTTAGCCCATCGCACTCCTCCCCTCAAATGGGCTTAGTCCGTACCGCTCTTACCCTCAGAAGGGCTTAGTCCCATCCCTATCTGTTACTCTTAGTCCCAACCCCTCCTCCCCTCTGAAGGGCTTAGTCCTAACCCCTCCTCCCGTCCGAAGGGCTTAGTCCCACCCCCTCCTCCGCTATGAAAGGCAGAGTGCCTCACTCGTCATCTCCTGCACTAATCCCTTCAGAGGCGAGTAGGGATTGGGACATACGCAGTGCTTAGAGATGGAACTCACAACCAGAGCAACCTTGTTACAGATCATCCACCATCTTGAAGAGAGCACAGGTGTCAGTATGACATTTGAGTGGTCACAATACGCTTCTCTTATCACCTATCTAGGGTTATATCCATATACCTGTACATGTAATAAAAAATAGACACCTCACAAATCCACAATCAGATACATACATGTAGGCAGCTCGAAGAAACAAATACACAACCATATATGTACATAGGCTTTTAATATTAACAAACAGTAGTTCCCTTATAATGTACATCACATTCAGGGCTCTCTTTGATAGATCTGGCTTGACCCTTTGCACTATTGGAATTGGAACACAGCCAACAACAATACGAAACCTGTGGGTGTGGTGAGAAGTGAGGAGTGTGTGTATTGTCTGCGATGTTCCTTAACCCCTCACACTCCTGGAGATTACACCACACCCACATGGGTCTTATGTTGTAGGCTATGTGCCTTAACCTCTCACACTCCAGGAATGCACACTGCACCCTCAGAACTTTATTTGTCAGTTAGGCTCCTTAAAGATAACCCTCACACTCATGGAAAATACACCACAACCACAGGGGTATTTTTTATCGACTATGTTATTTAACCCCTCACACCTTAACCAGAAAGTTCACCACATCCACAGGGCTCATTTTTCTCGGGTATATTACTTAACCCCTTCTGGGAAATTCACCACATCACGGGCTCTGTTTAGTCTGTTCCCTTAATCAGAAAGTTCATCACATGTCCTCTCCTACACTAAGCCCTTCAATGGGGAGGAGGGATTGGGACATAAACGTACACAGTGCTTAGAGATGGAACTCACAACCAGAGCAACCTTGTTACAGCCATCCACCATCCTGAAGAGAGCACAGGTATCAGTATAATATTTGGGTGGTCACAATAAGCTTCTTTTCATCACCTTGCTAGCTGGGAGATACCATTTATCCCTGTAATAAAAAGGAGACCTCAAAAATAAATACATGTACATGTATCCACAATCACAAAAAGGTACATGTAGGCAGCTGGAACAGACAAAATACACAACCGCATATATGCTTTTTGGACACATGTATGAACAAAACAGTAATATTCACCCCAGGAAAAAGAGAAAAGAGCTAGGAGTATGTTTGTGAGTGTGTGTTTTGTGTGGGAGTGTGTGTGTGTGTGTCGTGTGTACAGACCACATCCAGACATTAAAACGACTAGTGGCTAGACATTCTTGCCCAGACCAATCGACCAGCGTGCAGCTTGAGAGATTTAAACATTAACCCATTCTTGCCCATTGTACAGGCCACACCCAGGCAACTCAACTAGATAGACTTACCCCTGACTTCCTACGTTGAAATTAAGGGACCTAACGCCAGTGGCGGATCCAGCATTTTTTAGGTTCATTAAAACTGGGCAATGTATGGGCCCGTGCCCGTAATTGCCCGGTTTTAATTGCCTATAGGAACAAAGTGTCCTCAGCTACGCTTCGTAACCGAAAAAACGTAGAACCGAGTCACTTTGGAAAACATACAGGTTAGTGTCCACGATAAATATATGTATGCGTGTAACTGAGACCCACATCACGTCGAATAATGCTTACGTATGGCCAAATGATCTATATCATTTAACTTCATTATTTAACTCGTATCTAACACTTTGTACATGTACATGTAAACATAATCCTTTTTCTTTCTTTAAAAAAAAAAAAAAGTTAGGTGTTTGCACGACCAATATTTGGGTCCGGAGTCGAGATCCAAAGAAGTTTTAGTGTGTGTTTCGACGCTAGCATAATAGGTCACTGCATGCAGGAATTGTTTCAAACGCTATGTCTATACTGTTTTTAAACTCAGAATCCTTATCAGAATAATGTGTCCCGTTTCCAGTAGCGATCTTACCCGCTCGACTCTAAACAAACTTAAGTCCTCAGAGGAAGTAGTTGCAAGACTGCCAGTAGCTTCCAACATCGTCTAAGGAGTTGAACTACATAGTACACCGGTATTTGTGGCACTTGGTACCGTTCCGACTAATTTTCCAAAAAGTGAATTCTACAAAATAGGCCAAAAAAGTATTCGATTCTCATGGACGCGGTGTTGATTTTGTTGTTGATTCTCCTGCTCGCAAAACGAAAGCGATAAGTAACAGAATGCATTGCTTATATTTACTACTGCATCAATTGTTGAACACAATGAAATACTTAACATGCGTTTACAAATGTACAAACGTGTATGTGTGACGATATTGCTGGACATGACCTATGCTGTTCATCATCATTAGTAGACTAACCATATATATATACGTATATACACACACAAGTACTGCAAACGCTATACACTGCATGCATGCAGGTGTATATTCTATATGGCTAGCGTGTATAGCAAGTTATGACCGCTGCATGTTCATACTTCGGACTTCAATCGTCTCCTGGACAATTGCAATAGGTCCCCAACTCGACGCGTCGATACAATCTCCCACAGTGTCGCCCTGAATTCCTCTTCGCTCTCTTATTTCGCCCCGTATCTTGATACGAAGGTATAGTTCCAGAAGTGGCACAAATAAACCAGCGCCATATTGACAGCAGTTGTAGCCAAGAGCCTCCGCATTGCGTCCGAAAACGCAGGGAGTGCAGAAACACGCTTCAACCATTAAACCATCATCAATGCAACATGCTTCAAGTAAGGAATACCTCCAGTTCACATTCTCCGCTTCAGCCATTACGTCCTAGTATGTGGAACTGAAACGATGTCATCATCATTATTGTACACACGCTTTATATGAGCTCATGCACGTGTGATTCACGAGACATGTACGTAACGAAGCTCTTATTTTAAACTACCAAGCAAACCGAGATTAAAAGAACTATGTCCGATCTACGTATTGTCGATGTCTGCATATATAATATGGAGGTTGACCTGTAGGTAGATAATCAGTGCTGGGTTAAGCTATTCCCTATTGTATGTGTATGCCAAATCCAGTATACTTGCAAATTGAACCCACACTACTGACATTGTGATTTAACACGTACACACACACATGCACACACAGGTACTTATTTTTGCCTGTTTGGTATCATACAAGCTTTTGATGACCTGTGTGCACTGTGGGTAGATTGATTGAGATAAGCAGTTCCTGATTAGCCAGTAAGCTTGCAAATTGAACCCACACTGACTTTGTGATATTAACACATACACTCACACACACACACACACACACACACACACACACACACACACACACACACACACACACACACACACACACACACACACACACACACACATACACACACACACACAGGTACTCTTATTTTATTTTGACCTATTGGATATCATAGATTCCCATGTGTATGATCTGTGGATCAGTAGTGCCTGCTATTCCTAACTGTTGTATGTGTATACCAATTCCAGTATGCTTGCAAATTGAACCCACACTGACTTTGTGATTTAACACGTACGCACACACATGCACACACACACATGCGCACACACACACAGGTACTTATTTTGACCTGTTGAGTATCATACAAGCTTTTGATGCCCATGCATGGAGGTTGACGTGTGGGTATTGAGCTATTAGGAACTACGATAGTAGTTGCTATATAGGAATTGACCCGGTCGTGAAATCATTAAAAAAAATCGCGAGCGGCGTATAACTCGCGTACCGAGAAACGGATAGGGTTGCTCTTTGTTGCTATCGAACCAGTAGCAAAGACGGTCATTCTAATGCTTTATTCCAGTCCTCAAACTGTTTGCTTTAAGAGAACAAAAATATTCGTGTTTTACCTCGTCCCCAGGCCAAATCTTCTCCGTCGTCGTCGTCGTCGTCGTCTTCTTCTCGGGTGAATATAACTCCGGATAGGAATGGTTTTAAAGAGCGCAAATTATACCAATCGCTTTAGAATCTCCTGGAAAGACATCTTCAGGTATCATATAATGATGTATATGGAAAAGGCATGAAAAGGACATACTTAATCATTACGTAATGCCTAGTGTTAGATAGAAGCGTTCCCATGGCGACATTTACGTAAATTTAGAATTGTGCAAACAAAACAGGAGAGCAGACGACGAGTTAGAATTCTCCCGCGTTCCTTACAGTGATCCCAAACAAAAGCGGGCGTCTGCTCGTGACGGTAATTGAAGGGGGGGGGGGGGGGGGGGGGGGGGGGGGGGCACTTGCCAGTAGTAATAATCGTAGTGAAAATATAGAGGAAACAAGTAAAGAAAAACATTCTCTAACGAGAAAGTTGGTGGGATATAGGAATCGGAGACAAAGGTGGTGTAAAAAGGAGGGGAACAAGGTTTTGATAAAAGGGTAAATGAGACCATATTTAGCACTTCATTTACACGTGCTAAATATAGGATTTTTTTCTCATTTACCCTTTTCTCAAAACCTTGTTCCCCTCCTGTTTACACCACCTTTGCCTCCAATTCCTATATTCCACCAACTTTCTCGTTAGAGAATGTTTTTCTTTACTTGTGTACCTAGCTGTTGTAGCCAGATCCAGCTGCAGTATGCTTGCAAATTTAACCCACTCTGACATCGTGTTGTTACACGCACAGACAACACACACGCATACGTACACACACCCACACACACATACACACTCGAACGCAGGGCATTTCTGATATGAACAAGTAAATAGAAACATTCCCTCTGAGAAAGTTGGTGAGATATAGGTTTTGCAGTACCAGCACTTATAATGTGCACTAAAAGTGCGCGCCCACCATTTGATGTTGATTAATCATTATTGACCTCTAAAGAAAATGATTACGTAATAACGAAAGTAATTAATTTTGTTGTTGATTCTCCTGCTCGTCAAATGAAAGCTAAAAATGCATTAATTATATTATAAAAAATAATCCTCCTGCGTTAATTTTTGAAAAAAAAATACTTTACATGCGTTTTCAATGCATAGACGTGTACGGATGTCCGAAATTGCTGGCCAACTAGTTAGTTTACTGGTACTGTTCTGTGTATAGTGTAGATTATCACACAGGTCATTTGCAACAAGAGGTGCATTTCTCTACACACTGGACTTGATAGCAGATGTTGCATCCACAAAGAACTAACGCTTATGCTAACTGCATCGTGTGTGGACTTTCGGTGTCGCCGGTCACCTTCAGTCGTGTGGTACCTTACGACTGTTCCCCACGTCTCTGTCCGTCCATCTGATGAGCCATGGAGCGCAGGCGTGTCTCTTGCCAACGCACAAGAGATGCACTTATCATGCAGCTCTTTCTTTTCTTCCTTTGGTAATAGGAAAAGAACAAAGAAATGGAGCATGTTATTGTATCCATTACAAATGGACATGCTTATTCTTTTCGTTTTAGCGCGATAAGCCATTAGAAAATGACTCCCACATTTGGGAATTGAATATAATGGACGCGCGTGAGTGTGTGTTTCCAATCACAAGTCACGTTCTTTTAGTAAATTGAGCTAGAGTTTTTATGTAGTGGTCTTTGCTTTCACATCCTTTGTTGAATCTGAGCACAGCATGAGCAATGATCATTGATTTGTTTGGACTTGGCCGAAGGCTCAGCGATGGTGGCAGCCATGCTGCGTCCCCTTCAGAAAAAGGAAACTCCCTCCTTTCATGATTTGCAGATCGATATTACGCAGGAAACTAAATAGCGATGCAGTTGGCGCGGGAACGTTCTGTCAAGGAAATTTTAATCCCCCGCCAAATTACATCCCTAGGATAAAATTTGGCAAGGTACTGAACTGCAAGAATTTTTCCCACCAGCCATTTTTTTTATCTACCCCAAGGAACACTTTGTAGGCTGACTACAGCACATGCGCACACAGGTAGGCCATGTGTAGGCAGGTGTAAAGCATTTTCGGATCTTGTGGAGGCAACATGGAGACATTTATTGAAGCTAAGGACACAGCCGCTGGAAGTGAAGACGCGTTTTGTGTATCTGTATATAAAAGAAGAAGACGACGACAACGAATTGGCCTGAGGACGAGGTAAACACGAACTTTTTTGGAAGACTGGAATAAAACACTTAAATGACCGTTTTTGTCTTCTGGTTTGATAGCAAAAAAGAGCTACACTATCCGTTTCTTGGTACGCGAGTTATAAGCGTGTCGCTATTTTTAACACCTATAGAAACTACATGTACTTGGATCGGTTGCCCCTCAATTCCAATATAACAACGAATGTTCTCACAGTAAAGTGGTTTTCTTGGTCTGTAATACTCTCGATATTTTATTTCAGACTAAGAATCCTCACCCTCAGTTTTAAGATTCGTTACGATCCTCTAAACCTTTCTATTCTCCTCATTATGCCTATAAAATTAAGAAGCAATCTGTGAGACAATCAGGAACTACGATGAGCTGTACAAAGTGAAGATTTTGGAGGGGAAAAATGAGACAGAAACCTGCATTAGGATCCGTTACATTAACACATCATAAATATACTTTCAGCCGGAAAAAAAATTGTTCCTCTAATTCCCAATAGGAAAATTATCTTTTCAATATCAGTTGTCATGGTAACAAATTATGTGTCTATGGGTAGCCCGTTTGAGTTTCTCGATCGGTACCATAGCTATGTATATACGCTGCTAGCACAAGCCGCATATGTATGTAGTTCATGCTCAGCTGATGCATGGCAGTAAAGCTTAACACCGGTGTCACGTAAAATTGAGGATCCCATGAAATTGGGGACCCCCCCGCAGTGGCGGTGTGGTTGGGGGGGCAAACCAGTATTTCTCCGCATAATCACCAGTAAACTAGAAAATACTGACAAATATGCGAACGTACGCGGGTTTGCCCCCCCCCCCCCCCCCCCCCCCCCCCCAAGCCACCTCGCCACTGCCCCCCCGTCCCTATTTTCTGGAAATTTGGGGATCTCTTCGTGAAACTAGGGACCCCCTGTCAACATCATTCCTACGCACTAACTCGCCTTATGTACCACAATATCACCGATAACACCGATTTCTCCATTTAATATAAAGTTGCTTTAGCTTGTGCTTTTTCAGGTGAGGTATGCTCAATACAGCGTAGATGAGTCGATAGAGACATGCAAGATTGCTTAATACACAGCTCGATCGATTATGTTATGATAGAGCCAGATAGACCAATTTTTATTAGTTATTATGTCATGAATTCAAGCTCGTAATCGAATATGTTAAACCCAATTGTATCATCTTGAGGATCTGAACTATCCCATGCATTTTCTGAAGCACAAGCATTTAAAATGATGTGCACAATACACTAATAGTATGCACGAAATTGCATGCACTTATAAACAGTTTCTGCAGAGCCATGAATAGTTGGGCTTTTTCCAGTTTTTCCTGGATATTGTACGGTCACATTTCAAGTGAAACCATTCCTTACAATTGCGACATTGAATCATATTTTCCTTTTGTGTTGTTCTGCAATAACAGTAAACAGGAATGCCTTCTTTAGCCAACGTGAGTCCGTTTATTCTGTGTGTGCTTGGAAATCGGGTTATAATGCCTGTATCAAGGCAGTGCATCAAATGTGGTCTCATTTCAGCAAAGTAATACTTCATTTGAGAAACATCATCACCATGACACACACTCGTAGCATATGCAATAGCATAGAGACCACAATCATATGTATTTTCTTGCTTATCTGAACATTAATTACCTTGTCATTGGCAAATAGTAAAGCACAAATTTGATCTTTAAAAAAGCTTGACAAAGTGGAATACATATTGTCAAATATGTTAATGTAGGATGACTGCAACCCAATGGTTGAAACTGTTAGCCAGTGATTTTGTCCGTTGTGCAAGATCTGAACAAATTGTTTGCGCATTATGTCATATGTTAAAGTGTATCCCAATGTGGTGTTCTGAAGCCCTGCTAAACCAAACTGCTTACGAAGCAATGATTGAGCAGCATTAACAATCTTATCATCCAACCATCCAGTAGATGACAATATATCCTTTTGTGTTTTGTTCAGTTTTATACCATCTACTTCTAACCTATCATACCGTCCCTTCTTTAGTTCATCAGACGATGCATCAAATACATGTCCTCCTGGAAGTTCATCAGTAGGTGCATCCAGTTCATGTTCGTTTGAAAGTTCAGTAGGTGTATGAAATACATGTTCTTCTTGAGGTAGCTTCTTTAGTATACCTATAATCAATGAAGTAATGATATGTAGAAACAAATCATTTAGTATTATAACATTTACATACCTTGCAGAGTGAACTTCTGCTTTCTTGTTGCAAAGACCCAACTACAGAATTCATCTAACTCCAATGGAGACATCAGAAAAATGTTTTCCCTATGATGTGAACTGCTTTTATCTCTTTCATTATTGATCTGCTCCAATATTTAAGAATATCAACTGCCTCAACAATACAGTGCTCAAATGATTCACCATTCTTTTTAAATAACTTAAAATCATCATAAAGGTCATCATCAACAATGATGAAATCGCCATCATAAACTTCTCTTAGTGGTTCTTTACCTGAGAAGGTCCAATACTGTGTCCACAGATACACCATGAGGTCTTTGCTTAGTGCAAATTCATTGCCTTGCAAATCCAGAGATTCTGGCTGATAAAAAGATTTACACTTGTAATAAAAAAACATATGCACACTTACATCGAAGTAATCATCTTCCTCTGTGCTGTACAAAAGATCTGATGCTCCAGTTCTCCATAGGCACATAAGGTTTGGTGAATGGAGCTGTTTTAAAGTTCTTCCTGATTAAACTCTTCATGTTCTCCTTTTGCTTTGTCATCACTAGAACCTTCTGTGTCTTTGCTGCAAGTGTACATCTTCAATCTATTGATATTTACCTTTTTCTTTAAAATTGTATCATGTGCATTTCTGAGCTCGTAAACCCCCTTTCCCACATGTCTATTAATGAAATATGGACCAGTGTAACGGTCGTCCATTTTCCCTCCCTTGCGCTGTTTCTGACATGAATTTTCCATTAAAACCATTGTATTAACAGACAGTATAGTAGACTGATGTTTCCTGCCATATACCTTCTTCTGTTCCCACTGAGACTCTGAAATATTCAAGCTTGTTTTATCAAACAATTTACTTTCTAACAGCACCTGGATAACTTCTTGAACTTCATTCTCAGAGTTTAAAGAATATAAGTTTTGAGGTGGTATCACTTCACTATCAATCGGTAAACGCATCTCCTTTCGAAACAACATGTAATATGGGGATCGTTTAATTGTTTCGTGACGAGAGCATCTGTATCCCATTAGTACTTTTTCTCACTTCAAATCCCAGTTGCTTTTCTCATCATCTGTCAATTTGCATAGGTTTCTCAACAATGCTTGATTAAATAGTTCTGTGAGCCCATTGGTCTGAGTACATAGTGCAATAAGTTACAAACATTGACCCATATACATATAGCAGCTTGCTTCATTAGTACATTACGGGGCACTACATAGTATAGTACAATATTTGCACTATTCAGTATAATGTGCAAGTTTCAAAACTTATTGGATTATAGGAATGTCTATAGTAATGACAAATTAATGACACTAACTACTTAATCTTCCTCTGATTCCCAAGGACACTCTTACACTTTACAAACCCAATGTGCAATTTTGCATTAAAAACGAAATGAATACCCGAGGATGATAAGCACTGGTAATTCTATGCTGAGTCTTGGTTATCAGGTACAGCTCTTTCATCAATTCATTAACAAACTCTCTCCCTTGGTCCGTTATCACAATTTCAGGTCCTCCAAATCGACAAATCGTCTGAAAATACAATGAAACATAATAAGGAACCTAATTTGCATATCTAGAAACTCACAGAATACATAAATCTAGCTACTCCACATGCTGATTTGTCAGGAAGCGCCATTGCTTCAGCCCACTTTGAAAAATAGTCCGTCAACATAATAATGTACTTTTTACCACGTGGTGTTACTAACAATGGCCCAATAAGGTCCATTCCAACTTGGCACCATATGTGAGCCTTAACGGGAATGGGATGGAGTTCTGTTGTCAACGTTTTTAAAACTTCTTATTCATCCTCTGACAGCGATCACAAGCAGTCACCTAAAGAGCAAAATGCGGTGATAAATCGTGCGTCTATATAGCAGCGATAGTATATTACTTGCTGTTTTGCATCCATGAAAAGGCCAGGCCAATAGTATTTTGCAGCTATTGTGTCATAAGTTCTATTCACACCAAAGTGACCATCCTCGTGGGTAATCGATACGATTCTTCGCCGTTGCTCCCTATCCTCCACAACTAGCCGCGTCCTCGGGCTTTCACCATAATCAGTTTTGTCTGGTGTTCACGCACGAGAAGTAAAGTATTTACAAGACTTTACAAGTATACACGTTCTCACCTCGACCAATGTAGTAAAAGGTCAGAACCCTTTGCTTCGAAAAACTTGGCTCTCTTTCGTAAAGCCAACTTATCTGCCTTGCAGAAGCCAGATAGGTACTTGCTGTCTAAAAGGTAGGTAAAGATTTCCCTGTAGCTGAAACGACCGTCCTTCATATCCATCGCGTTGCTCTCCAAGAGGTGACAAAAAATGAACGTGCTTCATGCACATGCGCACTGTGATTTATAAAGGGATCCCTAATTAAATGCTGGGGTCCCCAATTTTCCGGGAAATTGGAGACGGGGGGTCCCCAATTTTATGGGATCCCCAATTTTACGTGACACCGGATCCACGAGAAATAACCATTTTTAAAAGGGGCGTTTTGTAGACCGTGATTTTCAAAAAATAGTCAGATATGCTCCGAAAGTTATAAAACATATCCAGTACAGTGATCCTACCTTGTTTACGATGTATGGTGTTTTTATCTACCTCCTAGGCTACCCAGCGTTCGTGCAAAGTGGATGGGTAAGAGGCGTCCCGATAGTGCACTTTTTTTTTGCTATGGTATATAAGTCAATTTATGCATCAAATATGTTAGTTTTATACTAAGGTTGGCTCTATATCACTGTACCAGCACAAAACGAGTGTTTTAGTTCAACGTCGTATTTCATAACGGTCTGGGGAGAGGCTACGTAATTGCGCTTCCACGTACGAACTAATTAGGCAGGCCGCGGTCCTGCCAGTTAAACTTGTGCAGCAGCGCGTAACGAGCACATCAGGACAATTATTCTAGTGAGGGTCTAAAGTTAACAGTGTACGTGCAGTAGTGATGTGGAAAGACAACAGATTGAGATACGTATAAGATGCAGGTGATCTTCGATGCGCTTAATGAGCTCAAGCTTGTTTCCTGATTTCTTCATGCCATAGTGGCTCAGATATGCCTCTAATTCAGATTTTGTCTATACCAGAAGGTCCTTTGCAAGGTCAAGCTTCTCAAAATAAACTCCACGCTTACGTCCATTAGTAGAGTAGACACTTCTGCATGTCATCTGGTTGCATGCTCTTCTTTACATATGCCCATCACGCTTCAGGCCTATAGGATGACGCATCAAGATGTGGGAACCGTTAACTTACGCATGCAGAAGACACGCCGAACGCACGTTCGTCTATTCTCGCATATTCAAATGTATTGAACCAAGGCACATTACGAGCAATTTCAAAAACGACACGCTCCTCCCACTCACACACGCACCAGCACTTATAATTTGCACTATAAGGGCGCGCCAATCATCTGATGTTATTAATCATTATTGACGTCTTAAAAAAAATTATTACGCAATAGCAAAAGTAATTAATTTTGTTGTTGATTTGAAAACGAAAACGAAAGCGAGCATTGCAAAATAATAATACTACTGCGTTAATGTTTACGAAATACGCAACGTGCGTCTACAAATGTACAAACGTGTATGTATGACGATATTGCTGGACATGACATGCTGTTATGCAATTATCATTATTATTAGACTAATCATAACACAAATTTATATATGCTTCGATTGCAATCAGTAGTACACACACAAGTACTGCAAAAGCTGCTATACACTGCATGCATGCATGTATACATCATATAAATTCTATATGGCTAGCGTGTATAGCAACGGTAAGTTATGACCGCTGCATGTTCATACTTCGGACTTCTATCGTCTCCTGGACTAGTGCCCTAGGTCCGCAACACCACACGTCCAAGAAATCTTTCACAGTGTCGCCCGGAATTCCTCTTCGCTCTCTTATTTCGCCCCGTATCTTGGCACGAAGGTACATATCCAGAAACGGTACATATAAACCAGCACCATACAGACTGCAGTTGTAGCCAAGGGCCTCCGCATTGCGTCCGAAAACGCAGGGAGTGCAGAAAGACACTTCAACGCTTAATCCGGGATCAATGCACCACACATCATGTAAGGAATACTTCCAGTCCGCATTCGTCGTTGCAGCCATTATGTCGGAACTGAAACGATAAGGTCATCAGCATTGTACACTCGCTTTATATGCGCCCGTGCACGTGTGATTCACGTGACATATACGTAACGAAGCGTAACTACCAAGCAAACCAAGATTAAAAGATACCTATATGTATGGTCTGTAACGTCGTGGCCGATGTCTGCATATGTAATCTTTTATTTTTTAAGGTAAAGGAGTACAATCATCTTTGGTTAGATTTTCTATGACCCCGCCCCTTTTCACGAGCCAGTTTTCGTTTTTATTCCTCATCTTTAGATGCATGTACGGAACTCTATTAATAACTCAATGAAGTTAAACAACGCCGGCCCATGCCACATACGATTGTCCAAAACACACGATATAAAGTTTTTTGTTTCTGCATTACGAAATGGGCCGAGTTATACGACTTGATTCGTACATCTTCTCAGAATAACCATTAATTCTGGCGTGTATTGTTTCGTTTCAGCTTTGCAAAATAACATCTTTTGAAAGCATTATACAATTTAGTGGCACTAATCGTTTGGGATCTTAGTCTGGCATTTGAAGTAGTAAATTCAGAGTTGTTATTTATGCATGTAGTTGAATACAGGTGTACTTTGGGGTCTCTACTTTAGCTTCAACTCCATGTTGGGCACAGCATACATACATGCATGACCAATGCACCTTGTGGTGATGCATAGCTAGCAAGGATGCACATGCACACTCTCACTCTCCACCCTCCAAACACTCCACACCCTGTAAACTATATACAATTTGTATACAGTGCGTCATATGATTTGTACGTATAAAGGAAGCCCATGCAATAGGAGCTTTTTTAAATTTTTATCCCAGACAGGTCCAGCATTACGCTGGTACACTGTGGGTTTGTGGCCTGCGTCACATATAGAGGGGGAGGGGAAGGCACCGAATTGGATATACTGGGAAGAGGGCCGGGGCTGACAAGAGCATCGACATAAGGGGCGATATGGTCCATAGGTCATGAATGCTAAGGGGTTGGGCTTCAAAAATAGTTTTCGCATGAGATGCATCGCCGTATAATTGATCTAGCTGAAATTGCAAATCGCATGTGCCCCGCCAAAGGGGTAATCTACTCCATCCCAGCGTACAGTTCATCGAGCTGAGTTTCTCATCACAACCAATGCTCCACGGCCGCGGTCTGCCCTAAAGATTTTGGACTATTTTACTAGAAGAGATGAACGAGACAAAATAATTGTTTGATGCATGCACTTATCATGCAGCTGTTTTTTTTTTTTTTTTTTGGGAATAGGAAAAGAACGAACTGAAATGGTGCATGTTATTGTATCCATTACAAAGTGGACATGTATATTCTTTTCGTTTCAGTGCGATAAGCCAATAGAAAATGACTCCATTTTGGGGAATTGAATGAACGCGCGCATGTGTGTGTTTCCAATCAGAAGTCATTTTCTTTTAGTAAATTGAGCTAGAGTTGTTATGTAGTGGTCTTTGCTTTCAAATCCATTGTTGAATCTGAGCACAGCATGAGCAATGATCATTGATTTGTTTGGACTTGGCCGAAGGCTCAGCGATGGTGGCAGCCATGCTGCGTCCCCTTCAGAAAAAGGAAACTCCCTCCTTTCATGATTTGCAGATCGATATGACGCAGGAAACTAAATAGCGATGCAGTTGGCGCGGGAACGTTCTGTCAAGGAAATTTTAATCCCCCGCCAAATTACATCCCTAGGATAAAATTTGGCAAGGTACTGGACTGCAAGAATTTTTCCCACCTGCCATTTTTTTTATCTACCCCAAGGAACACTTTGTAGGCTGACTACAGCACATGCGCAACACAGGTAGGCCATGTGTAGGCAGGTGTAAAGCATTTTCGGATCTTGTGGAGGCAACATGGAGACATTTATTGAAGCTAAGGACACAGCTGATGAAGTTGACCATGTGCATCTGTATATAAAAGACAATGCGTATCCAATGCAGTGCTCGGCGTCAATGATACAACAGATTAGGATGAGATATCAGAAATTCGCTGCTACATGTAGAGCTGTACAACACACCGGAGAACTCGATGTTAGGTATTAAGTGTTGTATGATGTATAAGCCGGTTTAAGTGACGTGTACTACATGTAAAGTAAATCAAAGTAGGGTTGTATATTTGTTAATTGGAAGTTTGGGTCTGTGAAGTATATTTAGAACCCGCGACAAGTTGACAACCTGAACTCCATCCTGTACCTTGGTTTCTTGTTGCATGGAAGCCAGAAGCTGAGCATACATGAGGCAAAAGTAACGTCATTTGCTTTCCAGAAAGATTTCTGGCATCGTCGGTTTGGATGATTACCATTTTATCATAAGGAAACCGACATTTCAAAGCATGCAATGCAGCCTCAAACCATGACAGCACAATAATTCCATCACATTGTAGCTCTCCTAGCCCAATACAATCAAAGAAGTGGAGAGTTGATTGGTCATTTTCTTGATCAAGGCCATTCACACCCAAATCTTCAGACATACCATTGTCCTGCTCACTTCCTTCACCCCCACATCATGCTCACGTCCCTCACCCCCACCTCATTGTCACTTCCTTCATCCTCCACCTCATGCTCACTTCCCTCTCATGCTCACTTCCCTCATCCTCCACCTCATACTCACTTTCCTCACCCCAGTCTCATGCTCACTTCCCTCATCCTCCACCTCATACTCACTTTCCTCACCCCCAGTCTCATGCTCACTTCCCTCACCCCCAACCTGATGCTCACTTCCATCACCCTCCACCTCATGCTCACTTCCCACACCCTCCACCTCATGCTCACTTTCCTCACCCCAAGTCTCATGCTCACTTCCCTCACCCCCAACCTGATGCTCACTTCCATCACCCTCCACCTCATGCTCACTTCCCACACCCTCCATCTCATGCTCACTTCCTCATCCTCCACCTCATGCTCATTTTCCTCACCCCCAGTCTCATGCTCACTTCCCTCACCCACAACCACTTGCACACTTTCTTCATATCACCCATACTTTTGTCCTTCACTCCATCCCCACTGACTTCGCTCCTGCTCATGATGCTTTTCTCCTTCAAGCTCACTATCCTCATACCATTGCTCTGCCCCATCCTCTTGACACACATATTCTTGTCCCTCAACCGACTTGTGATCATATCCTTCATACTTTGCTTAATCCTCAGTATCTACTGCCTCAATCTTACACTGCAATTGTGCTTCTTCTGATCTGAAATCCATCTCTACGTAGTGTTTGTCAGTACTTTCAGATGGACTGTTTATCACATCCTCTAGCGCTGTTTTTGGCTTTATGAATACACCAGCTCCCCACCACATCATTTCTTTTTTCCCATAGTAGGAGTCACCTCCCTCTCGAAATCCCTTTGCAAGGAATTTTTGTTTTGAAGTCATACACAATGTAGGCAGTGCTCGAGTCCATCTCAGCAATGGCAAGTTTCATCTTTCAGGCCTGTTGAGCAGCTTGCATCACATTAGCCATATACATGTACCTGCAAGAGCGACGCTCACATTGGTGTATGGTAAGGAGTAAATCAGCTATTTCGGGTAGCCAAGCAGGGTCTACATCAAATTTGCTCACAGCCACGTGCCTCAACCTGTCATAAAAGAGGAACTGCACTCGAGCCTACCACCAGCCTTCGGGTTCTTGTTAGGCTTCCTGTGAGGCACTAGGTCAATGAGAATACTGGTGAGTGTGTTGTAGTACTATTGCTCTGCTCCACCACCAATCCCTTAACTGAGCTGCAACAACGGAGCTGGCTTCGAACCGTGCTAACTAAGGCCTCCTGTACTGCTGGTTCATCCACTTTTTCAGGCTATGAAACCAACTCATCCAACTCCTGATATGCCCTGAACTGTTGGGCTTCATGTTCTTGAGGTTGATGGAAGTCCTCACATTGGTCTTCGATGTCCTCTGATGCCTTCACACCTTCCCATGCATGCAATGCATAGCCGTCACTAAGGCTTGAAACCGGTTGTGCCGGTTAACGGGTTAACCGGTTAACCGACGGTTAACCGATCGCGAGAATTAAATAACCGCCTCAACTGGTTCTATTTCAGCTTAATGACCGCTTCAACCGGTTGTTAAAAATTTTAAGCAACCACAACCGACCGGTTGATATTTTATTGAGGAGTTGCAAGTGGCGTCACGTCCATCTTATATCTATCAATAATGCGGGACGTGAGAAAACAATAAGCGGACGAAAGCGAACAACAGAGAGATTCATCTCTTCGTTGTTCATCTCTTCGTTGTATGCATGGTGATACTTGCAGTAAATTTATTATATTTGGAACAGCTAGTGTCCAGCAAAATTACCCCTATGTGATGCTATCAAATTTTACAGGACAAGCAAAAGAAAAGTAACGCTCGCGAAATGTATAATTCAATACCTTATTATTAACTTTATGATGGATAGCCCATTTTTGGATGCGTAAGGATCATTTGCTAGAAACTCTTTGGAGTTCACGGAAAATTTAAAAATTTGAAAAGTTGAAAACTATCCAGAAGGGTGATTTTGCTGGACTCTAGCAATAAGGGGATCCAAGTACGCCGCGGACCATCGTTCTTGCCATGTGGCAAAGCCCGAGGTTGTGCTGGTTTAACTTTTATGCATAAATAATAATATTAATTGTTAAACCGGTGTCAGGTAGAAATGCATGGGGACCCCGTAGAATTGGGGATCCCGCGTCCCCAATTCTACGAAGAACTGGGGACCCTTGCGTAGGTATGGGGACCCTTATAAATTTACATCATACAGTTCTAGTAAGCACGTGGCAGCACACATATGGCGAGTGACGAAGAGAAAAAATACGGGCGGTTTTCCTTTAAAGAGATACACCAATACCTTTTACAAGGCGTGTATCCTTCTACATTTTCGAAATCGGACAAGCAAGCGTTACGAAGAAGGGCCAAATTTTTCGCCGTAAAAGGCGCTGACTTATACTACACGCGTCGAGGTGAGAATCGAAACCACGTTGTTCAGTCTCAAGCATGTAACATCAGATTGCTTCTCTTTTGTGCATACAACAAATATAGACGATGGTTGTCACAACGCTGCTCGACTTGTTGTAGAGAATTTAGATCAGCGGCAGAGGATTGTCTCCTTGACGGTTACCCATGACGATGGTCACTTCGGAGTTAATGGGGCAAATAGTACTATAACATCGAAATACTACTGGCCTGGGCTGTATACAGATGTGAAATCATACGTAAGATTGTGACCATGTATTGTAAACATAGGCTTAAGAATGTATTGCTTTTATTAGGTGAACTCATGCGACCTTTGTCAGAGAAATAACAAAAAGTTTGACGCTTCAGCTGGAGTTCTACATCCTATTCCTGTTAAAGCTCAAATTTGGCACCAAGTGGGGATGGATTTAATTGGTCCGTTACCTGAAACGTCACCTGGCAATAAGTATATTATCACCTTGACTGATTACTTCTCAAAATGGCAGAAGCAACAGCTCTTCAAGACAAGACAGCAGTTAGTGTGGCTAGATTTATGTACTCGTAAGATAAAGTAGTATACTAAATTGCTATACACATCATATCACTAAAATGTAGGTAGTATGCCGCTTTGGAGCTCCAGAAATTGTAATAACTGATCAAGGTAGAGAATTTGTGACTATGTAGTGCCTACCATCCACAGGTATTTATTTTTAATGCTTTTTTATTATGAAAATTACTATTTGCTTTGTTTCCCAGACTAATGGTCTTACGGAACGTACGTTTTAATCAGACCCTGTCTCGGTGCTTGTCAAAGATGGTGGATCAAGATCAGAAGAATTGGGATTTAAAGATTGAAACAGTTCTGATGGGCTACAGGGCATCTAGACAAGCTTCAACAAAGTATTCTCCGTTTTTTTTTTGCTATTTCAAAAAGAGATGCATCTTAGTATTGACAATGAAATTATATCAAATGAGGAGTCACATATTCACATAGAGAATGACCTTGAATTTTCTGTTGAAGCCCTTTTAAAGACAAGGGAGAAACTTTTTGAAGCCACTAGTTCATCCATACTGCTGGCCCAATCAGAACAGAAGGAATTGTATGATTGAAAACACATGCCAAATGTACTGCAGATTGGTACAAAAGTCTTGAAAGAGTACACTCGTCGAAAACAATGCAAAGGCGGTAAAATGGATGATCGTTGGCTTGGCCCATATAATATTAACAGATATATTGGCAAAGGTTTGTATGAGTTAAAAGATAAGAAAGGAACAGTTTTAAAGCAAAAGTTAATATTAAAAGGTTAAAAGTTTACAAATGTTCATCTGAACAGAATGATTTGCATGCAATGATGAATAAAGAAGCAGATGCTAAAAATGATGACAATGATGAAGCTGAAACAGATTCTAGAAATGAAGTGAGTGAAGGAATTGGTAGTAAGGGTGAAGAGAATGAAGGTGTTAATGCTAAAAGTGAAGAGAATGAAGGAGCCAGTGATAAAAGTGAAAGGAATGTATGTGCAGGTGTCCTAAATGAACCATTAAAGTTAGATCTATGTATGGAACAATTACATTCACCTTCTGTGATATGGCTTTGGAGAACAGGGTGTTTAGAACTATTGCATACTGCAGAAGAGATGAAGATTTTGATGTAATTTAAATTTTATAACTAGCATTTGAATGGTGTTGTAAATTATGCTTTATCCTTTCACTGTAGCCATCACATTTGGATCTACACGAAGGAGAATTTGCACTAAGCAAAGATCTTAATGTTGCTCTTTGGATCCAGTATCGCACATGTAATGAAGGAACTTCATTACGCGAAGTGTGTGGTGGGAGTTTTGTAATCGTGAATGATGACCTTGAGGCCCAGTTTCAGGACTTTAAAAGACAGTATTCAGGTTTGGATTACAGCTTTGTTGAGGCAGTTGAAATTTTGAGATTATGGTGGAATGCATTTGGAGACAAAGCAAAAATAAATGCTGTTAGCATCTTTGAAAAGCACTATTTACAGATGTCTTCATTGAACTTAGACGAATTCAGCCAGTGGGTGTATCATGTGAGGGAAAGAAGAGTTGATAAGAAAAAATCTGATATTTTAGAAATAAGCATGAAATTTTATTTTCTGCAATTAATTACCTCCTTACACAGCTGCAGTATCTGCAATACCTGAAAGCAGAGTTATGCTAAATTCCCATGATCTTCAAGCTAAAGTTACTACTTCAGGATTGCCTCATTTACGTAATCAAAAAGAAAAAAAAACGTCACGGAGACAATCAGCCATGGTTAAAAATAGGTAAGATAAACTTGTCCGAAAAGCACAAAGAAATTCTTATATCAGAAACTGGATGGCTTGATGACAGCATTGTTAATGCAGCACAGTATATGCTCCAAATGCACTACAGTATTCCTGGGCTGCAAAATACCTTATTGGGATACAGTTTGACATATGAAATCATGAGAAAAGAATTTATACAAATACTGCATAATGGTGATAACCACTGGGTGACAGTTTCAACAGTAGGATTAGAATCATCTCACATCAGTCTTTATGACAGCCTCCACTCCCCTCTTTCTAATTTTACTAAGGATCAAATATGCGCTTTATTGAACACAGATAAACCATTTATTACTGTGCAATTCAGTAATGTAGAAAGGCAATGTAATAGTTTTGACTGTGGAATATATGCTATAGCATTTGCTACAAGTTTATGCTGGGGTGAAGATGTATCGAGCATTAAGTACAACAACAAGGAGATGAGAAAACACCTACTTAATTGCTTAGAAATGGGTAAAGATCACCACATTTCCAAGCATGCAAAGAGGCAAAAGAAACCCTCTGGGAGAAGAAACAATTCCAGTATACTGCTACTGTCGAATGAGAGAAAAAAGGGCTATGATAGAATGCTGTGCTTGTCAGAAAAGGTTTCATATAGAATGCGACAAATCTATATCAAAGTGAAGTTGTAAGAAGTCAAACTATATTTGGAAGTGCAAAAATTGTCAAGGCAGATTCAGAAAGGGTGTACATCGAACATTTACACTGTTTCATTTCTATTGTTCTTGAACCCATTTAAATGTTGAATTCAGTGAGAACATGTTTAGTTTAGTTTTCTCTGTATGTTGTACTGGAATGAATGTTAACACCGTTAAAGTTAAATGCGTATATTGTTCGAAAAACATGTAGCGTGTACTCAGAGCTTATAAACACCATAATATATCACAATTCGGAATATTTGTCGAAACAGATTCAGCTATGAGTCCATGCACGTGCCCACGTCGTTACTGATGAGTCACAACAAGAGACACACCTGCCCTAACGTACACGTTTCAAATACCGACTAACATGCGCTTATAATTAAACTAATTCGTTGGGTGGAATTAAGAGGGAGACAGGGACCCAAATCTTCGTAGATTTAGGGCCGGGGGTCTCCAATTATACGGAGATTTAGGGACGGGGGTCCCTAGTTCTCTGGGTCCCTAATTCTACCTGACACCGGCAATAACCGGCTATTTTAAAACGAACAACTTCAACAGACCGGTTATTTATTTTAACAATCATCTTAACCGACCGGTTTTTTTTTAATTTTAAGAACCTCTTACACCTGGTTAGTTTTTTTTTTTTTTCAAAATTAACAGGTTTCAAGCCTTAGCCATCACTAAGGAAACTGTACACGTCAGCACGGAGCTCATCGCAACCCATTAGCTTTAGTACCTGGCAAATGTATAGACTTGCGATGATGCATAGTTGCTGGTGCCTTCATTCATCGTATCGAGCTCTGATGCCGGCTCAGCAACAAAACGTGATGTACATGTAGCACGCCGCGCCGCTCAGGATTTAACCGATGTGGTGTTTCCTGCACTGCGCTAGCCTTCTTCGGGCGACCACGCGTACGGGGTTGGCATGTACAACACTTTGTGCAACTAGTCCCAGGATTGCATTTGTCACACACTGGCTTCTTAGGGGTGCCAGAGTTCAAATATATGATCTCTGGAACAAGCGAGCGACATGATTGACTTATGACGTAGCACTTCTATATTGCAATTGGTCATGTTCTGGGAACACTAGTTAGGGCAAGGGTGAATTTGGATATTGTATGCAAATAGAGCTTATCCTGAACGTGAAAGTGCTGTACCATCTATATGAGTTAGGTAGTAATGATATGGCGCGCCCAGTATATTATAAAACAGCACTTTAAAAAGTGTATATTTGTATTCGCGACTACCGACATATTGCAACCGCGTCACTTCAAACGAATGCAGGCTAGTGTGTATACTAGATACGTGGTTAAAAATAGCACAGAAACACTCAGCAAGAGTTGGGCTATCGGAATATGTATAATGCACAAAACACGTTTCCGACTAATTTTCAAAAAAAGCTTTCTACAAAGAAAATGATTAACTCTCGCGGATTCGGTGTTAAAGTTAGTCTGTAGGCTACTATCAATCAACTGCTGAAAGCAGGGGTTAAATCATATAACTTAATTAAGACCAAGTCAAGAAATATATAGACAATCACTATACACAACATTGATGGACTACACTATGCACAACGTACTTTTAACAATAAAAACAAAAAATCAAACCAGTCAAATCTACGCTATAATATGATTGCGGTTGCATTTTACATTCCAATGTTTCGTAATACAGTCACCACTGTTGACCAAGTCACACGATTTATTCCCTTTCCTTGAAGCCATCTTTGCAGTATGGCTGTATTTATCTTCTCAGTATTTCCTTCGCATTCCTTCTCCAATAGTGCAACTGCATCTCCATCTGCGTCCTCCAGTAAAGATGTACCGAATTTTAAATATCTTGGCCCAATTTCTGCAGCTATGTTAATCTTTGAAGCAGAAAAGGACAACAGTTCTGAAATAATGGGTGTTCCTGGAGGGAGTGGCAAATCATATGAGCAAGTAAGGTACTTCAGATAAATATGATAAACAACGAATAATTCAATAGCAACAGCATCTTTACTAAAGCCACATTTTGTACTTTACGTAAACAGGCACTTAAAGCAGGCTTAGAGTATTTTTACCACAGACCTCAACGAAGCAGTGTATACAATGCTTGACAACAAAATTAAGACAATGCGAGCTAGCATGCACCAGATCCTATGCTATGAGTAAATGTGCATAATAGAAAACTGAATAACTATTATTATTTAGCATTATCATCATTCAGAATTTAGCTGTGACTCATTCAAACATCTCATACCCTGGCTAGTGTTCCATTACATTGCCAACTGACCTTCTAAGTTTGGTACTACCTGCCTTATGAATTCTGACAATAGCTGGGAAGAAAATAAAGGAACCACAGAGGTAGACACTGCAGGGTAGGGGCTTATTAACATGTTGCAATAACTGCATCAATAGTCTCACCTCCAATAAGGTATGGAAGACATGGCTCTATCATCATCCATTCTCCAATCTCCACATACTTCTGCCCACTCAAATCAACAATGTGCCTATTTCCTTCAAGTATGGCCTTCTTCAGTAAGGACAGCTCTACCTTAGTGTCATTAGAGTGGTCTGAGGTGGCCTCAGGGGGACAGGAAATAATCTCTAACACATCTACATGGGGACAGAACTCCTGACAGGTGGTCTTAATAACTGAAATAACAGATTGTGCCAGTTTAGGATATTTGAGATCTTTCTTGTCAGGGGAGGAAATTGCCATGGAGACAGACTTGAACATCTCATCCATCTCAACGATGGTAACTCCCCTTGCTTCACTAAGACACTTTATACCCCTGCACCACACATCCCAGCTATGACTAAAGCCAGGGTACAGGGTTTTGACCAATTCTATGGGCAATGCTAAATCAGAGAGCAGCCTACAAAGAAGGACATGAAGAAAGCGTGGGATGAAAACTTGGTTGGTAGACCTGACTATGATAGACCAACTGAAATGCTTACTGGAAACAGTGGCACTACTGGGCCTACCAATATTTACAAGAGCTGGGAAGAAAAGGAGGGGATCAAGTCCTGGACTATTTGTACCAAGTTGATTTATGTCCACTGCTCGACACAACTGAAAGTGAATCATAAATTGAACTATCATTTCAATGTTGTACTCTGGAAATGTTGCGGCAAGAACTGACTTGCGTATTATCCCTGTATTTAGGTGGGCATGCTCATTAAACGAACTAGAATCTGCAAACAAAGAACCATTGACTCTTGTAAGGATACTTCCTTTATTAAGGACTATCCAGCTATGAAGGGGATCTTCAGATGGAATATAGATAATAAATCCCTTTTCTGATAAAGTCTTCAGGATTGGGATAATGCAAGATATATCTTGATCAATTAATTTTGTCTTGTCTGCCTTTAGGTGTTCTAACAGATCAGATAGAGTTAAAGCATCAACTTTGGAAGGTACCACCTTGTACATGAAGGAAAGCACCACGTGACACATCCTCGAAATTGAAGGACATGTGCGCAAAACATTTTGGTTTGTTTCATGCAACAAGTTCATGAACTGATTCATCTCATCTTTGTATATATTGTTAAGGCTTAATGCTACTACCTTCACTAACTTTTGATGGACAAAGGCTGTCCCAGCAACGGAATGCACATGGGTAATTTTTGAGGTCACCTCTCCAGGTGTTAGGATGTCAGCATGTGTGCCTACCACTATCACTGATGACCGCAAGGGACACTTGTGGCATACACTGTCTATCATTGTAGCCCAGTAGTGGAGCTCCCTGGTGATGGCCTCAGGGTCCTTCCTCAGGTCCTGTGTGAGAATAAAGGTGGCTGGACTGTTGAGGGAGATGGCTTCCAGACATGCAGAGTGGCTGGAGAAGTATTCTCCACGTCCTGCCAAGTCATAGATAATCATATTGCCTGAGGAACTTTCAACTTGATGAGACATTATCCCAGTGGTGAGTGCCACATCTTGCCGTCCAAAGACCCGCTAGATAAATGATTCATGAATACCGTTACTTTTACCACGATAATATAATGCATCCACATTCTAACTATGTTGTGCTAAGTTTATGTTAATCATGCCTAAATGTGATCCTGTTTTATTTAATCCCAGTGGACATGTATATTGAGTATATACTTGCATCATGTATATATGTATGTGGAAATGTATATCGAGTGTATAATTATGTCTTGTATATGTATGTGGATTGCTACAAAAGGGAGACCCCATGTTTACTTTAGTGAAGTGACCACCCTGACGTTTTGAAACCTCACTTTATTTTGCCATGGCATCAAAAGATGCTATGGTCATTGACCTGTCACATAATATAGGGTTATGTTTTTAATCACAATGGATTCCTTTGTATGGACAATTATAAGAATATGGGCCAGCAAAATTAATATTAATATTGATAATACAACTGAACTCTATGAGTATGGGTGTATTGCAATTGCAAAGCCCTGCTCTTTAAGTGGTAGAAGTGGTTATACTATTGGCTAATGTTTGGAACTATATGTGTAGCCACTTTACAGACTGAGGTAGTGACCTAATACTGGCCCCCCCCCTCCCCCCACACACACACATCATCGGTGCATTGTATCGCCCTGCTGTCCTAAATATGGAAATGTGACATTTATCTCGAGGCTAGCATCAGTTTTGCAATGCTAGACAAATGAGGTAATTGTGGGAAGAGTGCCTGAGTGAAATGGTCTCCATATATATATATATATATATATATATATATAATTACATTCATTCTCACCTTCAATAGACGAGGACCAGCTGGTTTTGACAAATTGATGATAGCCTTTAATCAAATGTATATACATCATGTTAATACCAATGGTTGATTGAACACAATAGATTGTGCTTGTCTGCAAGTCATATATCCTTTGCTCACCTTAGTCAATGTACTCTTCCCTGCACCGGAGTTTCCACACAGCACAACCTTTCCATATGAATCAACAGGAATGTCTTCACACGATTTCGACATTTTATCTATTACAGAACGGCACCTGTCCTTATCATCTGACCTAGATGAACATTTCCGATAGCAATGCTCCCAGTCTACATAAGTACCAGGATGCGACAGAATCACTTTTACACAGTTGTCCCAGTTCGCCGAAATAGCAGCATACAGAGCATTGGTAGAGTTGTCGGAATCATGCTGTGGTAAGAATGGACATTAAAGTCAATGTCATCAATAAGAAAACTTATCTCCATATAATGTCTTAAACGCTTGCATTTATTCTTCTCATGAGCGCTCAAATTATTTAAAAACACACCTCAAAGATGGATAAGTGATGAAGAATTAATATAGCATTCCCCATATCCTCTATCATATTTTGCTTCACAAAGTCACCAAAAAGCACTTTTTATCAGATGTTTTATACACACCAATGCAACGGTTTAACACAACGCTTATAACACAGACACATATAATAGCACTCACGTCCACAGCATCCCTATTCATCAGTAGCAGTCTCACACACTCTACATGCCCATTTGATGCTGCAAGTACCAGTGCGGTAATAGGATCCTGTAGAAATAACTGACACAAGGAGTGTCTCCATCACTATTCCAAGAACGCAATTATATCCCAAAACATTACAATTAGCAGATCAGTTCATTTTATCCTCGGATAAGCAATATACAAGCTAAAATAGTACACTTTGACCTTTGCCTAAACATACATGTAGCATAGAGTGAAAAAATGCCTATCACCTTTGTCCAAGCAAACAATAATCTGGTGCTGCTGCATTTCTAAACATGTGGAAGAGTACTACCGCTATTGATTTGTTCTGTTCATTAATTCTTACTGTTCCCGTTGCAAAGATGTAGCTGTGCAAAGAATATGCACATTTTCCTGCCCTGATATGATTGATTTAGGCAAACCACATCCCATCAAATGTATATAGTAGGGGGTGTGTAAATCATTGGTATACGAGTCGAACGGGAAAATGTGCACGCATTTTGCACAACTACACCTTCTCAATGCGTTCAGTAAAAGTTAATGAACAGAACAATCCAGTAACGACAGGACTTTTCTAGGTTTGCAGAACGATATTTCTGCCGGGAACATTACATTTACATACAGATCGCAAACTGCACTTACATGTACACTTTTTGATTTACGAAGTTTGACATCAGCACCTCTATCCAACAACAGTTGCACACACTTATTGTTTCCACAAAACGCTGCCTTCATCAGAGCGGACCATCCATCCTGCAAAGGTAAAGGTACATGAATGAGTACTGCAATACAATCCGCACAACCCAGAAGGCAAATAGGGGGCTGACAAGAATTTATTTATTAATAGTGGAACGGGTCAAGCAAGGGGGCATGCATGGGAGCTGAGAAGCCAACTCTTCTTGATGTACATACGGTTATTAATGCTGAAATGGAATACTGTTATCAAATTTATTTATGACTCCCAGTCCCCACTCCCATCCCGTATCTGCCCCAGTAACCACAACTCACAGAACAATGACAAGCATTTTATAGGAAGTTGGTTACATATACATGCATACACTTATCGATCATAGCAGATGTTTTATTTGTCAACTGCATATTTATGCAGACTGCCAACAACATTGCATGGCTTTTTAAGTAGTTTATTGTTCGAGGTATTTGTATAAAACCTTTCAGTTTCACTATATCTAAGTTAAGATGTCTCTGTATCTGCAAGTCTATCCTGGAAGAAAAATCTTCATGCTGGCACAATACAAATTTGAACCCATGTAACACTCATACACATTTTTACTACAAATCACAACTTCACATTATATGCCACCCTTGTTCATAAACTACAGGCGAACTTGTCAGATAGGGTCAACACTCACCTCATTCTGATAGTTGATGAGGGCACCCTTGTCCAGCAGCAACTGAACGCACTTGTCACTGACAGCTGCCGCCTCGATCAATGGAGTGCGGTCATTCTGCAATGGTGCATGTGTACAGCTATTAAGGAGTGGTTGGGTGGGTCAATACGGGGCTAAGCCCCCTAGGGACCATGATGAAGCACCATATGCACTCCGTTTGTGGCCGCCCCCGAAACATTCATGTATAGCCAGAGTAGGTTCATGCCATATATAGGCATGATGCGGTTAAATGAATGGCATGAAAACGTTAATATCGGACAGCCGAAACTCAGGTCACTTACACCTTTGTCGCATGCGCAATCAATCGACATCAGCAAAGAGGAACAGTTTTGTTTTCGTTCTGTGTCATAAACATTATCTCTGTCATAAGACTGTTCGGTTGGGGGGGGGGGGGGGGGGGGGGGGAGAGAATGTCCCACTACTGATTACTACATTTAATTGTAAGATTTGAAGCCCTAGCAACTAGGATATGAAACGCAAGTTGCAATTGGCTTGAGTGAAATGGAAAAATGAAAAAGACCTTCAGTGAATTAATAACATGTATCAAGAATAATATTAGTCCATTAACCTAACCTATTGTGTGTTTTTAAATAGCTACTAGATACTGTGGAAGTGTAATGGGTAATGAGGATTTCTAGGGGGACAAAGTTACAGAACTTAACGGACAGGGATACTATATAGCTATATAAATAAACCTGCAGTGATAGACCCAAGGAGACAACCACACACTCGACCTCCATCTTTATCTTCACACGCTATATACCAAAACTTATGTCGATGACGCGAGAAGCAAACTAATACATACCACGACTTTAGCAATTACCACCAGCCTTTTATAAAAATCCCCAACACACATGCACAACTTCACACACACAAACACACACATACACACACATACACACACACACACGCATGCACACACAGACACACACACACACACACACACACACACACACACACACACACACACACACACACACACACACACACACACACACACACACATACTGTCATGCAAGGGGATATTCATCGGCGCACTCACCGCGTCCCGGTCGTTGACTTCGGCATTATTTTCCAAAAGCAGCTGCACACACTCAACATACCCTCCAGTTGATGCCGCAATCAATGGGGAATGGTCATACTGTAAATGTATACGCGTGCATTTCATAGTTACATTGTAGGCGCACAACCTATAATAATTAATTTTCATCATTATGTGGCAGTGACAATGCCATATTGGTGTTATTTGGGCTTGGCCTATGCCTATAATGGAGGCTGTGTTACTCTAGCTCCAACATGCAGAGTTCAACTCCATTAAAAAAATCTCACAGCATGCGTTACACTGGTCTCTGCAAACTCACCCTATTGGCATAGTTCGATTTGGCACCTTTATCCAGTAGCATCTGCATGATCTTATAATGTCCACCACGTGCTGCAATAAACAGCGGAGAATGTTCTACCTGTAAAGATGCGTATACATATTAACATGAATTAAGGAAGTGCACATCTGCAAACGTCGTACGGGTGGACGATTACAATTGCATCGTGCCCGAGGGAAAAACTTTGCGATGAATCGCGCGGCAACACGCTTAATCGCATTGAATAGTGATTTAGCATTACAATTATTATTGCGTCACGTTAATAGTTCATATTAATAAATATTGTTTCATATTCGGTTAATTTCGACCTTCGCATGGCTGGATATGTACTGTGAAACACTGCGTGTACAAATTGCGTATGCTTTGGATGGTTATCAGACTCTGAGACTGTGGCGCAACCTGTGGAGAATACTAGCTGTCTTCAGGGGCCCCTGGAACACTGCTTTCGAATGAGTGTTTCTCGCGTCACCGACATAATGTTTGGTATAGCACGTGAAGATAAAGATGGAGGTCGAGTATGTGGTTGTCTCCTTGGGTCTATCACTGCAGGTATATAGCTCATGGCCGTAGACAACTTTCCAAGTTTGAGGGGGCTGTAATGACTGGTGGTAGGTGCAGTAGGGGGCGAGCTCTGCCCCTAGATAGGGGGTTTGGGGGAGCGCTGTAAGCTCCCCCATTGGGGTCTGGGGCGAAGCCCCAGCCGCTTTAACCTTTTCCTTATTTGTTGTTAGCAAAAACTTAACATGAAATGCAGAAATTGACCCGGTGTCACGTAAAACTGGGGATCCCATAAAATTGGGGACCCCTCGTCCCCAATTTCCCAGAAAATTGGGGACCCCAGCGTTAAATTAGGGATCCCTTTATAAATCACAGTGCGCATGTGCATGAAGCACGTTCATTTTTTGTCACCTCTTGGAGAGCAACGCAATGGATATGAAAGACAGTCGTTTCAGCTACAGGGAAATCTTTACCTACCTTTTAGACAGCAAGTACCCATCTGGCTTCTGCAAGGCAGATAAGTTGGCTTTACGAAAGAGAGCCAAGTTTTTCGAAGCAAAAGGTTCTGACCTTTACTACATTGGTCGAGGTGAGAACGTGTATACTTGTAAATACTTTACTTCTCGTGCGTGAACACTAGACAAAACTGATCATGGTGCCAGCACGAGGACGCGGCTAGTTGTGGAGGATAGGGAGCAACGGCGAAGAATCGTATCGATTACCCACGAGGATGGTCATTTTGGTGTGAATAGAACTTATGACACAATAGCTGCAAAGTACTATTGGCCTGGCCTTTTCATGGATGTAAAACAGCAAGTAATATACGTCTACAACAGAACTCCATCCCATTCCCGTTAAGGCTCAGATATGGTGCCAAGTTGGAATGGACCTTATTGGGCCATTGTCAGTAACACCACATGGTAATAAGTACATTATTACATTGACGGACTATTTTTCAAAGTGGGCTGAAGCAATGGTGCTTCCTGACAAATCAGCAGATGGAGTAGCTAGATTTATGTATTCTGTGAGTTTCTAGATATGCAAATTAGGTTCCTTATTATGTTTCATTGTATTTTCAGACGATTTGTCAATTTGGAGCACCTGAAATTGTGATAACAGACCAAGGGAGAGAGTTTGTTAATGAATTGATGAAAGAGCTGTACCTGATAACCAAGACTCAGCATAGAATTACTAGTGCTTATCATCCTCAGGTATTCATTTAGTTTTTAATGTAAAATTGCACATTGGGTTTGTAAAGTGTAAGAGTGTCCTTGGGAATCAGAGGAAGATTAAGTAGTTAGTGTCATTAATTCGTCATTACTATAGACATTCCTATAATCCAATAAGTTTTGAAACTTGCACATTATACTGAATGGTGCAAATGTTGTACTATACTATGTAGTGACCCGTAATGTATTAATGAAGCAAGCTGCTATATGTATATGGGTCAATTTTTGTAACCTATTGCATTATGTACTCAGACCAATGGGCTCACAGAACGATTTAATCAAACATTGTTGAGAAACCTATGCAAATTGACAGATGATGACAAAAGCAACTGGGATTTGAAGTTAGAAACAGTACTAATGGGATACAGATGCTCTCGTCAAGGAAACAGTTAAACGATCCCCATATTACATGTTGTTTCAAAAGGAGATGCGTTTACCCATTGATAGTGAAGTGATACCACCTCAAAACTTATATTCTTTAAACTCTGAGAATGAAGTTCAAGAAGTTATCCAGGTCCTGTTAGAAAGTAGAGGTAAATTGTTTGATAAAACAAGCTTGAATATTTCAGAGTCTCAGAGGGAACAGAAGAAGGTGTATGACAGGAAACATCAGTCTACTATACTGTCTGTTAATACAATGGTTTTAATGGAAAATTCATGTCAGAAAGAGCGCAAGGGAGGGAAAATGGATGACCGTTACACTGGTCCATATTGCATTAATAGACATGTGGGAAAAGGGGTTTACGAGGTCAGAAATGCGCATGATAAAATTTTAAAGAAAACGGTAAATATCAATAGATTGAAGATGTACACTTGCAGCAAAGACAGAAGGTTCAAGTGATGACAAAGCAAAAGGAGAACATGAAGAGTTTAATCAGGAAGAACTTTTAAAACAGCTCCATTCACCAAACCTTATGCGCCTATGGAGAACTGGAGCATCAGAAATTTTGTACAGCACAGAGGAAGATGATTACTTTGATGTAAGTGCATGTGCATATGTTTGATTATTACAAGTGTATATCTTTTTATCAGCCAGAATCTCTGGATTTGCAAGGCAATGAATTTGTACTAAGCAAAGACCTCATGGTGTATCTGTGGACACAGTATCGGACCTTCTCAGGTAAAGAACCGCTAAGAGAAGTTTATGATGGCGATTTCATCATTGTTGATGATGACCTTTATGATGATTTTAAGTTGTTTAAAAAGAATGGTAAATCATTTGAGCACTGTATTGTTGAGGCAGTTGATATTCTTAAATATTGGAGCAGATCAATTATGAAAGAGATGAAAGCAGTTCACATCATAGGGAAAACATTTTTTCTGATGTCTCCATTGGAGTTAGATGAATTCTGTAGTTGGGTCTTTGCAACAAGGAAGCATAAGTTCACTCTGCAAGGTATGTAAATGTTATAATACTAAAAGATTTGTTTCTACATATCATTACTTCATTGATTACAGGTATACTAAAGAAGTTACCTCAAGAAGAACATGTATTTCATACACCTACTGAACTTTCAAACGAACATGAACTGGATGCACCTATTGATGAGCTTCCAGAAGAACATGTATTTGATGCATCTTCTGATGAACTAAAGAAGAGACAGTATGATAGCTTGTGGTTAGAAGTAGATGGTATAAAACTGAACAAAACACAAAAGGATATATTGTCATCTACTGGATGGTTGGATGATAAGATTGTTAATGCTGCTCAATCATTGCTTCGTAAGCAGTTTGGTTTAGTAGGGCTTCAGAACACCACATTGGGATACACTTTAACACATGACATAATGCGCAAACAATTTGTTCAGATCTTGCACAACGGACAAGATCACTGGCTAACAGTTTCAACCATTGGGTTGCAGTCATCCTACATTAACATATTTGACTGTATGTATTCCACTTTGTCAAGCTTTTGTAAAGATCAAATTTGTGCTTTACTATTTGCCAATGACAAAGTAGTTAATGTTCAATTTATTGATGCAGATAAGCAGGAAAATACATATGATTGTGGTCTGTATGCTATTGCATATGCTACAAGTGTGTGTCATGGTGATGATGTCTCTCAAATGAAGTATAACTGCTGAAATGAGACCACGTTTGATGCACTGCCTTGATACAGGCATTATAACCCGATTTCCAAGCACACACAGAATAAACGGACTCACGTTGGCTGAAGAAGGCATTCTTGTTTACTGTTATTGCAGAACAACACAAGAGGAAAATATGATTCAATGTCGCAATTGAAAGGAATGGTTTCACTTGAAATGTGACCGTTCAATATCCAGGAAAAACTGGAAAAAGCCCAATTATTCATGGCTCTGCAGAAACTGTTTATAGGTGCATGCAATTTCTTGCATACTATTTGTGTATTGTGCATCACATTTTATATGCTTGTGCTTCAGAAAATGCATGGGATAGTTCAGATCCTCAAGATGATACAATTGGGTTTTACATATTCGATTACGAGCTTGAATTCATGACATAATGACTAATAAAAATTGGTCTATCTGGCTCTATCATAATATAATCGAGCTGTGTATTAAGCAGCAATCTCGCTTGTCTCTATCGACTCATCTACGCTGTATTGAGCATACCTCACCTGAAAAAGCACCAGCTAAAGCAACTTTATATTAAATGGAGAAATTGGTGTTATCGTGAGATTGTGGTACGCTCGCATACATATAAAGGCGAGTTAGTGCGTAGGAATGATGTTGACAGGGGGTCCCTAGTTTCACGAAGGGATCCCCAAATTTCCAGAAATATAGGGACGGGGGGGTCCCCAATTTCCCGAAAATTTGGGGACGGGGTCCCCAATTTTCCGGAAAATTGGGGACGGGGGTCCCTAATTTCATGGGATCCCCAATTTTACGTGACACCGGCTCTATACGGTATAGCAATGAATGCTATTGCTATAAATTTTAGTTGGTTGATGGTCAAAAATCACTTGCCGCCGCGGAGGATTTTTGATCAGCTTTGTCATTTTTTCGATAGTGTCTAATGTATCACGAAGGATTACATTTGCCTTTACTGCGTCTTGAACAGCTAAGTTCAGAGTATGGCCATAGCAATGGGTATACAAAGCTCTATCTTTTCGGAGTATAGTAGTTGATACACCTGTTTTACAGCTTGCCATTGAACTAGCATCATCGTAGCACTGTCCGCGACAATTCTGAAGTGAAAGGGATAACCTCAGCAAAATGTCTTCTATTGTTCGGATGATGCTTTCTGCAGAGATAGAGTCCATGCTGTGGACTATACTCTACTCACGATGGACCGCTACCAATGATTACAGCTGTAAGTAGTTAATTCAAATTATACAAGATACGGATAACATTTTGATATTTTCTCTCAAGGAAAATTTGGGGGGGGGGGGGGGGGGGGGGGCTCAAGCCTCCCCAAGCCCCCCTCCCCCCCCCCCCCCCCCCCCTTGTCTACGGCCTTGTTAAGCTATAGTATCCCTGTCCGTTAAGTTCTGTAACTTTGTCCTCGTAGAGATCCTCATTACCCATTACTCTTCAACAGTATCTAGTAGCTATTTATAAAAACACACAATAGATTAGCTATATATAACTAATCTTATACGTCCCCCACTTTATTAACATTACTAATCTCTCCCCACCCTAATGCGTTCACATCCCTAAGACCCCACAAATTTCTTTCGCGCAAGCGCATTCTTGGGTCTGGTTGCAGGTCTAGCTTTGCAGTTTTAGCATTTGTAAACTCTTGAACTGTTACTATGGTGTTGGGCGCTGCAGGGTTCCAAATATCAATTTGATGGAACAGCAGTGCATAGCTATACTTGTTATAAACTTGACAGGCAGCATTGAATTATCTGTGTTATCTAGTTCAGCTGTCTTCATACTACTACTTATCATAGTACGCTATCATTAGAGCGCCTTTCATGCAGTTCTAATTGCTGTTCAAACAGGGTTCGATGCGTGTGATTGACGTAGTGAGAATGCTCCGATCCTTGTACTGGTTACCATTTGTGGCCTGGCTGATATTTAGTATGAAAAGATCACCTTCAAGCTTGTTCAAAAATTAACACTAGGTTATGTGAGAAGCTATTGAAATGATTATGTATATGAATATGAAATAGTCACGAGATAAAAGTATGCGGGCGGGAACCAGAAACTAAAGGCGGGATTAATTTGGTGTGGCCTTACTGAAAACTAACTAGCTGGTAAGATTTTATAAATCGTCCAGCTAGCCGCTTAAAAATATGCCTTGCATATTGTTGGCCTCTCGTGGTTGCCGCATTTTCAGGGATTTGATGCTGTATAATGAAATCATATTTGTAACGTAGTGGGGACCGGATCACATTAATGATTTAGGCATCTACTTTCGCCTTTGTTGCTATTGAATGATAGCTAACACAAAAAAGAACAGTTTATCATCAGTTCTGTGCCCATAAGACCACGTTCTTCGATCTTTTAGTGCTCGTGCCCATTGTTTGTACACAGTTCCATTTTTCTCCTCGTCTACTCGTACCTAGACCCACGTATTTCTCTTGCGTGTGGACATGTAATGACATGATATGCAGTGGCGTGGTGGTGAATCCGATGTAGGTGCATTTATTCAGGGCCTTATAAGCTCTACCTGTAAAGCCTCATACCATAAATCTTCCGGATAGGGGCGACCCCACACTCTTAAAAAATACCTTTATTTATTTATTTATTTATATCTCTTAGTTTTCATTAAAAAAATCTTTTTTTAAAACTCATCAACACGTCGCTTATTTAGACCGCTATTTTGGTGCCTTCACTGCATTTTGGCGGCCACTATTTGCCCACCCGGCCACACTGCCACTACTGAAGCGATTGTGCTTTTTAAGAACAGTTTCTAGCTCGAGTTCTTAATGGTGAAAGAAAGATGAATACAAGGGTAGATGGGGCGGCACAATACAAAGCGAGAGTACCTTATTTTGGTGTATAAGATACTAAAAAGGTAAGCCACATCTGAGCTGGCGAAACCTATTGTTATTGGTCAGCGGAGCTGCAGTAGGCACCACACCGACCCTACATTCGCCATGCACGCATGGTTATTCATTCATGTCTGTGGTCACAGGATGCAGGGGCAGACGTACGAAGGGGCGTGGCATATAAAGAGGGTTTTGAAATGATTTATTCACAACTATCAAAACAGATTTCCTAATTTCCTGCTATGAATAATGTTAAAAACGTTTGGGAGGGTGGGGAGGGGTTAACCCCCAAACCAAATCTCTCTCCCCCCCCCCCCAATAGATCCGCTACTGACATGGTGCTGCGATTTCCTAGTGCATTGCATCCCCTAAGCCTTGCACACATGTTATCAACAAGACGAATGTGTCTACAATACAGCACGCTGGTTCAAAACTACGCCCTCATCACGAAGGAGATATATATATTAGCAAGTGTTCATGATAAATCGCATACTGCACTCACTTTGTCGTAACGGTTGACCGTAGCACCCTTATCCAGTAGCAGCCTCACACACTCAACATGCCCACCTTCTGCCGCCTTCATCAGTGGAGTCGATCCATTCTTTGATAGAATGCATGTATCATGGGTTAACTGATCACACAGCACCACCACCACACTACTATGCAAATAGTCAGATTTTTACACTGTTATGCACATAGTCCCATCACCATGCACGCCATTGTGCACATACAGTCCTATTTATCGCCACATGGGTATGCACAGATGCATTAGTCCTATCGCCACATCGTTTATGCACTTAGAGTCCTCTATGCACATAGTCCCTCACTCTATAGTCAGGTATGCTGTATGCTCACCCGCTCACCCCTCCCACCTTGTCCCTTCAGACAAATTTAAATGAGAGAGGTTGTGAGGGGCATCCAAAAAGGGCGTATCATGGATAAGGTGGGATTCATTGCTAATAAGATACATGATGCCCTATACTTTAATAATATCTCACGCATTGCCATGTGATACCAACATGTGATAGGTAACATGGAGAATGGTAACTTGACCCACAGCACTCAAGTCTAGCATTCAATGTTTGTGCAGTGTGTGTGTGTATGTGTGTGTGTGTGTGCGTGTGTGTGTGTGTGTGTTGTTTATTCATTTGAAAAAAAATACTGCTGAACCAGGTTCAATATTCATGACACATAACACCCGTAAATGAATAATTAACCCCTTGGACTTACATGTGCATACACAAGCAAAATCGAAAAAGTGTACACTCCCCAGTAAGTTTTAATGCCAAATCACATCAATGTTGGTTATAGATCTGACTTGTGTTGTTCCTTACCTTATCACTACCATCAATATATGTTTCCTTATCGAGAAGCGTAATGACCTCCTCTATATTGCCATATGTTGCTCTGCGTATATCAGGTCACGCTGGTTACGTTGCTGCAGTGACAGATGAACAAGTACTTACTAGTAGGTTTTTCATTGTGAGGGAAGGTGCATGGCGTAGTCACACATTTGCACTAAGCGCAAACATAATTGCATCACCTCCATCACTCCCTCTGCATCCAACTTAAACAGCACATACGCAAAGACACCGCGCATAAACAAACGTATAGAGGTAACCCTTTCGTGCGGGATCCGCTAGTTAGTAGTCACATACGCACATGCACGCACACGCACGCACACACACACGCACACGCACGCACGCACGCACGCACGCACACACACACACACACACACACACACACACACACACACACACACACACACACACACACACACACACAGACTTTCAGACTGCTAGCTCATTTCACTATGACCTACCTCATTCGACAACGCCATGTTTGAATTTTGCTAAATATGACGCATGCGTACGTATACTGCATTGTGCACACGATCATAGCCAGGGCGATAATATGCCTTTTGATATTTCATTTTATTCAATACGATATATTATTAAATGCATTTTCCAATAGCAGAACGTTGTCGATTTTGTTAATTTCAAAACCTCGTGCACCTCTTCCGGTGGAGCGTCCAATTCGTTTCAAAGTCGGTGTGAACATAAAGGACTCCTGTAGCTATTGATTTGCTAAGATTAGATCGTTGGATTTTATATATCCAGGAGTGGATAGCAGTACCTGAATGCATGGTGCTGTGAACTGTCCCTGCTGCTCAGAGGATTGTCCCTTAGCTTAATTGGTTTCCTCCCGTGTCAGAGGTCGGTACATTGTACAGAAGACTGCAGCAGCGATACTAAGGCTGGTTAGTATGAAGGGCATGAGCCGCAAGACTGCATGTGTAACATCAATTACACCTTAGGAGAAGCAACAGGATTGCTGAAGAGGGCCACCTCTACCAGTCCTGAAAAAGACATGCAACTTCCTAGCTACAGTAGGAACAGTGAAGTGAATGATTGACTTGCACTGGGGTTACACAATATCTATACTCACTTTAGTCAATCGCATTCATGCATGTTACCAGAGCTTACCAAGAAACCACAGCTGCCTGCTCTCTGACTGTAAAAATCTGATGTTGTCAAATGCAGAATATCTGAGGCATTGTCAGTGGCGGAGTAGCATCTGCGCTTATCCAAAAAAAGATCTCATCCTTAGCAATGAAGAGAGGTGATAAGGTAAGAATCTCATTATCAATTGAGCTTCAGGCAGCTGAACTATTGGCAATTAAGGCAGGACTTGAAAGCCATACCTTCGAATAAACTGAGGCTTCTGAGGCGGGTACCAAATCTAACCAACTGCTAATTCAGGTGGCTCAAATCCTCAGGCATCTATCTGACTGGTAAGGAAACAGATCATGTTGGGGATCTTCAAGAAGATGTTCCATCTGCTGGAAGCTATATGTTGTCAATTGGACTTGGAACTAGCATTTCAAACAACTAACTTCAACTGCTCCAGTTTTTCCAAGTACAGCCAGACACTGTAAAAACGTCCGTTGCTCCAAGCAGACCTTGAAACTGCCCAGCATTTACATGAAGTGTTGCAGCAGGTAGCAGATACTGTGAAAAGAGGGACTTTGAAAAAGAAGGACTCTTTCTCAAAACACTTGACAATGCATTAAAATCATTTGAGTACAACGACAGCAGTATTTGGGGTGGGGTGGGGGGATGGGGTGGGAGGGGGGTGGGGGGCATATTATTGGCAACCATGAACACAAGGCATTTGATGGTAAAGTGCTATGCATGTGTATATGCATATGAACAAGTAACTAAAAACTTTCTCTACGAGAAAGTTGGTGGTATATAGGATTTGAAGGCAATGGGCGGTTTAAATGCAAGGAAACTAGGTCTTATCGAAGGGAAAATGTAATAGTCCTATATTTATAGCACACAAAAAATACATGCCCTAGAAATAGGACAATTACATTTTCCCTTCTGATAAGACCTTGTTTCCTTGCTTTTTACACCGCCAATTGCCTTCAAATCCTATATACCTCTCGCAGAGAATGTTTTTAGTTACTTGTCTAATTATGCATCTTACATAGACCGTATAGCCCAAAATATATTATCAACATCGACTATTCTATATGAAAGCGGGTCGTCCATGCATGCAGCCTATTCTGAATCGAAGCTATTGGTGAAATTTTCATTGTTTAAAAGTGTTCCTATCCCAAGTTATGCGTTGCCAAGAAGAAGAAGGAGACTATGTTCCGGGACAGGGTACGAGGACGGGCTGTACCCTTTTGTTCTCTACAACCGCTCGGTTCTGTGACATAAAACAAAAGACGAAACTGCTCATTTTTGACTTCTAGTTCGATTGCTATAACAAGCTAAACGATCTGATCGTCGGAATTAAGTCTTGTTAGAAACGGGTCGCGTATTTTGAATGAGTTCATATAGTCGGGGTCAAATCCTATAATGGAAAGTTTCTAGCAAAACTTCCGATACGTGATAAATCTCTAAACTACATCTCTCTGGCATGCATGGTGAAATCATGCAAAATTACATGCGTCCAGAATGGTACATGCTGTCAGTCTTTGTCATAATGTAATTCATGTTTAGCTGAACGGATGCGCTGCCAGCAGCAACCGCGGGGGGCATGCACACGCACCCTCTCTTATCTCTGTCTTCAGGGCTGGATCCAGAATTTTTTTGCGAGGGGGGGGCAAAGGGGAGGGGCGTTAATAATCATGATTTGGGCGTGGCTACGAAATATTGCGCGTAAGAGTACCCGGGGTCTGGTGCTTCGCCCCAGCCGCTTTTTACTGTTATCATGTTACTTCGAATCCGCCTGGATATTACCAATATCAAAGCTAACCACCGTTAATAACCACAGCAATTCGGGCGTCTGATTGCGTACCACTACGATTCACGTATTTTACGGGTCCAACGTGAAATGTACGAAACACATGATTGCGGGTATCGTACACACTGTAAATGAACTCTGTCGCACACGATATCAATGAACGTGTGGTTACGGGTTTATAATTTAATCACGTGAAGACATTTTTTCAAATTTGTTGTGAATGAGCGGCAAAAGACGATTCTGCTACCACTGTAGCGAGTACGTGAGCAAATCAACCTATTTTGAACACCAGAAAGAAGTCATCAGCAAAAGACAGAACGACGAAAGTCATCAAAATGGTAGCTTATAGTATTTTTAAGACTAACTAAATATATTAACCTGTCAAATCCCTTACGTGACAGCTATATAGCCTGGGTCCGAGAAATATGAAAATTTTAATATTATGTGATGCGATACCTACTAGATATAGTTAGAAGCATGGGGCGTGTACCACGTGATTATGATTTCAAACATATAAGTTGATATAACATAAAGTGGATGTCGCACGGCGGGGTCAACAAAGTTGTGTTTTACGCTCGCAACATTGGAGGGAGGAACGTACTCCCTGGCTCATTCTCTCCAGACTAACCTAAAGCATTCGTGTGACAGCTCTCGCCCCCATCCTTATATTGAAAAGACCCAACATGTGTGACGAGTCAAAATGTGGGAAGGTCCGCTCTGGATAGTTATGTATTTGACACTTGCAACGTTAAAACAGCTCGGGAATGTATATAGTAGCGAGCATTAATTTGTATTTTCTTCTAAAGTGTCAGACTTGAAACGAAGTATCGTTATCATGACGAGGCAAAGCATCTCGACCAATCAGTTGAGGATACATGTGCGACCTTAATGTACTCCATGGGCGTTTACCTGGCATGTTTGTAGACGCCTACGTGTGTTACGTACCGGATGCTTTGATAAGCTTCTGTACAAGAAGAACGGAAGTATATAGTTAGGCTTTCAAACCTTTGGTTCAAATGGATAACGACAAAGGTATAAAGTTCTTCCCTATACCTTGTGCAAATTTTTGGCACAGCAAAGAGCAAAAAGAGTTGTCGTCTCGGAGACAAAGCGAATGGCTATCCAAAATATCCAAAGGAAAGACTGGGCGCCTTCGTCACACGATCGAGTGTGTTCTGTTCACTTTGAATCAGGTAGTAACGTCTGTGATGTATCAAATTAAGCTACATGTGCTGTACTTCTTTCAGGAATGCCTGCCGCTTTGGAAGACTTCTGTAATCCAGATTGGGTACCAACCAAAAACTTGGGATACAGTTCAACTCTACCAACTCGCGATCGCTACCAACGATCTCAGCGTAGAGCAGAATTGAGAGCTAGTAGTTCTGGAACGATCCTACAGACTGGGCAGCATGCCACAAATTATGATAGTGAGAAGGTATTTTTGGATTCTAATTTTAGCTTTGTACTCAAAAGTTTGTGCAATAGAGACTCAAATCGATCATGATCAGCTTGACTCAATGGTAGTATTGGTTGTTGCACTTAAGAGTTTTGCGGAGGAGTTTGTTTTACTCAGCACTGCATGTCAAGCCAGTGTTGACATGATTTCTGGTGAATGTCAAACAGATATTGTTGAGGAAAGTCAGGAATACTGCATCATGCCAAGCTAGCATTGACATGATCTCAGTAGAGTGTCAGACTGCTTGGATGAGTACAGTAGATGCTGGTTGCCAAACAGATACCGTAGAAGAGGTATCTCAACTTTCCCCTCATTCTCTTTGTCAGAATGAAGAAAAATTAAAATTCTATACAGGTAATGGTTATGCGTTGCTGCAATAATGTTTTGCATATTATTGCCGAAATTGTGCAGGCATCAAAGAATTTTTAATGCACTACTTAATTTGCTGTCACCTTCTTTGCCTGACTGCAAGAAGTTGCCTAAATTCGCAATGGTTTTGATGTTCCTGATGAAAATTCGCCTTGGTCTTTACAATGAAGACTTGGCATACCGTTTCGGTGTGCACAAATCCACTCTCACCAGATGCTTTCATGCAGTCCTTGAAGTTGCTGCTGCTAAGGCGTTTCTTCACTAGCAACCGCAAACCGGATCGATCCGGATCGGGGGTGCGTCTTCACTAGCTAATTAGCATTCATCGACCAAACCGGATCGATCCAGTTGGGGCGTAACCCATGACAAAATGGCCGCTGTGCAACTATGGAGTAACGAGACTTGCCCTTTTTGTGCGAATTTGGAGGTTTCTTTTTCGTAGCTGGAAGTAGGCCGCTAAGACTAAGCAAGCATATACCAGTGCTTAGCCTTAGCGGCCTACTTCCAGCTACGAAAAAGAAACCTCCAAAATCGCACAAAAAGGGCAAAAAAACGTCGGCGGCAACGCGCTAGGAGATGTATTCAAGTATGAATATATCTCCTAGCGTATTGAATACATCTCCTAGTATTCAAGTATATATTCGTTGTGAGCAGTACATATCCGCTGATAAATCAACTTATTTCGTACAACGCCGTCCAGCTGTCGCTGAACGTCAGCTGCCCCACCGACGTTCTAGCGTTACTCCATAGTTACACAGCGGCCATTTTGTCATGGGTTACGCCCCAACAGGATCGATCCGGTTTGGTCGATGAATGCTAATTAGCTAGTGAAGACGCACCCCCGATCCGGATCGATCCGGTTTGCGGTTGCTAGTGAAGAAACGCCTCTAGACTACACTATCTGATCAAGTGGCCAGACAGGGAAACGCTCCGAAAAACAATGCCAATTTCATTCAGGAAGTTCTTTAACAATTGCTGTGTTATCGTCGACTGTACCGAGGTATTTATTGAACGTCCCTCTGATCTTCTGGCACGTGCGCAAGTGTGGAGTAATTATAAGCATCACTCTACAGTGAAGTTTCTGTTGGGCATAACACCTCAAGGAACAATATACTTTGTTTCTGATTGTGTGGGTGGACACATGACAGACAAAAAGATTGTTGAGCAGTCAAAATTGATTGATTTTCTCAATCCAGGTATGAATAGTTTGTGATGATTATACATGCACAATGAATTCGATTTTTCAATTTGTGTAGGAGATGTGATAGTGGCCGATCGAGGCTTTGCATGTAGTGATTATGCCAATATGGTCATGGCTGAAGTTAAGATTCCTCCATTCACGAGAGGAAAAAGACAGTTGGAGAAAGTGGAGGTGGACTGGAGCAGGGAATTATCTCTAGTTCGAATTCATGTGGAACGAGTCATTGGATCTTTAAAGCAGAAGTATACTATACTGCAGAATGTTGTACTTATTAGTTTATTGAAAAGTAGCAAAGACACAGAACCCACTATTGATAAATTGGTGCATGTATGTTGTGCATTAATTAATCTATCTCCTTCAGTGATTCCTCAGATTGGATGAAAAACAAAAATTATGATAGTCAAACATACATGTGTATAATTGTTACTTCTTGCTTTTTTTCCCCTTTGGCTTTTTGCGGCATGAAGGGCAGAAGCACTTTCCTTTAGGGGCGCTTTTAATTCGAAAGCAGTCAAAATGAAACCATTGAATGCTGCATTCTTTATCATTACACTTTATCATTTCTCCATAGCTTGGCTCATTGCAGTAACACCAGAGCTTTTTGTAGTCTTCAACTTCATTTTCATCTAAAAGGCTTTCTTGTACAATTTCTTTTGAATCAGCTATTGGCTTTCTTGTGTACCACTTCCCAATGATCTCTGGTAGCAAACCATAAACAAAGAAGTGCTTTATCGTCTCCATGATATCCGCAATCAGGGCTCTATAGCTATCTTCTTTTATTCTTTCCACATATAGTGAATTGGGTGTCCATACTACAAAGTCACAATAAGATGCACAACAGATGGAGAGTTGCATTTGGTCATGATAATAGTAGGCATGGTTGGACTGCAAAGACATGTTATTGTTACCACCACACCTTTTTAGGAAACAATCGTGGGGTGATAGCTCAGGAATACCACTTTTTAAAGTATAAGGGCATTTAACTTCCAAAACACCCATTCCACAGCATTTGCAGTTAATAATGGCATCTGGTGAAGCACCAATGTACGGACTTTTCATATCAACAAATAAGCCACATAGGGTGATGGAAAGTTCTTTGTGAGTATGAGTAGCACTTTTGTAATACATTTCAATGGCATCCTTTTCATGGCTCACACCCCACCTATACATAAGGATTGTGTAACTGTCAACTTAAAACAAGTGTTAGGTGCTTACCCAGTAGCTTCAGTGCTAAAGGTATAAGCATCTCGGTAACAGATGCTTTTTATTAAGGTCTGTGATGGCATATCAGGATTTGTCAACACCACATCTTTGCACCTGGAGGCTGTTATGCGCCCTGCCCGATGCTGCATCCAGAGCTTGTTCTTCGATTGACCTCTTGTTGCCTTTTCCAATTGCTCAACTTCATCAGCAGTCATCTAAATTGAGATAGGTCAACATTAAAGAGGAATGTATAAATAGAGATGACTAACCTGCAGGGTAGAAAATATAACCTCACATTCTTTAATAAGGGTAAGGTAATCCATTTGTAAGGAGGATGGATTATCCCTTGAACTGCTATAGGCCACCAAAGTGGCCAAGCCAGATAGGTGCTAGTTATTCGTATGTGGTTAACTCATACATGTATGTCATTGTGCCAGAGACTGTTCTGTGAAAACAAAGCTGCCTTGAGGTCCAATCAATGTACAACCATTGCCAGTAATATGTTGTAGGCGGTTGTACTCTACATGTTGTTGCAGCCCCAGGTATCTGGTGTATTTGAATATTGTTGCATGAAAACTTCCCACATCATAATAGTCAACAAGGGTGTGTGTGAGATTATTCATAGTCATGACAGCGACTATTATTATATTCAAATGCACTAGAGCTGAGTGCTAGTGGTTTAGCCATAAGGCCTAACAAATAACTTGTTGAGTATTATGATGTGGGAAATTTTCATGCAACAATAATAAATACACTATGTATGGAGCAGCCAAAACGGAATAAATAGTGCATTGATTGGACTACAATGTAGCCTTGCAAGTGCAAGGAATTATGTGGCAGCATGATAGGTGTGCTAGCTATATACATATACAATTAATAATTTAATGTCAATCACGCTTAGCCATCTTAGCAGTTGAAGGGTTATACAAATCTGCTAATGGTTGTCGAAATGATGGTATAGTTGATACAGGAATGAAACTATCAGCATAGAGATTTGTGATTTTCAAAATGGCAGGTTTCTCTTTTGCCTTGGCAAGGTCCTTGTAGAAAATGTCCATCTCTAATTCTGAAGGCAGACAAATGTCTGTGTGTTGTCTTGATGGCTGGATGTTATCAGGTTTAGATAGCCTGTGTTTTTTATTACCAGGACAGTAAAATTGAATATCCTTCACTGAAGCTGGTGAAACCTTATTAGAAAATAATTATATCATTTTTAAAAATGACATTTCTTTGACTTACATTGCGTGCCACAGGTAGCCAAGCACATTGCTTAGATGTACAAGCATCTAATCCCGAATTAGAGCGCACCTCTGAAGCATTAACGAGCGCTGAAATTACAGCTGCAATATGACTACAAGCTTCACCAAGCCTTATCAGTATTTAAAATATGCAATGTATATAATGGAGGAGATGTGACCAACATCCTTACCCTGCCATACACGTGCAGTGAGCTGACAGGCAGGGCTGCCGCGATATGGTCTTCTGCCGATATCGTCCATATCGCGATATATCGCGATATGAGTAAAATATCGCGATATGTATCGCGATATATATTTATGGTTATTAAAGTGATGAAATTAATGATCATTGGTGATATTAAAGTATTCATTGCTATTCATTTCAAATAACCTTTGTTGAGGCTACGCGTTATGGCGGGATCAAAAGAAGCGACTGATAGACCGTCGTACCATGCTGTAGGGAAAGAGGATATTGTGGCCGTTGACCGCAAAACGTTTAGGAGTGACATGTGGGAACATTTTGGGTGGTATAGGAAAGCTCCTGGGTTGTATCAGCCTGGTTGTATGCAACATGAAGTCCACTTCCCTCATGTTGCCAAACTGGCAAGGAAGTACCTATCAATTCCAGTCTCCACTGCACCTGCAGAAAGGGTTTTCTCCACAGCCAAAAATATACTCCAGAAGAAACGATGGAGGATTCTGCCAGAACGACTGGGGAAATGCATATTCCTGAGGCATAATGCTAAATTGTTTTAATTAAATGGCTTGTATGCACCGAATGCACGCGTACTTTTATCGCCGTTTCAAATACACAAGCTGATATTTCGTTATTACTCTAATTTCTGCCAATCACCGTGCTTTTCCGTCTATTTCCGCGCAAGTTTTATCATGAAAACCCCCAAAAGATATCGCGAAACTCCAAAAAAAATATCGCGATATATCGCATATCGCGATATATCGCGGCAGCCCTGCTGACAGGTCTTCCCCCTCATCTCCAATGATCACCCGTGGATTCAGTGAGGAGCCGACATTCTCTGCGAATGCTTTACCTACACAATGTCTACACTGAATGCGGCCGTTATAATGGTATGAAGTTCTTAGCACTTACATTGCCCATTACCAAAAATTTCATATAACCTGTGGAACCAAACGCGTGGAGCTTCAAAGCATGAATCCAACCCGCCCGAAGAAAACTATTTCCATCAAGCATTTCTTTCCAAGCCTACAGTAAAAAGCAATAAGAACCGTAATCACAAAACCAAAATAACTTGCCTTTATTTCCTTTTTGGTATATGGGCTAGGTGTTGAGGTCATGTAAAGCATCAGGTCACTCTAGCTAGTATTTGGCATCACATCTGGGGTTTCAGACCATTTGGAATCGTCCATCGAGTACGGATCTGTGTCTAGACCTGCTTGCAGTACTTTGGATTCATATCGGTCTCGAGCAACCGCAGACAAACCCTGAGAATAATCCGAAACACGCTTCATTCCATTCACGCGCAATACTCGCTTGCCCCCCAATGTAAAATTCTACAATAAAAATTGGTCACATGACAATGCGCGACATTGCGTCGTGACGTAAGCCGTGCAACCCCTCTATTCAAATTGTGGAGGTCCTTACATAATGACAATGAGCAGGACTATGCTCGGGCCTGGTATGGATGGGCAGATTGAAAGTATATGGCGGGGGAGGGGGAGGGGGGGGTGAAATTGTTCTATATAGGTGCATAATTGCCAATGTATGTAATAATTATATATATACAGATGATCATGCAGATGAACAGAATGATATTGATTCATCAAACGATGAGTCTGTGAGCATCAATGATGATCAAGAAAATTCATCTCACTCCATAAGTGGAACTAGCGAATCAGAACAATAGGTATTTTAGAACTCTTAGAAAATAGAAATTTTAAAGGGCGGTGACATAATAAAATTCACTGATCATAAAAATGTGAATTAAGAAGGAAGCTATCCAAGCGGATGCAATCACTACCTCCACGTGTTGCATGTATTAATAAATCTGATACTGCATGAAAAACAGACCTGCCTGCATATAATTGACCCCTAAATTGATTACTCTGACAATCAAAAGTGAAGCATACTGTTAGATTCTTTTTTCTAGTTAATCAGTATAGTTCATGGGTTCTGAACAAGACCCAGCATGGAAGTCAAAAACAAATTCTGAGTTGTTAAACATGCCTTTTCTGTACTATATGTAGTATATAAATTCATTGCCATGGAAATATTTTATGCAGGATGAAAAACTTCATGTAGTTACAGTTCACTATGCAAGTAAAGAAATCGCTGGATTTCCCTTGAACATCTTATTTACATTCCTTTCTGTATGGCAGCTGAGCTTTGGTATATCAAATAAGGCCACAGCAGTACCTTTCACATTCCTGCGACATTTTTTACAATTGATATCAGCTTGTGGCAAATTGATAAATGATACAATGTTGAATTATCCGCAAAGTTATACTACCGCACAGAAAATGATTGATTTTAAATGTCCAAGTTTTGAGCAATTTGTTACATGTCCAAAATGTGATGCAGTTTACAGCTTTAGTGATTGTGTCATTAAAAATAGTGGGAAAGAGATGTCAGCTGCCTGTAGACATGTGGAATACCCATATCAAACCTATGCTCACTTTCAGGAAAGTTTGTGGAGAGGAAGTCCTCACACTTAAGAGAAAGAACAAGACAAGACACAAGCTGAAACCAAAAAAGCAATACTGCTACCAAAATATAAAGAATGCAATTCGTGTGCTCATTAATCAACTTCCTAGAGAAATGTGATAAGTGGTGTCAGCGGGTTACTGAAGATGACTCAGTAATAGGCATATACAATGGGAGGTAGTGGAAAGATTATCAAATATATGCTGGTAAAAAGTTTTGGCTCATCCAAATAATCTTGCAGTAGGGCTGGAATGTGACTGGTTTCAAACATACAAACATGTAACTTATTCTATTGGTGTACTCTATTTAGTCATTTTCAACTTACCAAGAGAAGCGCGATTTAAAATGGAAAATATTATTTTACTTGGAATAATTCCTGGACCATCTGAACCCAAGAAGACTATGAATTCATATTTGTGACCCTTTGTCAGAGATATGCTTGAATTATGGGAAGGAGAAAAATTTTGGCACGAGTATTCTCAAACATTTTAAACTATTCGGATGACTTTAGTTTATGTCATGTGCGATATTCCTGCTGCAAGAAAAAGGTGTGTGGTTTTGCTGGGCATAGTGCTGTTCATGGTTGTTCGAAATGTTACAAAGAATTTCAAGCAGGTTTACTTGAAAATAAGCTAGATTACTCAGGTTATGATAGAGACTCATGGAAACTAAGAAATGATGAGGAGTATAAAATTTATTCTCAACAATACTTAAAAGCAACAACTAAAGCAATGAGAAAAAGTGTAGTTTCACAATTTGGTGTGCGATACTCTTTGCTTACTCAACTTCCATACTTCGATATTGATAGAATGCATGTGGTAGATCCAATGCACAATCTTTTATTAGGTACACCGAAGCACATGATGAACATACGGACTCAGGAAAACATTATATCCAAAGCCGGAATTAATTAATACATCAAAAGTTGCTGCATTGATTTTAATGTTCCAAGGTGCATTGGCAGAATTCCATCTAAAATAGCATCAAGCTTTTCAGGATTTTCTGCTGACCAGTGGAAAAACTGGACAATAATATATTCTGCCATTTGTTTCAAAGACAAATTAGCAACAAATCGTTTTCAATGCAGCTGATGTTTGTTTGAGCATGTTCTATTCTAGTGTCACGCACAATTTCAAAACCAAGTGTGGATGCAGCCGATCAATACTTGGTCTAGTTTTGCAAAGTTATATGGTGCAAAGCACTGTACTGTAAACATGCATTTACATCTGCATCTTAAAGAAATAGTTTTGGACTATGGTCCAGTCTACAGTTTTTGGTGCTTTTCCTTTGAAAGGATGAATGGCATCCTTGGTGACTATTTCACTAACAATCAAAACATAGAAGTGCAATTTATGAAAAAGTTCCTAATGCATCAACAAGCTTCGACACTTGAACTTCCCGCAGATATGATTATTTGCTGAAACTGTGCAGAGAAAAGCATACATCTGGCTCATTGCATGTTGGCTGTTCAAATTATGATGACTCAATTGCCCTACGTTGCAAGTTGGCCTTGTCACCAGTACCTCTGCTAAAAGAACTGGATTTTAGTGTACAAGCATCATTAATGGGAACACTTCTTCCACCTGTTCAAACCAAATTCATGCTTCCAGAAATGATTCAGCAGTTGTCTCAAGTATGTACCTATCTGTATCGTGAACTTGATCCTTTAGCAGTTGTATACACTTTGTCTAATAAGGCTTCAATTGCCTTACAGGTTGTACATTCAATACTTGCTAGAACAGACAATGGATATGTGATTTCAGCTAATTGACCTACCTCACATGTAGAAAGCCAAGATCTGTGCATGCAGTTTGGAGTAGTACTATGCTTTATAGAGCACACAGTTATGATTCACCAGAATGATTCAAGAAGACACATATTTGCATTAGTCAAGTGGGCTAAACTTCATCTGCAACAACATTGGTTTGGTATTTCAGCTACAGTATGCAAACAACCATAGATCTATAGCTATATACCCCTTCAACGCATTTTAAGCGTCTGTGCGCATCCCAACGTTGAACTAAACTTGGATGGTGTGCTAGAAAAAGTGTTTGTTGTTGTTCAATGTATTGTAACTTTGTAAATTTGTAATGTGTATATATGTATGAATACATGATTTTGCATGATATGATATGCAGCTATTGTAAAATGCTGTAACACACTGCTAAAATTTAAAATGTAGGGTTGAAATTTCTACGTACATGTGCCTTCCCCCCACCTCCCTAAAATTGGTGCGCCCTAGCCCCCCCCCCCCCCTCACCCAACTTCTAAAAAAAGCTGGAGGCACCCAAGATATGTACCGGTATATGTAAGGAGTGAGGGTCACCCAAAAACAGCAGAGCTAGCTGTCAGTGTTGAGTGAGCTGTATAATCTAGGAGTGACTTGCACACCTACCTAGCTAGCTTGTTTGAAGCAGTCACACCGAGTGCTATATGGAGCAAAGCAGTTTTGGAGTGAAATATACTCCGTAGTCCAGGGGCGGATACAGGATTTTGAAAAGATAAATCATATAGAGGGAGTGCCTTAGCTGCTAAGGGTATGGGTGGGGCGGTGGGGGGTAAGTTCTCTCATAGGGTCTGGGGAGTTATACATGTATAATGTAAACATATATAGACAGTGTCAAGCTAAATCACCCTTCTGGGTAGTTTTTCAAGTTTTCAATTTTTTTAAAATTTTCCATGAACTCCAAAGAGCTTCTATCATATAGTTTTTACGCATCCTAAATTGGACTATCCATCATAAAGTTATTTGGCACTGAATTTATAATTAGCCATATATTTCAATGCGAGTGTTACTTTTCTTTTGCTTGTCCTGAAAAATTTGGAAAAAGCATCCCAAGTGTGATTTTGCTGGACACCATTCCATAATACTTATCTGTTGCAGAAAGGTGGGAGGGGCTTTATATGGGAGGTTTTACCCCACCCACCTCCCCTGTATCCGCCCCTAACAGTGTGGAATCAAAGTGCACTCAACTGATTAAAGTGTATTAATTGTACAGGACTTAGGGTATGTAACTTCATTTTATTCTAGACGCAGACTTTTCTTCCCCCCCCCCCCTCCCCCCGCATCTAATCTACAGCATCTCTAGAGATCTGATGAAAGCTACATCATAGCTTGCGTGCATGTCATTCGACTTCATCGCAATGTGTTTTTGTTAATGAAACCTGAATTCTAAGTAGATGTATATTTTCTGATGGATTTGTCCGATTGCAGCTGCTGCACCCTGGATCCAGTATTTAGTTAAGGGATAAGGGGTGTGTGGGGCGGGGGACGGGACGGGACGGGGGACGGGGGGGGGGGCGGTTTTACTAGAAGGGTCTAGCTCGGGGCAAACCATATTACTGGACTACCTCGCAAGCTAAAATCTCTTTTTAAAAATATATAGTAAAAATATTTCCCTTTGGAAATTAATGTTTAAAAAATTATACCAATACATCGTAAACTTCGGCCGTTATTTTGCCCCTCCTCCCCCTCCCCATATGCCACCTAACTACATTTATAGCATATTGGCGCCACTGTTGCTGGAGCGGGCGGTAATTGCTGCCAGAGGGGGGGGATTTCCTACAGCCCCCCCCCGGGCTATGATGCATATTACAAATAGTTACATCATAAATAACGTCGTATAAAAAATTGCCGTGCACGGCGCAAGATCTTTGTATATAAGAGTGGAAAGAAATTCAGTTAGAGTATGAACGTTTCGGGATTTTACGGAATATCAAGACCTAGGGGAAACTCGGGCCTGCCATCAGGCATGCCAACACAAATGGAAAAGGTATCTGAAACACTGACAGTGCTTGAAACGGCACAACAGTCTAACGCAGCATCAATAAAAACTGTTCTCGAACGAGTTGATGCTCTTGCAAAAGATTTTGATGAATTCAAAAAGCAACTTGCAACGCCACCATCTGCACCTGTAGCCCACGATGGGCAATCTTCAAGTCGGAGGTTACCGTCAGAGCTGTGAGTTACTAGTATTGAACTCGTAGGTGTACATTGTACCAACTACTTTCTTAGACTTCAATAAAATGCATCTATGCTGGGCTTACAGAAGCGCAACAGTTTAGAACTAAAGAGAGGTATTGGTCAGTGTATGACATGTAATGATAATCCCGCATACATATTGCTAAAAGGTACACAAGCAGCCACAATGAAGTTGTAGCCACTTGGCTGCTAGATCAGTTGAAAAAGACAACTAAATTGGAAAAGTATTCTGAGTTTCACTCCAGTAATTTGCATACTTCAATGCATTGAAATCTGTTCAGTATGTTTTTTAATTTGTTCAAGGAGCTGTTTATCGTTATTAGGAGTCCAGGCGACGCCAGTTCAAGGACTCATTTCAGAGTCATGAGGAAGCTGTCCATAAAAATCAGAAGAATAGTAGGAAACGACGGTCACAGAAGAAGGTAGCTTGCTATTTTAAGTCTCAGGTTGTTAATAATATTTTGTACATGCAGCTTTATCAGCAGCGGCAGTCCATCCTTAAAGAAAAGAACAAACAAAATTGAGTGAAATTGACCCCACATTTATGACCGATGAAAGTGACTATGAACAGGACGGCAAAAAAGTAAAGGTCACTCACAAACCAGCATGGAGGTCAAATTGCAAGTTGGACTAATAATAGTATAAATAATTGTATCATTCACTTTCACTGTTTATTAAGAGTTAAACAGAATGATAGCAAAACTGGACAAACGCCTTGCTGCAAATGAAAGAATATTTGACATAGGGTTCAAACCGAGAGAGAGAAGTGTTGGATTGCTTTCAGCATCAGAAGCACCAAGTACTGCTCCAGCATGGGCAATACATGATGGGTCTAATCCTGGTGAGATACATTGTACATATTTGATGCATCTATCTAAATACTCAAGTGCATTGATACGTCAGATCATGGTCTATTTTGCTATCAGAAGCTGTAACACCCGTGATAAAAGGCAACCAATGTTCTTCAAAGCCAAAGAATTTATGCTTTAGTATGGGTGGTACGAAAATTATTACTATATATGTAGTTAATTTCTGTCCAATGTTGCAGGCCATGACAAAGGAGTGGGATCTGCCATGCAGAGAGACAGCATACGCTCAGGAGAACATTTGGCAAGATCACCAGATAATGACACATCGTAAGTAATTACATCTAGGGAGTCCACAATGAGAACATGGAGCACATGTTTTGCAGACATTATCCTTGGTGTAGCAGTAAATCAAGACAGTTATGTATGCACATTCAAAATGTAAACTCCGTTGCAAGTAAATCCATATGACTTTTTTTAGTGCCATATACTGAATCAAGGGCTCAGAATATTTGCCAGGATCAAATGTAAGAATCCACAATGCTACTTCTAATCTTACTGTCACTTTTTCAGAACCCCAACTAGATCGAATACTACACCAACACAACGTATGTAAAATTATGTAAACCTTTACTTGAGATCTGTTTGTACTGCAGAGCCACAAACTCAGCCAAGAAAATCAGAGCTATCATCTTCTGACGATGAGCTAGGTAAATACAGGAGGGGAAATACTAGTGCTTTCAGATGTAGTGTGCCTTATTACAGCAATACTACATGCCAGTCTACGAGGATCAGCAGATGGGAGGTATGTGAAAGTTTTGCATATGATAGACTATCCTTTGTATTGCTTGCTTTCTATAGATCCATTACTGCACCAATGGAACCAAAACAAAGTATGCCTTACCAAAATGAGCATTTAGTTGTTTCAATAGCTTCGTACCACATCAGAGCACGTTCCACTCAGTGATGCAAATCATCTTGGCTCAGATGAAGACTCAGAACTAGACAGCAGCTTTGATGACTAAACCTTATCTCTTACACCTGAATCGTTCACTTTCGCCATTGCTGATCTGTATATACTCCACGCTAGTCCTCAACGTGTAGCTAGGACTATGTACCGGTATGCAGCTAAAATACATTTTGATTTTCACTATTATTATATTTAACGCACACCGTGATCAAATTATTAACGCGGGCACAAGTTCTGTACAGGCCAGGTTCCGAGAGGTAAGACGGTAGCGATCATGTACATGTGTATTAGCGTATCTGTACAGCTGGGTAACGGTTTACGCTAATACGTCTCATGCAATTAGTCTAAAAACAACCGTTTAATATACATGTACTGTATGTGGCTGGTCATTACTATTATAACTATTCCAGTAAATAAGCGTCTACTGATGAGATAAGTATTCCCTGAGAGAGGGGGGTATGTTTTGGCTGTCATGGTGTAGTGTGCATGTAAGTATATACATACATCTTGTCATGCATGAGAGGAATGGACTAAGATCCACTGCTGTCTTGGGGCAGAGATAGTATTACTTATGCCGGGGAGATTTGATGTGATAGATGATCAAGAGGGAGGAGGTACTGTACAAGAAATGTATATGGTTTTGGGGAGTTAAAATCAACATGATGTCATCAGTAACTTATGAACTAGAATATCTTCTCAGTGTACATAGGCATAATTATCCAAGATATTGGCACTCCTGTCATGTCTGTCACAGGGACAGCAGTGGTCGTAGCTGTTCACTGATATACTCATGCTTTTTCAAACCCTACATCACCATAATGTTCCCAAGTAGTGCACTGGTGTGCCTCACTATGCCCACACTGTACCCAAGGATGTTATTTGGAAATGAAGTTAGACCATGTGAATGCTAAAAGTGTATCTATTATGTACAGTTTATTGATAAGCTTCTGCAACACTTACAGCATTCACCCAGCATGTTTCCAAGTATTGCAGTTGTGTGCCTGACTATAGTGCCCAAGATGGACGTTATTTGGAAATGAGGTGAGCCTGAGTTAATGCAATAATTGTATCACTTAAGTTCTATTCACTGATAAGTTTCTGCAACCTTTACAGCATTCACCCAGCATGTTCCCAAGTAGTGCAGTTGTGTGCGTGACTATGCCCACACAGAGCTCAAGGATGGGCGCTATTTGGAAATGAAGTTAGACCGAGTGAATGCTAAAATTGTAGTGACGAAGCACTGTTCACTGATATGATTCTGCAACCTTTACAGCATTCACCCAGCATGTTCCCAAGTAGTGCAGTTGTGTTCCTGACTATGCCCACATAGTACACAAGGATGGGCGTTATTTGGAAATGAAGTTAGACCGAGTAATGCTAAAATTGTATTGACGAAGCACTGTTCACTGATGTGCTTCTGTAACACTTACAGCATTCACCCAGCATGTTCCCAAGTGGTGCAGTTGTGTGCCTTACTATGTCCACACAGTGCTCAAGGATGGGTATCATTTGGAATTGAGGTGAGTCTGATTGTGTGCTAAAATTGTATTAAGTACTGTTCACTTATATGCTTCAGAAACTCCTATAAAATTCACCCAGCATGTTCCAAAATATTGCAGTTGTGTACCTGATTATGCCCACATAATGCTCAAGGATGGGCGTTATTTGGAAATGAAGTGAATGCTAAAATTGTATTGACGAAGTACTGTTCACTGATAAGCTTCTTCAACCCTTACAGGATTCTCCCAGCATGTTCCCAAGTAGTGCAGTTGTGTGTTTGACTATGCCCACATAGTGTTCAAGGATGAGTATTATTTGGAAATGAGGTGAGTCTGAGTTTACGTTAAAATTGTATCCATTACGTATTGTTCACTGATTGGCTTCTGAAACCCTTACAGCACAAGTGATAAAAATATTCTCTATGCGAGAAGGTTGGTGGTATATAGGAATCAAAGGCGGTGGTAATGTAAAAAGCAAGGGAACAAGGCTTGTGATTGAATAGGAAAAATGAAATAGACCTATATTAGCTGCATGTCATGTTTAACTGTGCGCGCTAATATAGGTCTATTTCATTTTTCCTTTTCAATCACAAGCCTTGTTCCCTTGCTTTTTACACCACACCGCCTTTGATTCCTATATATCACCAACCTTCTCGCATAGAGAATGTTTTTATCACTTGTTTCCTACATTTTTTTGGTGGATTTTGTATTGTATTTAGTTTTTGAAACTTGTGTACCCATGTAGCAAGATTGTCAAATGACAGTTTTATTTTAGAATCTCGTGGCCATGCAATTTTTTGAGGTGTGGTTGTACCATTAAAACACACAGTATTACTATTTAAACAATATGTAGCTAATAAAACCCAGGAGCGTGTCATGCATCTTGTATATCCTGGATCAGGATATATACTGCTGTATATTTTGGACCAGGATATATACTGCTGTATCCAGGATATACAGCAGGTAGAGCAGGTGGAGCTAATCCTGCAGCTGGAATGGAACGACTCCTGGACCTGGATGTGGAGCAGGTAGAGCGACTCCTGGACCTGGAACAGGTGATTTAAACAACCATTAGAATTCAAATCCTCCACTGGCAAGTGAAGCCATATAATGCATCAGACAAAGATTACATGTACCCACTGATCTCACCCTATTATCAGATAAACCATGCCACAATATGTTGTCACAGCAACTTTGACACTATCCGATATAAACTATGCACCACAATTACACATTATTACGAAATTGTCAGCGAACAGCGTGCACACACACATTTCAAACAGCACTAAAAGTGGAGAGAGCTGCAATATCTACAACTGTAACTGTTGCATAAAATATTCCTTCTCCTTCCATTTTAGCAATACACTATACATGCTATAATTTATGTCCAGATCCAACATTCATGGCGTAACGCACCTTCGGATGGTCGCTTTCTTGGTCCTTTCAGTAGCGCGCTTGACACCTTGTCGTGTCTAGTATTGCACTCGTTTGGCATATCTGTAGGTGTATGAGTGGCTAGTTGTTGCCGGGTTTTTTTTTCTGTAAGGGCGGTGGTGGGAGAGACACATTCTAATTGGAGCCTCTTGCTTCACATATATCTGCTGTAGACTGTATACCGTAGTATCTGATTGCGTATGTAGTTCCACCGACAGAATTCGAAAGTTATGCTATAAGAAGCTATAGCATAGAAATCAATTCGGTCAACACAATTATATGCGATAGTGTCGGGTACTTACGTGTATGGTAGTTTCTGGCTTTCATCTTAAGCTGCGTAACGAATGATAGAGTTGAGAGCAACGCACAGGTGTCATGCAGAAAATGATACCTTGAATATTTGTCCAGGAGACTTCCTATAACGTTATCGCATATCACTGCTCCATTCCGTTTCTCAACCATTTGGCAATATGGTTGGACATTTATACATGAAGCTGTAGGGACCCTGAAATCATCAAAAAGGCCTCAGAGACAGATGCTCTTAGATTCAGTGCGTATACCTCTTCCACAGCATGCAGGAATATTAAGAATTTGAATCACGCCCACGACACGTGGCTATTATTAAATTATTGCATTTAAAAACAGCTAGCTGATGTAATTGGGTATTTTTAACCGAATACCAAATGAGGTACTATTCGCTTTAGTTAATTGCCCAAACAGTTAGGCGTCTAACAGACCCCCGAAGATAACCTGCGGATGCATCCTGAAGCGATTGGTACACTTGGTGTGCTTTACAAACGTTCCTGTCGTGAGTTATACTCTTCGGAAGGAAGAAGAAGAAGAAGACGACGGAAGAGAAATTTTAGGTGGGACTGGGTACGGACGATGGGGACGAGTATTTTTGCTCTCTAAAAGTACACCGTCTTATGACACAGATACAACGCAGAAATGTTCTCCTTTTTGATATCGCTCGATTGCCACTAAGAGCAAAGTAACCCAATTCTTAAATGTCCGCTAGACGTGAGTGACATTTTTATAATGACATTCATGATACTGCAGGATTCCTATATGGAACCTACCCGCGTAGGTTCCGATTCACCCAGCATGTTCCAAAGTAATTTAGTTATGTGCCTGGCTATGTGCACATAGTGCCCAAGGGTGGGAATTAATTGGAAATGAGGTTAGTTCTGGAAATTTTAAGTATTGTTCACTGATCAATATGCTTCTGCTCATATGAATGTACTGCAGTCAAGCACACATTGAGTACTGTCTTCTCAATTCTTATACCATTCACTCAATTGTAAGGGTTCAGGTGAGCTCTATACTTTCATTTTTGTAAGTCCATACTACTACTTTATGACAATTCATCATACATCTGTAAGGAATACAGTAATGAATGAGAATCGTTTTCACTATTACAAAGAATACTCATCACTGCAACCAATGGAATCCATGTACAGTTCAAAGAAGTGTTTTGTCTCAAGTGCCAATGGTATTGACAAGTTAGGAAGGTGGTCTCAGATTCCGTATCAAATGGCAAGTCGCCTTCAACATCTCTGAACACCTACATGTATTTGATGACAAGTAGTTAATGTTTACTGCACATATAGATTTATAATGTTTATTGTTTATTGAACATTAATTTTATATGTGCTGCTATTCATGTCTATAGAGTGTGTTACATATGTCCATTCAAGCGAGAGTTTAAGGGATAAGGGTATATATATATATATATATGGGTCTAAGGTATAACTCATGTTCACAGGTTAGCTATCACAATGTAGATGTAGCAAAGCATTATTAAGATGTAATGCATCTACGTTCACTTGAAGCACACATAAGTAATTCATCAAGTGTTAAGTGTTCTATTCTCAGCATTATTGCTTCGGGTGTTAGCTGCAAGGGTTGCAGAAATGTCTCAGTGTACAGTATGGAATAGAATTCACTCAGGCTAACCTCATTTCCCACCCGTGTATGTGGAACATACACCTGATCGAGTTTAAACCGTGCATATGCATGTTCTGTCAGTGCTGTAAGAGAGTAAGTACGAAGTTACAATGTAATGATGCAGTCAAACATTAGAATAAGATCGCTTGCAATTGTGTTACATGCACCCAGAAACATACATAGCATGCACGATTATTAGCGTGCGCACATCAACGGGCAAACGTACGGGTTTCAACTGGTTAGGGACAATGGAGCTCTAGCCATCATTGCAACTACACGTTGTTGAACCAATACAAATATGCTATCTCTTCGATTATTTGCCATCATCTCTGCTTGAAAGGATATTATTTGAGGCAAATAAGTAGTGGTTACCAACTCAGCAATTTATGATCGATAACCCTTGTTACTTGCACCAAATTCTTTCTAAATGCTCGTAAAAGTGCCCTGGGCCTATAAGTGGTTCTGTAATATTTCTACTTGGAAGCCTACTTACCGTTAACCCTTATGCGCCAGAATCCTTTTGGTGTTCTAAATGCTCGCGAAAGTGCTCTGTCATTATTTAATATTTTCGTTTCCACCACCAGACAGGAAACTTTAATGGATGCCAGCGGTTACGCGTAGTTATAAACACTTTTTGCATATTTGACAGGCATCTGGAGGGAAATTATACATAGTAAAGTGGCATTCTTTGTTTTAAGTGTGCATGCGTAACGATGTACGCTGCGCTCAACATAGATATGTGCTCAGTCATGCATTCTAGTAAGCTACAGGCTCTGAAGCAGGCAACTCCAATTTGCTTTGCTGATTTTATTTGAACGCTTTATCATCCCAGAGATGGCAGCTCAGTAGACGTGTCAAGCGGTCCTGTGTAAGCCTCCAGCATACCATACCTGCAACAATCACGTTTGTAAGATACTAACATTTGACATGAGTTTGTCTTCTTTCATAACGTTTCTCTACAAACCTCAGCTCACGTACAAGCCAAATTCTAAGGCTAGCTGAATCTCCAAACTTGTCACATTCTACTTATTTGTACTGTATGTATTTATATATGTATGTATGTAAGGATGTATGTATATATGCATTTTTTTTAAATGATCATTAAATTTTTTATTGAATAACAGAATTATTAAATGGTGGGAACGAGTAGCAATGATTGGACAACCGCCGCTGTGGGAACGAGTCATTATTCATCAACTGGGTACGTTGAGGACGAGATCAACGTAATACACGGCATTGCGCACCGCAGATGAATATTACGGCCCGCAATCCTATTCCCGTGAATAATCGGTCCGAACGCGGGTACGTAAGCCTGATGTCAACGTTACCCGTAACGTCAGGGTTACAAATGAATTAACGTGACGTTACGGGCCCGCGGCAGGGCAATGGAATCGCTGTGAACTATTTTTCCATCCGTACCCTGTATACGGTTATTGAGTGGAATAGCCCAACATGTCCAGAAATTGTGGACATTTAACATCTAAATTTGGCTTATATTTGTGAGATGTAGTTTAGAGATTTATTTCGTATAAATCAGTGAATTAATAAAGTCTGACGGACTAGAGTTTACTCCTAGTCCTAATCGTTGGCCCGACCCGTACAGAAGGGGAACAAAGACTTTCCTTTCAACACGGACCAGAAACGCACAAGAATGCATGCTAGAAATGCGGCACCCCTTTCTCTTTGAAAATCGTTTTGTATACAAAGAATTTTGCGTTAAAAATATTTTCATTATGGCAATTAAAAACCAATAGCAATTTGCATTGCTAAATCTTAACCTTTTTAAAGCAAATGCCACTGCAATGCTGTCTAGATGCTTTGCCTCGGACATGTACACTGTTTAGATTAGGTAGTTTCTTATTTTATTATGATATGTCATGTTATAAATTTCTGAAAAACTTGCATTGCATATAATTTGAAAGTACTTGGCAAATTTATCACCTTATATAGCTTATATACTGTGACAGTCATCACATAGTTCTTTCCGTGTTTTCCTTGTAGATTCACTTCTATCGAGAGTTACGTTAACGTTACGTTGGTAACTCTCTTATAGGATTTGACCCCGATTATGAAGTAATTTTAAAAAACGCGACCCGCTTCTAACAAGACTCCTGACGAGCGGATGGCTTACCTTGTTGTCGTCATCGTACAAGAAGGCAACAACAAGCAGTTTTGTGTTTGTTTGATGTCACAAAACCGCGTGGTTGCAGAGAACAGTCTAATATCTTTGACAAAACTATTTTCCATACTCGTACCCAGTCCCACGTATATCTCGTTCTACTTCTTGTTGTTTTTGACCACGCATAACTCGGGATAGGAACACTTTAAAGAAATGAAAATCACACCAATGGCTTCAGAATTTGTTGGCATTCTCGCTTCTGTGGTCAAAACGTCTCTAGGCTACATGACATATATCGGTGGTTGTGTTAGCAAATCACGTATAGTTAAACTTACTGCACTGACACGACTCGGATTCGTCATACTTCGCTCTTTATACGAAGTACTAGTAGTATACATGATGTAATCAAATGTGTACGGTCTGGGCACTACACTTAGTGGGAATTAACTGTGGCATGTATCAGGTTTTGCAAATTGGGCACTACATGTATTTAATAACGTGCACGTGCGTACTATAATCATTCTTGTGCTTCGATCGTTGTTGGTTTGACGCTCGTTGTAACTTAGTGAAGTTGTTTTTCTCAAAATGTCTTCACCTCAGGAAAAGAAGAAAGCCAAACGACGAGCAAAGTACCTCAAAACTCCAGACGGCGTATTACATTCTGCCCGAACGAGCTACAAAGCAGAGCCTGAAAAGAAACAGGCCTCTCGAAACGCAAGGTATCGAGCAGAGCCTGAAAAGGAATGGGCCTCTGAACGTGAGCAGAGCCTGAAAAGAAACGGGCCTCTGAACGTGAGAAGTATCGAGCAGAGCCTGAAAAAAAACGGGCTCTGAACGTGAGATCTATGTATCGAGCAGAGCCTGAAAAGAAACGGACCTCTCGATGCGCCAGGTATCGAGCGGAGCTTGAAAAGGAAAGGGCTGCTAAAAGACAACGATATTGGCAGAGTCCCGAACGTGCTCGCTTGGCGAAAAGAGTTAAGGTCACTCAAAGGTATGTCGTACTTGTGCTTGTACCAGTAGCTACCTACTCTTACTAAGCTTGGTTTACAATGTGACATTGGTGGCTGAACATTACGGATCAATTACGGATCAATTTCGATCATCAACTACATCATCGGAATAATGTGCATGAAAAAAAATGAAGGAAACAAGTAAATAAAAAACCCTCTCAATGAGAAAGTTGGTGGGAAATGGTGGTGCAGAAACAGAGGTCTGTAGTAATAGGGGAAAATGTCATAGTCCTATATATAGCATATACTATGTCCTACATGGACATAGTATATGCTACGAACGGGCCGCTAAATATAGGACTATGACATTTTCCCTTACTATTACAGACCCTTGTTTCCTTGCTTTATGCACCACCATTGCCTTCAAATCCTATACCCTCATTGAGAACGTTTTTACTTGTTACATATATAGCTTACATGAGAAATGAATTCACACGAATAACGGAGATCGCCTACTATAGGATGAAATCACACTGAAAATTTCATACCATTGCTGGAGTGAAATCACACCAGTGATAAATTTTGGTGTGACCTCCACCCGATTTTCATCGTCACACCAAACAATAACGGGTGACGATAGGTGACCTTCACACTTTTGGATTGGCAGTGTGGCTGCAGCCTGCCTGAATAGCTTGTCGTATTTAAGGCAACTGCGGCCGAGTGCACTGAAAACAGCTGGCAAATGCTTGGTTTACATTTAATTATAACAATGGTGGCTGAACATTACAGATCAATTACGATCATCAACAACATCAAATATGCATTGGAATAATGTGCATGAAAAAAATGAAGGAAACAAGTATATAAAAAACCTCAATGAGAAAGTTGGTGGGATATAGGATTTGAAGGCAATGGTGGTGCAAAAAGCAAGGAAACAAGGGTCTGTAATAGTAAGGGAAAATATCATAGTCCTATATTAGCACACGAACATAGTATATACTACAAACGGGCCGCTAAATATAGGACTATGACATTTTCCCTTACTATTACATACCCTTGTTTCCTTGCTTTTTGCATCACCATTGCCTTCAAATCCTATATCCCACCAACTTTCTCATTAAGAATGTTTTTTATTTACTTGTAAAATTAGCCTCACATACACAGTTATAGACAATGTGTATAACAGTTACTTGTTATAACAATGATATACAGGCGAGTATATAACAACCTTTATTTTCATGGTGGTTTTGTAATTAGTACATACCACCATTATACACAGTTATACACAGTTATACGCAATGTGTATAACAAATGCTGTATAACTACTTGTATACCAATGTTGTATAGGCGAGTATAACAACCCTTTTTACACAGTGTTGTGACCGCCTACCAAATGCCCAAAGATAATAAGGGTGATGAGTATCTCTTGGTAAGAAGCAGTGTCAGTCAGCCAACTATAGTATGCATGCATGTAGCCATTGTGACCTATTAAGTTTTTATACCCAAATGCCTAAGCAAATTCTTGCTAAATGACTATCATCAGCTCTAGACAATGTTTTATTTCACTAAGCTATATTTTTAAATTCAATCTTCAAATAGTGATAGACCATAGTTGACTGTGACATTTAATCTTCACACAGAGGTTCCCTGACTGCCACGGTAGTGGTACTGACAGTAGTACAGTTGGTGGTTTCATCCAACTCCATCATGGTAGGAACCAATGGTTTGCTCTTTTCAAATGATGCATTAAACTTCTCTCTGGTTATGTCATATATCATGCATGCCTTGAGAATGGCCACAATGAGATGGTACAAAACAGTGACCATCAACATCACTACATACAGACCCACCAAAACACCAACAGTCACTGCTGCAACTTGTTGATGGTCTAAACCTTGGTCTATAATGTATGACATTATCATAGCCAGCGCCACGTAGTTGAGGAGGTAAAACATGTCAAGGTTATTATACAACTGATTGTAGAAGTGGATAGGTCTGTTGCTTTGATGCATCGTTTTATATGACAGTCCAAATGGCTTTATACTTGCCTGTGCTATAGTGAACAAGATCACCATAGTAGCCTGGATTGTGAGAAGCAGAGATGGTTTGTCCGAACTATACACTGGATTTAAACTGTACATGACAACTAGAAGCCAAAGCCTTGCTCCCAGCCACCATCGCCACTCCCCCTTATAGGGAGCATAGTGGGCATCATTCATTGGTTTGATCTGGTTGGCCTTCTTGTGGAGATAGCAGAACAGTCTGTTGTGTTCGCTATACTGCTCAATGATTGGAATGAAAGTGAGAGCAATGGTGTATGGAAGGAGGAACAGGATACATGTTGTTATAGCAACCAAAAACAAAGCGATATGCTTCCCATGGAGGTATTCCACATTTCCATCATAGAACCAGACCTTCATGACACCACTGGAAACGTGAACTGTGGAATATGTTAGAATATCAATGATTGTTCTCAACAATTTGGAATATGACAAGTAGATGAGAGAGATAGAACACCAACTGCTCTTTCTCCAATGATGTTGGAAACCCTATAAAGAGAAAACCGAGTGGAGGTAGTTGGAGATCGTTGAAGACAGTAGTGGCATACCACAATGGTTGCCATGGTGATGATGATGAGGTAAGCAGGGAACACAAACTGAAGGCCAGCCTTGTCAGCATCATCCATTCCCTTGTAAAAACACATAGGGAGCCCAAGGTCAAGGTTCACTAATGACACAATGGCATGCAATCGATTTAGAATGGACTGCTTGAAGAATATAGAAGTATTGACTTGGATAATGTTGGCATAGAAGATGAGCCCATAGAGTGTGCCCTGTGTGATGGTGAGGTTGAAGAAGAACAGTGCTGTAACCAGGAAGACACCCAACACTGCAAACATTACAAGTGTGGTCAGCCACACATCTGAGCACTCCTGGCACTTGGTAGAACCAAAGACCACACTAAGGTTTCCTGGACAGTGTCCACAAAGAATGCCTGCACGTCCTCCATTGCACATGTCCATAAGCATTTCTGGAGACATCTTGGTTATGTTACTATTGCAGTAGTCCACAGGACATGATTGAGCCACTGCTGGAAGAGTGTTACTGTACACACCAATCCAGTTATTTTTATTTCTAGTCACAATACGCTCTGATGGATCACAGGCCATTCCTAATGTTATGAATAACTGGGAACAGTTACACATCATATCTGGTGTCAGAGTGAACCATGGCCCACATGGTAGCAGCTTCACATCAATGACTGTTGAGGAACCACTGGGATCATTGTACAGTAGCAATTGGAGTGAAGCCATTTCTGGTCCATAAATGTTATATTCCATCGTGCCACATACTGATCCAATCCACTGAGCTGGCTGTCGAGGTCCAAGCGTAATGATTTGAGAGGTAATGCCAATTCTATTTACTTGTGTGTAGACCACACCTGGGGATAGCTGGTTTTCATTATCATGTGAGGTAACCTTAATTCTCACAGTCCTACCAGGATATGTGGTAAGTTGTGGACTTGTACCATTGCACAAATAAGGATCACTGCAGCCACAATAGTTCACGTGGTCTGGGAAGGAGAGTACTTGGACATCCTTGATGTCTCCTGGTAATGGAGTAATGATGAATCTGTTCACCAGATGAATGTCAGAATAGAAATGAGAATACAAGCAATCTTCACAATCGCCATTTATAGGTGTGGCATATACAGCATGGCCACCTTGCTGTGCATGGTTATTAACGAAGGTTATCCTGAAGTTGTTTCTACAACCTTCAAAACTATATACAGAGAAATATAAAATACATGATATGCTTATAGACACATCTGTATACTGATTAGGGGCATTGTATTTTCCATTGTTGTAAATAGCACCACCATATCCATTTGCTATGTTTTGTAAAAATTTCACGTCACAATTTTCATAAAAGTACACTGGAGCATTGTTAGACAGACTTATGGCCCCTCCATTTACTCCTGTGTTATTTGCAAATATGATGTAACCCCGTAGCAGCAATAATCCATTTTCTCCTTGAACTGCACCTTGGGGAGAATTAGACACGAAATGACTCCCTGTGGATGTGCTTCCAATGATCTCCATTGTCACTCCTCTAAAGTAAATGGTTCCTGCACATCTATCAGAAGAGCAATGATGATCTTTAACAATCACATCCTGTAGAATGGGGTGGCCCTTTTCTTTTTGTGAATTGCTGGAAGCATAGATATCACCTTGATAGGCATAGATTGCTGCTCCTGCATCTGATGTGTTGTTTGTTAATGATGACATGCTGATGAATACATAAGAACTCATTTCCTTTTTTATGCTTATAGCTCCTCCTCTCTGACCATTGTTGACATAAAATGTTGAGTTTGTGATGCTAACATTGCCAATTCGTCCATCCAAATACACAGCACCACCATTAAGACTTGCCCTGTTGTCCTGCAATGTGCAGTCTGTGATGTAAGAATTGTAGTATAATCCAGATAGTTTTATTGCACCACCATCACGAGCACTGTTATTCTGAAATGTGCAGCCCGTGATATGAGCATTGCCTGTTGATCCAGATAGGATAACCGCACCACCACCACCATAACCATCAACCCTGTTGTCCTGAAATGTGCAACCAGTGATATGAGCATTTTCAAATAATCCAACGAGGTTAATAGCACCACCATCACGATCAGCACTGTTATTCTGAAATGTGCAGCCTGAGATATAAGCATTGTCGAATGATTCTGACAAGCAAACAGCACCACCAATAAAACCAGCGCTGTTGTCCTGAAATGTGCAGCCTGTGATATGAGCATTGCCTGTTGATCCAGACAGTTTAATAGCACCCCCAATCCAACCACCACTGTTGTCCTGAAATGTGCAGCCAGTGATATGAGCATTGTCAAATGATCCAGACAGGTTAATAGCACCACCATCACGAGCACTGTTATTATGAAATGTGCTGCCTGTGATATGAGCTTTGTCAAATGATCCATAAAGGTTAATAGCACCACCATAACCACCAGCACTGTTGTCCAGAAATGTGCAATCTATGATATGAGCATTGCCTGATGATGCATACAGGCTAACAGCACCACCAACACTATAAAAACCATCAGCCCTGTTATTCTGAAATGTGCATCCTGTGATATGAGCATTACCTATTGATCCAGACAGGCTAATAGCACCACCATCACCATCAGCTCTGTTATTCAGAAATGTGCAGTTCGTGATACTAACATAACCCGTCGATCCATGCAATGTCACAGCACCATCACGAGTATCGCTAAATGCGATGCATGCTGATTTTGACAGTATCGCTCCGTTTGAACAATTTCGAAAAGTGCAGTTCAAGATAAAAGTAATCTCGATTGATAGAAGTTGTATGCCACAGTTTATGAATGTGATACTTTCCATTGTCAACCTTCGTACTGAAACAAACACAAACGCTCTTCCTTTCCCTTCACAACGTATTGTTATTCTTTGGGTTGATGATCCCGTTATCATAATGCCACCTTCATTGGAGATATTGCACGACCGTTCAGAAGATATACGATGTTCACCATTGTCCAACACAAGAGTGATATTAGACTGGAGCGTACCGTTGCACAGGTAGTCCTGCAGAGCATAGCCAGGTTGAATAGTAACGATCTGATCTGACGTAGCATCTACATAGCTCCCTACAATACATGTATGTAGAATGAATAACAACCCAATCATCGTTCTCAATAAAGAATATATTATATCTGTTCGGTTCGTGGAGAAATTTATAATCTATTTCCTGCCATTGAACTTTTATTGGCAGTGAGTGCCACCGAAACGTCGTTTTTTCAGGTGAAATTATTGAATGGCGTCAGTGCCACAGGAAATTGGAGCAGGCCATGGCGTCAGTGCCAAAGGAAATTGGCGCAGGCCATGCATGCTATATAGCACTGCTGATAACCTGCAGCGTCGCATGCACAGAAACTATTATACAATGCATACATGTACGAAAGGGACGGAGTGCATGTTTTTAACAATTGTCAAGAGATACCTAGGTCGTTCTTAAGACATTCATCAGTCCATCAATGAGTTACAAACTTTACAGTTCGAATGGAGTCCACTTTCCAACTAGTGGAAGTAAGATTTTGCAGTGAACCAGAAGTTAGCAAGTCAGGCAGGAGTCCCAAGCTTATTAAAATGAATACAACTGTTTTTTAAAAGGCCATCCATGCAAGCTTTGAGAAGGGCACTTCACTTACTGAGGCTCAGCTCAACTCAGATGCCTTCAATGCTACGCAGGACAGAGTTAGGATGGAAAAGTCACGTCTTAGCCTCTATCATCCAGTTGAGAGTGACACCAACAGTGAGTGACATCTCAAGATTGTTTTTTAATGTCCACCATTTCCTTATGTGTGTATGTGGTACCGTTTTTTTTTTTTTTTTCAGAGTTCTTCGATGCATGATATTCGTAAGGGGTGTATTGTAGTAATTGGGGCAGTGTCTGACACGCTATATGGGATGTTTTATGACAAATCCAGGTTTGGGCGTATAACATTAAACGACTACATGCATCAATTTCAAGCCCACATATCTTCCGAGCCAAACCACCCACGTCCTTCCTAGCACTTACTGCCACATCAGTTACACACTATGAACCATTTACTCTCGTTCGTGCCAGCGTTCGGTAGCCTTCTGGGTTAAGAACACGTAAAACTGAACGATGGAACGTCTCTCCTGCCGGTCTGTATCCGAAGGAGTCCTGTTTGCTATCGGATTCTGCAGATCATTTTTACTTAATCTGTAATCAAGGTATTGATGATCGAAGTGGGAGCTATTTTCCCTGTCGTTTTGCACCATTCTTTATTTTAGAAGAGATTCATTTATGACCACCCGAGCTATACGATATATATCAATCATCCATCAAAATACCTACGTCCCCTAATGAATATTCCTTTATTTGCAAACGTCTTGACTCTAGGCGAGTACTGAACTTCACGCACTGAACTATCTGAAAGACGAGTACCACCGTTCTACTAGGCCTAGAAGCTCGTTAGTGTGGTGGGTGGTTTTGGAGTAGGAGGGATAAACCCAAATTTCGGCACTTATAAGTCCGCTGATATGACCTTGGGCTTTCCAGTTGGCTATTGGTTAGAGCTCTGAACATCTTTGCCTTTGGAATACCAGTATTGTTTGCTCTGAAAGTCACGTCCGCTGTGAGGGCTGTGACTGGAAAATTGGTCCGAGGTCCGGGACCAAAATTCACCGTATCGAAATTTTGGTCCGCCCGGACCAAACTTACCAGAAATTATAGTCCGGGCTGAAAATTTTGGTTCGGATGTTGGAAGTAGCCATACAGCCGATTTATAGAGTCTTCACTAGCCAAATACAGGTAGTTTGATACGTAGTGTATGCTAGCTGTATGCACGAGGGCAATGCATATATGGTGGCCGGGCGAGGCGCCAAACGGATAAACCAGTTTGTAGATATATACTCTCTAGCTGTGTTATCGATTTGTTACTGGTGATTGATTCATAGATATTTGTAACGTGGTTTGCGGCCCGTTTGCGTTGCATCGAGCGCTTATAGTTTTTCCCCCCGGCCCTGTGACGAAGCAGAGTTCTGAACAAGATGTCAGCTGAGGAATTATTATTTATTTATTTTTAGAAATTCATCAGGAAGTACTAGTAAGTCCGGTTTGACAATCTGCGCGGCTGGGATCCGGCCAGGCAAGTCTGCAGTCGTGAATATTGCTGTTCATGAAGTGTACATGAGCTGTAAAAAACAAGTGGGACCTGGTCAGATCGCGACCGGAAGGTTAATCCGTAAACTTGGGGTGCGCTGAACCCGGCCTACTATTCCATAGCCTTCGTAGCTTAGAAAAGCAGCTACCCAACTGTTCACCCACTAGCTGAGTTCAGGGTTTAGAGTTGTTATTGAGATGCTGTTCTACGCGTAAATGGAGGGCCCGGACCAATTTTTACTTACCCGGGCCAAAATTTTAATATTGGTCCGCCCGGACCAAAATTTTGGTCCGGGACCATAATATTCGGCGGACCAAAACTTTCGTGACATGCAATGTTTTGGTCCGCCGAAATTATGGTCCCGGACCAAAATTATTGTTACGTTACACGATTGTACGGACATGTTACGTTATACGATGTGTGTCCAACGATTCCTATACCTTCTGTCAGCGACTCAAACCTGTTTCAAACCTGGAGTATAATCCCGAAGAATTCGTGAGATTCACGCCAATTGCGAACGTTAAGTAGTACTGTAGTAGTGTAGACACATCCGCTGTCTGGTCTCATTTCAAGGTCCATGCATCAAAGGAGTACGCAGATAAAGCGTGGCGGTGTCATTACTGCCACAGGCCGTACTCCAGGGAACACTCCACTTTGTCTAGACACATTGAACGGCATCACAACGATGTGCAACAATGTGTGTGTGTGTGTAGCAGTCAGTTAAGGAGGAATATGATGCTTGGCTTCGGCTCTCGGAAATCATATCATTATCGTCATGGCCTCTTTAGATCCTTTGGAATGGTGGAAAATGCACGACACACAATTTTCCACTATTGCAAAGCTTGCTCGAAAGTACCTGGCTACATATTCCAGCGTCAGCCAAGTTGATCCAGGAGCGACAGCGCGGCGATGGAGCCTACTTCCCCAACGGCTAGAGGCATCAATTATGCTGAAGCACAATGCATGGATGCTTCGCTATTGCTCAATGTACTGCAAATAATAAACTGTTCTAGCATCTCAGGATCCTATTCAAATTCATCTATCGCTCTGCGCGCCACTTATTTTTCAAAACTCCCTCGCATAAACATTTCAACAAATGGTATATGGTAGAGCATGCATACTATGGCACAGATCAAGCATGCAATACCATACTGACTTTCTAGCAATCGGACTGAATGTTCCGTCCATATCCAAACCTACAAAAGGTCCGTGGGGAAGGTGGCAAACGATCCAAATCTAGAGCAATTAACCTGGAGCGTATATAGGTAATAAAATATGATACCGCCATCCATTTTTCAGAACCAACAAATAAAAGATGTTGTCTGTGACTTTCGATAGATCATAGATTATTTAGACAGGGATTGGAAACGGATCACGTGCACGCCAATTAACAGCTCCATCTGTGTTATAGCTGAAGATAGGTTATTATAGTAGTTATTGTGTCTGGAATGGCCGAGTATCAGTAGTGGATGAAACCTTCAAACCCCGTTAATACTATTTACAAAAGTAGCCACAGGCCCAGAAATGACAGCAGTCTTACTCTATTCGTGGCGTGTCCCAAATGATTGAGGCGATATTCGATGTAAAGCCATCTTTTTATAAACTCATACCAATACTCCCTGGCTTAGTGCATAGCCTAGTTCTGTCGCAAAATGAGTGCACTAGAGGATGAAACCTTCAATTCCCGTTAATACTATTTTTAAAAGAAGCTATACGCCAGAACTGACAGTATTCTATTCGCGCGTATCCCTAATGATTGACTCGAGAGTCGATGTAAAGCCAACACTTTTTAACCTCATACAAACACTCCCTGGCATAACCCATAGTCCAGTTCTATCGCAAAATGAGTGCACTAGAGGATAAAACCTTCAAACCCCGCTAATACTATTTACAGAAGTAGCTATACGCCCAGAACTGCCAATACGGCCTAGTCTATTCGTGCCGTGTCCCTAATGATTGACCCGATAGTCGATGTAAAGCGAACTTTTTATAACTTCATACCAACACTCCCTGGCTTAGTCCATAGCCCAGTTCTATCGCAAAATGAGTGCACTAGAGGATGAAACCTTCAAACCGCGTTTACACTATTTACAAAAGTAGTTATACGCCCAGAACTGACTGTATGTCTGAAACGCTGATTCGTGCCACTTTAAGTTTTCAAAGCTAGGGAAAAGGGCAAAACCTATCCAGTTCTATTCAGATTGCTACGAAGAGCTTATGAACAAAAATCAAGGTCAAAAAACGTACAGAACAGTTTTTGCACGCCCAGAAAGGATTCACATAGCTTCATTTCTCAGTTTTTATTTTAAAAAACTCCAGAAGATTCGTTCACTAGAACTTCAAACACGTTTCTAGACAAACCTTACCTTTCATGAATTGGGTGGAATACATTCGAGACTCTACATGATACGGATTTCACCAAAACCAGCTATATGACATTTTCCTGCCAAACTCAAAAGGTGCTATCCATTGTAATATTGACGGCGCATAGCCTTCTACCGTAAAATGTATGGCTCACGTGACCCGTCTAAATAATCTATGGATAGATGATGCATGCTCGATCTTTACCCACGTTGCATTGACTGTTATTTATCTTTTTGGGTCGTATGCAATTCAATTTCCATTGTAACTCATTGATGGACAGTTGAATGTCTGTGCTTATGAATGACCAAGGTATCTCTTGAAAATTGTTAGAAACACAGGCCCGGCGCACTCGGTCCAAAGTTGGTGCGGCTAATTATTATGGGCGTGGCATCCGGTACCGCGCAATGTGTAGACGCTTTGTACAGACAAGTTAAAAGCAATATGCAATAGACAATGTGATACAAGGGTAAGCTGAAGTAAAAGAGAAAACTGATGGAACCAGAAGTATTATATAGGTGTCGTGCATGATCAATTAATGGCCAAATAGCTTTGTCCTATATGCAGGCGAACTTCACTTGCTATGCATGTTCTCTAACTTGATGTTGTCGCGGTGCATGACATCTTTATGAACGTATAACACCATTAGGTTATTTAATCTTACCTGACTCTGGCATAGCGCAGATGGCTTTTAATCCTACGAAGTTAAGCGCGCTAAATGTAAGCTGCTCTATAGATATTAGTATCTATGGTGTGTGTTCTAATATGGTAGTGAAATATGCCTTCGCGTCAAAGAGATCGGTATACAATGTGAGCAAAGCATTAGCGTAGTTCGGTGGCAAACAAAGCAAAAGCCGGAGAGAACGTTACCAGGCGAACTCTGAGCAGAAGCGAGCCGACGAACGACAACGGTATAGAAGAGATCTTGAAGTGAATCGGGTCAGGAAAAGGGCAAGGTACAGACCCTCGTTTAAATTTATCTTCCCATCTATCAACATGCATGTATATAGAAATAATTGAATTCCGTAAAACGCGTATAGTCCCACCAGTACTAGTGCATGCCATTTCAGGAGATATTTTGCTTCATTCTAGCTATAGGCAAAAGGATCTCTCGGCTAGGTTGGAAAACCACCAGTTTGATCAGCTGCTATTTCAGTCGTCCTGTGCCAACCGTGCACGTTTGTTAATTGTCCGTGTCCTCACGCCATGGCTTTCAGTCATTCCTTCAGTAGGTCTTAACTTTCACCTTAAACCTCATGAGTTCCAGATTGCATTGAAGTGGTGGCTTGGAATGGACACATATTTATAGGTTCTTGCTGTCCATACTGTCCTGAACACCAGCTAGACCACCTAGGACACCATGCAGTGACATGCAATGGTGGAGGGGATGTCGTGCTACGCCACAACAGCTTGAGGGATGCCTTTTCACAGTTCTGCCATCGAGCGTGTCTGGGGGGACAGCTTGAAGTAGGTTGTGGCATAGCAGCAGATAAAAGACACAGTCGTCCAGCTGATATTCTTGTACAGAACTGGATAACTGATCGGAAGTTGCAAGATGGTCTGCAGCTATGGCAGCTGAAGTTAGGAAGCATGATGTTAATGATCGTAAGTGTGCAGAGCTCGGATGGGTTTCTATACCCTTAGTAGTTGAGACTTATGGTTGCTGGGGTGCAGAAGCCCAGTCCACCATTTCTCGGCTAGCATCCCGTCTGGCCATCCAGTTGCAGTGTAGCAAATCCAAGGCCATCACTACCATCTACCAACGTCTCAGGTGAGAGCAAATGCTCGAGCTTTACTTTCACGTTCAGGCTTTTTCAGATCTGAGGGTGGAGTTTAACTTGCATGTTTTTCAAGTGGTGTATATGTGTACTTGTACATGTATGAGCTATACTATTGTTGTACATGTACATAATAATAAAACCATAGCAGAGGCCTGTCGCAGGGCCCACTTGAGTGTTACAGTGGAGGCAGGATGCAACCTCACCGTTGACCATAGCCACTCCCGCCCAGCTGACATCCTGGTACCCAACTGGTTTGTGGGCAAGCCAGCGGCCTTTGACCTATCTTTGACCTCACCGCTCAATTTAAACGTTTTGTTGGAAGTGGGACTCACAGCTGGTGCAGCCGCCAGAGCTACAGAGCTGAGAAAGCATGAGGCAAATGATGGGAAGTGCAGGGAGCTTGGGTGGGTCTGTGTCCCCATGGTCGTTGAAGCTTATGGGGCTTGGGGTGCTGAAGCCATGGAGTCATTGTCGTGTCTGGCCTCCCGCCTAGCAACCAGTTCGAACAAGGCAAAGGCAGCTGTCCTCAATAGCCTGTATGGCAGACTAAATCTTAACCTTGTTAAAGCAAATGCCACTGCAATGCTGTCTAGATGCTTTGCCTCGGACATGTACACTGGGTAGTTTCTTATTTAATTTATTATGATATGTCATGTTATAATTTTCACTATAATTACTGTCCCATATAATAATTATAATTATATAAAATGTTATAAAAATACAGGTAAAAAATTATTGTACATGACGTCTATGGGAAATTTCTATCCATCGCGCACAGTTTAGTACCAAAGACTCGGAGTAAAGCACTCAAACCTAAATTGGATACAGGGACAAATAGCCCATTTTAAAATACCTTATGTTCTGTAAAAATGTGCACCCATCCTTTTCAAAACGGAGTTTTGTGTTATTGCATACATTCAATGGTATATAATGACGTTGATCATTCCCTCCTCCCAATCTACTTGACCGCGTGGACAATGCATTGAGGAGCTTAAAACGGATTCTGAAGCCAGAACTATTAGCGTATTTGCACATATCTTTTCTAGATTCATTCTAGACCCGTTCAAGCCATAAATTCAGACAGACAGTATTAAAATTGAATAAAACTTTTCCCTTGGTGCTGCGTTGCGACCAGCCATATAGCTAATACGAGTAAGCCATCACCAGACTAGCTTTTATATATATCTATTAGGTAATAAATGGCTGTATTTTACGCAGAGTATAAGGCATACGTTCACATGCAGCCGTCTCTGTGAAGATCACGCGTGGTATGATAAAATTCTGACAGCACAAAAGCGTAACAAAAAAAACCATCCCACCGCGTGTGCACTCCATATAGCCCTAGCTGGTATAGAATATGCCAAGGTGCACTACAACGTAACAAATACAAGTCAGCTCTTGCGCGAGTGAAAGGTAGCTTTTCTGAGTCTTCAAAGAAGTTGTACCATAAAATTAATCGCTCATATAAGCGCCTAGTCGATAGGATATGGTTTCCCTCCGAGTCCTAGCACATACAAGTCGGATGAATACATGCAGCGGCGTACCAGAATTATCTCTATACCGTCGACCATTACTTAATCGCAGTGGCTACGGGTACGGGCCTGTATCATTAATTATCTTGGCTACGGTACGGCATATCATCACGTGACACAAATATGACGGCACAATGACTGCTAACGAAATCGATGTCCTAAATGGACAGCAATTTGCTTCGTTCCAAACTTCATAGCTCTATTTGAACTATAGTCGTTAGAACCATGAACTCTAAACGCAAGCAGAAATATGAATGTGTAGATGGTATCGTCCAAAAGTGTATAGTTTGTAAATGAATAACACGTTAGAATCATATGAAGTGTATAGGTTGTAAATGAATAAAATATTAACATCCACATATCTCATAGCATTGTGAGCAATACATTAATACATTTTTGTTTAGGAGCTGCTTTCAGACAAACACATTTCATGTGATGCCAATTCAGAAAAGAGTCACATTGAAATGAATCAAACTCATGAAGATCCTCTTCACAAGTTGAGCATTGCCAATTTGGAAATTGTTCTTTGTCTGCGATAAGTGCTCTACTTTCAAAGTACTTCTTAACTCTATGCAATTCAAAATTGACATCATGATGCTTTGGTGACAACTGGTTTGCACGCTCAGGTAAATCTTTAAAACCACATTTTTTCCCCAATATTGATTCTCCAAAATAAGTAGGAATGATCCAGCTAACTATATACTTCTCCTTTTTTTCTGGGCTCGACTTTATGAATGGTGTAGGCAAGGTTTCTTTTTGTCTGCGTTTTTTTGCAGGCAACCCAATGACTGTAAGATCTGATCCTTTTGGCCTTCCTCCTTTAATCATTTTTGGTGGTAACTGGATTTTAGTAGTCCGTGCACCCTCCTCATCATTGAAATCCGATAATGGTTTAGATTTGATGGATGGCTGTGATTGGTTGGGTGAGAGATGGGTGAGAGGTGTGTGGCTGGTGGTAGGAGGCATATCAGATGTGACTAGGGACTGTGAATGTAATGGTGGGAGCTGAAGTATGTTGAATGTCAGAGACTTGAACTGGTATGCCAATGTTCTGTACAGAATCAGATGAAAATACCCTGTAACTTTCATGGTATCCATCACGCTGAACAATTATTCAATTTGTTCCATATTGTGTGTAATACAATGTGAAAATACATGTCTGCATGGAAGTTTCATGGCTTTAAAAAAACTACACGGGCAGCTAAGTGCAGAAACTGCTAAAATACCTTCTGATGATTGCAACACATTGCTTTCTGCAGTACCAGCATCTTCACTTATTTTTTTGGCTACATCAAATTGTTCCTTGAGAAATGAAAAAGCGTAAGGTGTGAGAATCAACTGATAATGATATAGTGCTGACTCTAGAGTGTACAACTTTACTGGTGCCTTTTGAATAATAGTGATGGCACGGTGATCTCTTTCAAGTGCAAGAGAATCCAAGCACTTCAGGAAATCTTGGAAGAAATTCACTAACTAGGAATCTTTTTGCACAACACTCTTGATCTTTTGATTTATTGCTTCAAGCCGGTTATTTGTTCTGTTCAGAAAATTACATGCGTTATTTTTGAGACCTTCAACCCATTCTGCTCTTATAGCATGCCAATTTCAATTTTTATTGAAGTAGTCAATAACTGGCTTCAGTTTTGTATCAATAAGCTCCTGATAGTGTTTTTGATATGCAGTCTCATTCTTGGAATATACTAACTTTGTTGTTATTTCTAATGTCATCTGTCGTTGGTCACTAGTAATATGCAATTTCTCCGTGGAAATAGCCTGCTTAAAGCTTCTAAGAGTATGAAAAAGACATATCTGTAGAACTGCATTTGGTATTTCTTCACTAAGTACATCCCTTTCTGTCATATCCTTATCAGACATAATGCACACTGTTCTATCTGTAGAATTGTGGCGGTTAAAGATATGGACCATGTTCTTAATAGTGATTCTATCTTCAGAAGCAACTATCCACAATGCCACTATTTCACTCTAACAGTTGCCATCTACTACCATCATAATGTATAGTGGCATTCGAAGGTCATTCAGCTTGTATGTTGCATCTATCAACAATAGCTCAGGAAAATTTGAAAACATCTCTTGCATGATTTTTTTTCTGATACTTGCAGAATATTCTTTTCATCTTTTACGATCTCAACTATTGAATCAACTATATTAAATGAAATATATATCAAATAAAATACTATAACACTTAATAAGTTAAGGTATAATATAGTTCTTTTTTAAATAACTCTCATTTGTGACTGAGTAAAAGCGTATTGCACCCATTATCCTATTTTGAATTTTTTCATGAAATGGCACGAAAGTATTAATTCACACTATTATAAAATGCCATTTAAATAATACTCTCTATAACTGACATCAATATCACTCAGTAGACTAGTTAAATTTACAAATCACATGCATATCATTTCTCAGGTCAGTAATCAATATTTTTATCACAGGATTATCCTAACTAGATGCCTTTAAAAGCACTTTAGTTAAGTACGTGTCATAACAAAGCCCAATGTTGTTTTACAACGTTAAAAAAATGGCAGCATATCCCTTCATGTCTTCTACCAGTGTGTTGAGATCATTATCGGGAGCTAGAGTGCTGGCATGATTATGAATATCTTTCAGAGTTAGACTCTGTTGTATCTACTTTTTATTTGGCAACATCTTCAGCATGGATAATGCTGCATCATGACCAAGTTTTCTTTGTATTTGGAGATGTTCAAATGCTACCTATATAGACATTAGAAAACCAACATATTAGCGGCAAAGGGAATTACAATATTGCCTTACTTCGTTAATTTCATGCATATGGTTGTGTTCTGAATTCATTGACTTCACAAAAAGTTTTGTCCGTTATCAGTGGTGTGTGTGTGTGTGTGTGTGTGTGTGCGTGTGCGTGTGTGTGCGAGCGCGCGCGTTCCTCATGCAGATTTTTTATAGCAATTATAGTGTCATTCAAATACTTTTCCTCAGATTAGTATGTTTGCACGCATATATGCCGCGGTCGTAATTTTCCTCAGAATGGAAAGGGATACAACCACAGCTAGTAGTACTCTGCTTACTGTGTTTCCATTAACTACATGGAACAATACAGAACAATGCACAATACAGAACAATGAAGAGAGGTACAACAATGCACCTTCGTTACAACACACACGCACGCACACACACACAGACACACACACACACACCAATACACACACACACACACACACACACACACACACACACACACACACACCTTTCCCCGCCCCAGATATGTGATCTAAACATGCATAGAAGTATTAACTGAATCGGGTTGTGAGACAATAAAACTAAGCCCATCCACTATACTTTGAAAGAATTCATTGGCCTACTTTTAATTTCTGTACGTGCATGAGTATATGTGCAAATTGAATTTTTTTTTTAAGATCTAGCTGGCTTACAATCATTTTATTCTTTTTAATAAGATTAGACACTTTTCTGTTATGCAGAAAGAACGTACTAAGTTCCCAACCACACTTTATCTTGCATCATGCAATCGACCAGGGTATCTGAAATTTCCATAAACTAGCAATGCATTGTCACAATCTCCTAGTTCATCAGTCATTCACAGGTCTTTCTGCCACTTCTTGGGTCATTTTCACCATGCATGTTCCACTCTATCAATTACTAATCATGAAGTATAGGGTTGTGAGACAGTAAAGCCACTCTACTTTGAAAGAATTCAGTCCCCAACTTTTATTGTCTGTACATGGATGAGTATATGTGCAAATTGAAAAATCTGGTTTATTTGACGCAATCATTTAAAAAAAATAAGTTTCCAACCACACTACAAGGGCGGATCCAAGGGGGGGGGGGGGGGGGGGGGGCTGGGGGGGCATAGCCCCCCCTTTCCCGTGGAACACGCCTCTTCTTCTTTTCAACCACGCCTCTTCAGGTATACGATAATTTCAATAGCTATATGCACGGGCACGCACGTGATAACGTAGCAGCTGTACATAATGGTGGAACCCTCGCGGAAGAAACAGAAAGAAAGCGCCTCGATCTTGCACTTTTTTCGTACTTGTGAAAATGAATCAAACGATGAAGCCTCTCATGTACGAAAACAAGTTGAGGATGAGGCATTCGTAGCTGAACCACAACCCTTGCCACAAAGCGGTGGATTCAATCAGCCTTTGCCAGACTGCTGCGAATCTAATGAATCTCCTAATACTGTCAACATCGATGAGAATCCTGATCAACTTGAGTCTAACAGTGCTTTTGCTAATGCAGGTGATGAGTGTAGTAGTTTGCCAGCAATGGGACCGTATGACCTGGGAGCCTTAAGAACTAGCTTTTCAAGTGGTGCACTTTCAGATCAGGACAAATACAAGGTCCTTAAGCAATATGACCAACCACAAGGGTACAGGTTCCCTGCAGTTTCAGAAGGTGGGCAGTTGAGACGATTTCAAGCCTCTTGGTTTGTGAATTATCCCTGGTTAGCATATAGCAAATCTGAAAATGGTGGGTACTGTGCATGTTGCATGGCATTTGCATCATCAATACGTACAGGGGGAAATTTGGTGCTCTGGTGGAGTCTCCACTAACTAAATTCAAGAAAGCTCTGGAGACTCTTGCATCTCATGAGAAAACAGAATATCATAAGGATTCATATGCTAAAATGGTAGCTTTCCTTGAGAGTACATCCAAAGGTCAAAGTGTTGTAGGTCAATTGAATACCTTGCATGCAGCACACATTCAGAAAAACAGGTTAGTTTTAAAATCGATAATATCAGCAGTAGAATTTTGCGGTCGTCAAGGAATTGCTTTAAGAGGTCACCGAGATGATGCAAAGTACCTTGAAGACACTGACCTTAATCCTGGTAATTACCAAGCCCTGCTAAAATTTCGGTGTGGTGCTGGGGACACTGTTTTAGCTGAACATTTAAGCAAATGTGCTAAAAATGCCACTTACCGTTCAAAGACGACTCAAAATGACATCATTGATATTCTGGGAGGTATGATTACAGAGAAAGTAGTAGCCAAAGTAAATGAAGCAAAACATTTTTCTGTTATTTCAGATGAGGTCCAGGATGTGGCTTCAATTGAGCAGATCACTTTTGTACTGAGGTATGTGCACCATGAAGGAGAGTCATATGTTGTTAAAGAAAGTTTTGCTGGATTTAAGGAGCAACATAGAGAAATGACTGGGGAGGCTGTGGCATCAACTATCGTGCAGAAACTGGATGAGCTTGGTCTAAACTGTGATAACTTACGAGGGCAAGGGTATGACGGAAGTGGCTCCATGGCTGGTATAAGGAAAGGTGCAAGCAGTATAGTATTACTGAAGTATCCTTTGGCAACATATATTCACTGCTGCAGCCATATACTGAACCTGTCTATTGCCAGTTCATGTTCTGTAGTGCTTGTTCGTAATATGATGGGAACTGTTAGTGAAGTGTCTAAGTTCTTTGAACATGGCAAGAGGCAGGATAAACTTGAGGAAGTGATTGAAAGTGAATTACCAGAAGTAAGGAAGAAGCGAGTAAAACCACTTTGTAGAACCAGATGGGTAGAAAGGCATGATTCTCTGGAGGTATTTGTTGAATTGTACCCAGCCATTATAGGAGCCCTTAGTGATATAGCTTATGGAAAAGATTCTGTCTCTTGGAACAGAGAAACTACAAGTGATGCAAATGGCTTGCTTTCAGCAATAGAAAAGTTTTCTTTTCTGCTGGCATTGGTAGTTGTATACAATATCCTCAGCTATATCACAGGTTTAACAGTGTTGCTCCAGCAACGATCTATTGATATTGTACAGGGGATAACCTTGGTTCAGGATGTACTAGACCAGCTCAAGGAACTGAGAGAGGAACTAGATGACTGGAATAAAATCTGGTTCCAGATGGCTGTTGAGATCGCAGAAGAGGTAGGAACAGAAAAACCCTCTATTCCACGAATGTGTAACAGGCAAACCCAGAGATCGAACGTTGAGGCAGACATACCTGAAGTGTACTACCGAAGATCACTGACTGCTCCTTTCCTTGATCATCTTTTGCAGGAGATGGAGGACAGATTTACCACAAATGCAAAAGTAGCAACCCTTGGGCTGTGCTTGATACCTAGTACTTTTTGCAAGAAGGATGATTGGCAGACTCATGTCAACAATCTTGCATCACTCTATCAGGGTGATTTACCTGCCCCTCTTTCACTGCAAACTGAGCTGCACTGTTGGAAACATAAATGGATTCATGTTAAAACTGATGACCTGCCAGAAAGTCCTATTGAAGCCCCAAACAAATGTGACAGTAGGCTGTTTCCCAACATTTCTACTCTATTGAGAATAATGAGTACAATTCCTTTCACATCTTGTGAGGCCGAACGTACATTCTCAGCTCTACGTCGACTTAAACCTTTCTTGAGGACGACAATGGGAGAGAACAGACTTAGTAGTTTAACTTTATTGCATGTCCATAGAAACATAGCAATAGATTTAGAAGATGCTGTGGATAGATATGCAAGACTATACACACGAAAGCTGCAATTCTTATAAAATCATCCTTTGTGGATTAATAGTGCATATAATTTTTGTGCTGCATAATCTACCAAAGTGTATTAAAGATGTGAAAACTGTATATTAACCAGGATTGAATACTCAAAATTTTTTCCCGGGGGTTTAGCCCCCCCTTTTTATTATTCCTGTATCCGCCCTTGCACTATCTTGCATCATGCAATCCACCAGGGTATCTGAAATTGCCATAAACTTGCAATGCATTTTCACAATCTCCTAGTTCATTAGTCATTCACTGACTCTTCTGGGTCATTTTGCCACTTCTTGGGTCATTTTCACCATGTTCCACTCTACCTATTACCAGCGTGTTTGCATGAAGTATAGAGATCGAACAACCCCTGCAGCAAGGCCTAATAAAACAAAACACAACTGGTAAATAGCTAAATTGTGCAATGCAGATGTTGAATTAATCAGCCTTCAAACAATCACAATAAGTAACAATTCCGAGAGTATAATACGACTTATTGGAGTGGAAGAGAGTTAGTAGGATGAACAAGCACACGTATATATGTACTGACCTTTACCGCCCTTTGCGCTATTAAATGTGCACTTCAATGTGGCATAGTCTCAGATGAAATATTAGATTACATACATAGGAATCTACTACAAAAATGAGAATCCATGCATGTTGCGCTATTTGAGCCTACTATGAGTAATAAGTGTTGCCAACGATTTAAAAGTGCACTTCAATGTGGCATAGTCTCAATTAACCTTCCTCGTTGTGGGCGTGTCCGGTGGGGTCCACAGCGTAGCCCATGTTTGTGTGTGTGGCGTAAAGGCACATCCTTACACCCCAGCCCGGGTTGTCACATTGCCCCCTTTACGGGCAATGGAGTTCAAAAGTAAGGAAAGAAAATTTCGTGTGCTCGACTAGCCAAAGTGCATGGTTGAGACATGGTAGTTAGTATCTGCAGGTTCATTATATTATGCCAGAGATCACTGATTATGCATGCATTCTTTTTGCGAGCAAAATTTAGTCTAACATTAAAATTAACTATTCAGGTTTTTATATTTTAAACCGATGCATGGTTAAAAAATATTTGGTTCGACGCAACTTATTTGCATGATGAATAAAGACCCGAACACAAACCAGCTGTAATCCCTAAACATATAAATAGCTAAATTATGCCGG